>OY735201.1:13823293-13835793 GCA_963457665.1 Thysanoteuthis rhombus | reverse complement strand
TATATATATATATATATATATATATATATATATATATATATATATATATATATATTAGTACGTGTGCATTCAGTGCGGGAAGTATATTTAGAGAAGCATACTAGGCATCACAATGTCCACATCTGGTTATGTTTACGTTTCATGGAGAGTTTATTGGCAAAAGATCGAATCACCAAAGTCTCCCCCCTCCCCCAACAATTCAGATTTTGCTCTCCGTAATCCCTGGGTTTTCGCCGCCGTTGAAAGGAAGTTTTCATACTTTGGACAAGTGGACTTCGTAGACAGTTTTGAAAGGTGGAAAGGGCGCTGGGATGTTGTGTTAGGACCTAAAGGATGCACTTTGAAGTGGACTTGTGTGCCATCACTTTAGGTAGGCTAGTCTTTTGTTAATATCATATGGCCAGATATTTTCTGGACATACCATATATATATATATATATATATATATATATATATATATATATATATACATACATACATATATATATATATATATATATATATATATATATATATATATATATATATATATCATTATAGTAATTAAATAATTGTGTCATCCATAGATAGCTGTTTCGTTGTATTACAACTCTTCAGTGCAGCTATAGACAATCCATTATTCCATCCAGTACCACCAGGTAGGATCGAAACCTTTGCTTCAGACATATATATATATATATATATATATATATATATATATATATATATATATATATATATATATATACGTAGCTTCACTCTAAAGTTTCAATTGAATTATTATCCACAGGACAAATATAAAGAGAGATGATGTCCTGTCCATTAGACATTTTATGTAAACATGCTGGTTCATTTATAAATTAATAAATGTTATAGTGTACTTGCTTGTCTTTCCCCCACCCATGTTCAGTCAGGTTGTTATTGCGTCGGGAAATATTTCTGAACTGTCCTATCCATTAGAATGTTATAAATCTACCAGTTCCAAAAATGGAAGTTTCGTAAGTGATCTGCATCAAAATTGAACGGTATCAATATTTCCCGTTTTTTTTTTGTTTTTTTTTCTTTGTTTTATTTCTGTAAATACCACGTCTGCATCGACGGATGTTAGTTTTAGATAAAGATGGAAACCTCTTCTTAGATTCTGCATAGTGATGTTACTATGGCCGCCTCTCTTAATTTGTTTTGACACATCAACAGGGTGAATCAGAATTTATCATTTGTTATGTCTGAGAGATACTGTAGTTTTTATATAGCAACCCCTCTCCCTCCCCCCAAATCATATACACTAGCCGTTTATGTAACCCATGATATCACAAGTTGCCTTTATTAAACAGATACATCAAAAATTTCATTCATACTAATAGATGCATTGTGAAACCATAAATATTGAAAGCATATTTGGGATGTGAGCACGTGCAAAAATCCTTTTAGTACATTTAATCTGAGATCAGATGGGAATGAATGGCTTTGATTTGCGAACAATGACTGTTCGGAGGACCATAGAGGGCCATGTGGAAAAAATCCTCAGCCTGAGCAATGAAATTTCAAGGTGAAGTAGACTTGCCAAGGCTCTACCCGACCTTTTGAATCAAGGGTTTGCATCGTACTATCCATCGATGTATCATAGGTAGAAGGACACCCCATTCGTAAGTTCCACAGAATTTTCCTTATCTTGGCAGATGTAAGCGAGCTAATATATATATATATATATATATGTGTGTGTGTGTGTGTGTGTGTGTGTCTGTGTCTGTGTCTGTGTCTGTGTCTGTGTGTATGTTTGTGAGTGTCTGTGTGTGTCTGTGTAATATAAAGTTGATCATTTAATGTTTGTGTAGGTTCTAGAAATCTTATACAAAATTTCAAGATATCTGATATTGTCTCTGTTATATATAATTATACTTCGTGTGCCGAAATGGCGTTATACAAAGAGGCAATTACGATAAACTTATATGGGAAAATATTTTGAGGTTTTCCACTCATAAATGATGATGACTTCATGGTAGGCTGGGTTATTGGCGGGTTGAAAAGAGGGTGGTAAAGGAGGCTAGAGTGTCGGAGAGGAAGAGGTAAGTGCTCCTTTAATACGGTTTGATGCAAAACAAACACTCAACGCTTTTTTTTCCACTTTTATCCATTTTCTGTAATGTGGTGTGAAACAAACTATCATATATAACTTCCCCAAACGTCCAAAAGAAATGAATATAATACATTTTCTTTTTTTAAGTTTGCATATCGTCTATTAAATTTATCATCATGTCGGATAAACCTCATCCATTTTCTGAACATATATATATATATATATATATATATATATATATATATATATATATATATATATATAGAGAGAGAGAGAGAGAGAGAGAGAGAGAGAGAGAGAGAGAAAGAGATATCTCTATAGGCAATGAGAAAAAACACAGATCGGGTGAATAAATACCAACTCACCCAATTCTTTATATATATATATATATATATATATATATATATATATATATATATATATATATATATATATATATATACTTTGATAAAGCTGTTGCAGCAGGATCTTCTACCCCTTTTCTATGCCAATGTTGCCAGAATGATGAGGACCAGTGCAGAGGAGTAGTCAGTTTATGATTCTAATTCGTATACTATAGCCCTGAGTTCGTGGCCTATCGGAAATGAACCAGCAAACCAGTGCCACAGGTTATTATATGGACATTTGATTAACTTGCAATATTTGACTGTCAGTTCATTTTGATACATATGAAATTTGCCAGCGTAAAGAGATACATACATTTATAACTCATCTGCCTTCCACTATACCATATTTTGACAATCTTTTTTTTCCTTACTTATTTCATCTAATATATATATATATATATATATATATATATATATATATATATATATATATATATATATATATATATATATATATATACGAGGGCTGTCCAAAAACGAATGGAAATATCTGAACAGTTCGCCATTGAGACGATTTAGAGTGGTCGTTACTGCTGTATAGCTACTGACTGACCATTTGTATATAAAAAAAAACTGCATCATGCCACGTCAGTTGGTTTTGAGTTACACGTGCTAGGTTGAACGTTGGTGTAGTAGTATGTTTGGCCTTTTTTTTCTTTTCAAATCAACGGATTACAATCATCTTGAGAACCTGCATTCTATTATCCGTGGAAATCGTCGCCTGACTTTCTCAGGTTCTTAACTCTTCGAAAACTCCACTTAGAGTCAAGTGACGATTTCTACCGATCGTAGAATGCATTTGCTCAACGTAATTGTCGTCTGTGGACTTTGAATGAAAAAATATCGGCCGCACTGCACTCACATTTATTCTATCTTTCATAACTCAAATTCTAATTAACCTGGCGTGATGCAGTTTTAGTAAATTTTTTTCCTACAAGGATGATAACATTTCTTGTGAAACATTATACATTCTGAAAGCTATTATTGGGTACTATTTATTACCAGTCTCTACTGCATTAGAACTCTGTAACCATGAATATCAATATTTTGCAGACCAATAACAAGTACACCCTGCGAATGAAGGTATTTGAAATCAATATTCATGTGGTCACCTTCATTTTCGACTACTTGAAGTCTTGATGACATTGGCACTAGATTTGCACGGTCGGTCACTGAAACGTTTTCCCACTTCGACAGTATGCAGTTTTTCAATTCTGTCTCGTTAGATAGTCGTTGTTTTTCTACCCCCTGTTCAAGCTCATTCCACAAATGCTCAATTGGATTTAAATACGGATATAGGCCAATCGAACACTTTTATTTTTTGCCTCTCCAGGAATATTCTGGGCCATTGTCATGATTTTCTTCCCGAGTGTTTGAGTGGAGGAAACATGTTTTGTTTTTTCCAATATTTCGACGTAATCTTCTGCATTTATGGAGATGAAATACGGCTCATTGGTGTCATTAGAGGTTATACAAGCCCAGCCTATGATGTTACCACCATGCTCAACTGATGAGACAAAACTCTTTCCTTTGTACACCTAGCCATGAATCGTCGGATGCCATCAGACCCAACTAGATTGACTTCCGTTTCATCTGACCACATTATACTGTTTCAAAACTTTGAATTTTTATTTTCATTTTCCCATTGCAAACTCTAAGCAAGCTTCTTTGTATCTCGCTGTCAATGGCAGTTTCCTACGTGGTCATCGGCCATGTAAACTTGCCTTGTTCGGGGCGTGTTTGATTGTTGTAATCGAAACGTTCAGGACAACCGCTTTTTCTTTTTCTTTTTTTTTACTTCATTAGCAAAATTCACAACCAGTTTTCTTGGGTCCTCACCTACCAATCTCCTTTTATAACTAATAGACCTTAGAGGCAGCTTGCATGTTCTACATAGTCGTTTCTATATACCTCCAGCTTTCCCCCCTTTTTTTTTGTTGTAATTTTGCATAATTTAGGCAACTGTATTACTGCTCAACATCAGTCTAGAAGCTACTTTTAAATATCCGTTGTTCTGTTTTGCAAATTAATAATACGTTCCTTGAAATTGGGTGGAAGTTTTTTTTTTCCAGTTATTTCTGAAATTAACGTATGTACTCTGAAATTCATATCTTTATGAGAACGCTTCTACTCAAATTTATTTACATCCCCCACAAAAAAAGCGTCATGTTTGGTTTGAAAATATACTTGAAATAAACTTTTCTATGGGGTTGTATTTATCTTTCTCTGTACAATATTTATATTTCTGACGATTGAGTCCCAAAGCGGAAGAGTTAGGTGATTACAGCTTATAATATCCGTTTATTGTAGAAGGTACCATAAGAAATATTAAAGGACTCGTATGTTTTATTCGGAAGAAAATGAATTTTTTACAAAAAGATATTGGTATGAGTGTACTCATTTATGGTTGATGGTGTACTTGTATCATACAGAGTATGGAAGTGTATTTTCTCACGTTGTATGTTTCAGTAGCTGCTTTATTAAGATAGAAACGCCCAGTATTTTTATTTTTATTTTTATTTTTTTTTGAAATAATGAATTAGTAAACATTCTGTTTGGAGTTCATTTATCTTTCCTCAATGAGAGTTTAAGTGTTTTTAGAAGTTGCTGAAGGTCGAGGTTCGTCATCAGACTGTAGCGGATGTGAATGACTGGAAATATATCTGAATGCTAGATAGCTTAGTGTAACGCATTTTCTATCACGCAGTTCTAAGAAGATACTCAAGACATCCGGCAAATATGCCATAAACATACAAGTCATTTCAAAATCACGCAATTATTACTGCTTCGTCGACTGAGTGAAAATTATTTCAGGAGTATGATAACAATCAGAAGTTTTTACTCGAATTAATTGTATTTGCTTCTTCGCTTTACGCCACTGCAGCTCACGTATGGATTTAGGGACGCTATTTTCGGATAGCGTGGAGTGTCTGTATTAATCAGTCTTTTTTATTACTCTTCTGTTTTCAGCTGTTTTTTTTTATCTCCTCACTCTGACCGGTTGCGTTGTATACGGAAGATGGTAGCGTAAATAGCCGTCTTTTGATAATCAGCTGTCTGTCTCACCATAACACTCCTCTCTTCCTTCTCATTTGTGGCACCGTAAGATCCCATTCATTCTCTCTGAGCCTCTCTGCCTATTTATCTGCAAAATCATTTATTTACATATTACAAGGATAGTGCATGTTTGGAAGGGGTCGGACTTTATGATGAGTGGGAGAACCTGCCATTATTGTCATGTCAATGAAGGTCGTATGAAATTACAGCTTTGGGGTATTTCGGTTATTTTTTTTTTCAGTGTGACTAATTTAGATATTTTGTATCTAAATTCAGATAAGTCTAAAGAGCAAAAGACAAGGGAGATAATTGATGAAACTTTGATGAAAGATCTATAAATCTTTGGATTTTTATTGATTTTCATCAGATTCCTCGAGAACTGCTGATCCAAAAATCTTCCAACTCGACACTGCACAGTCTCATATTGTCACTAATATATATATATATATATATATATATATATATATATATATATATATATATATACACACACACAGAGATTTATTTAATTGTTGCAAGATATAAAGATGTGACGATTTCAGGTAGCAT
Source organism: Thysanoteuthis rhombus (assembly GCA_963457665.1). NCBI lineage: Eukaryota > Metazoa > Mollusca > Cephalopoda > Oegopsida > Thysanoteuthidae > Thysanoteuthis > Thysanoteuthis major. The sequence continues at coordinate 13,829,745 of OY735201.1, read as the reverse complement.
AACAGTTCGAAATCAGAATTGATTAGCCGAATATGAATTTCGACTGACGCAACGTATGTTCACTTTGTACTATTTCCATAGGGAAAGGCATGAATTCACTTCTCCCTATGCTCTGTACAATCGCCATTTATCTTGAACCCATTGTCAACTTTGGAAGAAGCAAGAAAGATAAAACATAAAATGTAGAAACACGTGACCGGGCTTTACCTTTGCACCATAGGCAGCAACGGGAAGTGGTCTAGTAGGACACGGGGCAGTGACTATCATGTGACAACAGCGTTACTTGAATTCTCCGGTTTGAAAAAACAGGAAAGGCGGTCCCGTGGCCAATTGGTTGACAGCACGGAAAATGGACCTTGGACCATAATGGTGAAGTCGGGAACGCCACCCTGGGTACCTTTTACTCTAAGTCTATTTTCACCTCGAAGAACTCCGAAAACGACGGAAAACGAGGTATACGAAGCTGGTGTCATGGCTAACGGAAGGGATAGGTTCGCAAAACGAGAGAAATAGGTATAGAAGAGGAGAAATAGAAGAAAGTATTAACTCTTTCAGGGCAGAAAGTACCGTATGGTCCATAACAATGGAAGAAATATTCCTCTTCTAGATTGCCTGACTGTATAATTGGAATATCTGTAAGAACCATATGGCCCCCAGTTTTGCCCCCAAATTAAAAATGGAAACAGAATTCGAACTCATGTATCTTTACCCACCAAATATATTGTTGTTCTTTTGTGTTTTTTGTTTGTTTGTTTTTTTTTTTTTTCATTTATACCATATGTATATTCAAACCTGAAAAGGGTGAAGAGAGGGAGACAAAGAGAGAAGAAGAAAACGATGAAAGGATGAAGAGAAATGCAGGCAAAATGAAGGAAAAGGAGCGAGACTTTACGAAAAGACGAAAGAAAAAAAATCTGTTTCGAAATAGAAAGACAGATAGAAATGTAAGAGTGGAGAAAAAATATAAGCAGATAAAATGAAAAAAAAACGGGTCTGGTTAATCGCTCAATAGAAAATGTCATATGACCAATGTCTTTCGGCAGCATGCTGAGTTTGGGATGATCAATTAAAAGATTGGAAGGAGGGGTGAGGATGAAATAAGTTACTCAAGGCCAACGAAGGGCCAATTTAGCATAAATCTACGTCGTAGATAGAAAACCCTTTTCCCCCAAAGAGTTATTAAGGGGGCACATTTAAAAAAGAAAGAAGATTTCACCAGACATAATGAGGAGTGAAAGTTCAAAGTTTTAGCATTAAGTTCGATTGGTGCTGCCTGTGTGCATGATACTTACATAGCCAGACAATCAGTCAGCTGGACCAATTTAAAATCTAAGAGAAACCTAAGGAAAAAAAGCTGATCGTCGTTGGTGAAAAAGGTATGAGGAGAAAGAAACAGACCTCATGACAAAACAGAAGAAAAAATATTTGAGGAGAAATGGAATAAGGGGCTCAGTGCAAGTCGGACCAAGAAAGAGAGGAAAAAGGTTGCCAACAAATGAGGTTGAGCTTCCCCCGTTATCCGAAAGACAGTCGTTCCTATAAAACCTTTCGTAAGCCAACATTGCGTTACACAAAAAAAGCAATTATCATTAGTTAATATAGAAAAATGGAAAGTCAGGCTAGGTTGTCAGAAGAGCGATAGGTAAGGAAAAGCGACAGGTCTCTTAAGAGGCAATCCCCAATGCAGTATTACGGCCGGTAACGAAGTTCCAGTTCCTATTTGTCGAGTCTAATCAAGACCAGGACTTAATACATATACAATTTTCATGGTCGACCCTTTGGCAGGATGGAAGTTCACCACAGGGATACCTTCAATCAAATCACACTACTCAGAGTGTACTCAATTAGCTGCTGACTGCGTAGGAAAATTTGTCCTGATGAAGAGTTTTCCACATTCTTTACACATCCTGGGAATCGAACCGAGGACTTTCTGCGTGTGAGGCAGACTGGCTAACCTTTACACTATCTGAGTGGAATACGGTGCATTATATCTTTATAACAGCCTGCTGCAAAAAATACAGAAAAAAAAACAACAAAAAAACAAGAAATGCTGAAAACTATTTTCGCTTTTCACCTCTTTTCCGAGAAATATGAAAAAATGGCACAGAGCGAAATTCCGAAAAGCGGGGTATACCTGTACTAAAAACGGCGATGGGGGTGATTCTCATGTCAGGGATGCCGACGGTACTGCTTTTTTTGGAGGCAGAAATAAACGTGAGGAAGTAAAGTAAGAGGAAGCCCTGGGTATCGGGGCGGGTGGTTTGGCAGAGCATTCCATTCGTTCGTTATTCCTTGAATGAGTGGAATGCAAATTCACCAACTTACCAACTCCCTACCCGCTTCCCCCATCCCCCCACGCACCCAGGCCATCAGCATCTCTCTCATCGTCTCGGTTCTACCCCACGTATCCCGACCCCTCCGTTTTGAGAAACACATGGTGATCATTCCAGACGTGTGCACCACCTGGCTGGATGGTACGGGTAGAATTAGGTGGGCCAGTAGGCGGAAGGTGTAAGGGCTGGGGGTGGGGGAGGGAAGAGAATTTTCGGGTGCCCAACCAAGAGGCGCCGAACATCTATTTTATAAGCTGCATTGTGAAAATTTGGGTAACAATGCCACGTTTGCATAGAACAAGAAGGAGGGGGAAATCAAGAAAGAGAGAAAAGAGAAGCAGAGAGAAAAGGGCAGTGAGTAACGCACGGTTTGAGGGAAACTACTTTATCCCATCCAGTGTTGCCAATTAAAATATATATATATTTTCGTACTAGTTTGACTTTTAAAAAGCGTTACAATTTTGAAAATAAAAAAAAGCCCCAAGCATACCAAAAAGATGGTGAAAATGGCCGAAAATAGCCAGAATGTTAATGCTCGCCCACGCTAATTTAGCAGTTTTTCGCTCTGCCAATACAAGAAACTGGCTGAATTTGGCATAAAAAGCGCTAATCTGGCAACACTGATCGCATCATATGCAATTTTGCTCACGGTTAACCGCAACATTGAGAGACACTTAGTGGTAAAGCTATAAACATTCCGTATATATACAGGTTTCCCCAACTTTTCGAGAATAGAGCTTTCCTAAACAAAAAAGCGTTTGTAAGCTGAAATGGCGTTAAGCGATGAATCGATTACTATTAATTTACACCAGAAATATTTTGAGCTTTACCAGACGCCCCCAAAGTGATTATATCGAAGATTCAGATTTTCCTTAAATTGAAAGATTTTGATATCATAGTTTGTATTATCATCATCATCATAAGCGGCGGCCCTTGTCAAGGTGACTATGAGGGTAATAGCTTTTTGTCATTAGTACCGAACCAGGGACACTTCTAACCTCAATTTTATTATAAGAAAAAACTTATATCGAACCAAGACGGAGAGCCATTCCATTCTGTGGTCAGTCTGAGATGTATCATATTTGCTGTAGGTGCAACTTGAATATGCTAAAAGTCTTATGCGAGTTTTGCCTGTTACACTTTCCAGCCTTTTTCAGGTGTCTGTCGTAGTTAGTAACCTTCTGGGAATTCCGAACCGAACCCTTTACTTGATCCACGGGGTAGATTGTTCTCATTCCGCTGTCCATGCTAGAGGATATATCGTATGAGTTAGTTGGCAAAGTTGTTAAAATTGACGTCTGAGGAGGACTCAGGTGCCAGATTGGCGAAGTTCATCAGCATTCTTTGCGCTTTGGTAATGATTTCCTCTTGCTAAAATCTCTCTTTTGTAATAAAGCAGACTGAAAGTTCTGGTATTCCTTGCCCTGGGCTACAGACCCCATTGTATGGCGCCAATCTCATAGAAGACACAAAATGCCGACTGGATTGCTCAAGCCGGCATCACTCGCCATGACATTCTCACGATTCTTTTTGCCCCCACTTCCCCCCAACCATGATGATATTTAATCGAGTCGACGAACTTAGGTTTTCCTTTCGACAAGAATCGTAAACAAGAAACAAATGATCAACATTCAAGTTTAAAAAAGAATTACAAAGATTACTAATATGTTTAACCTGTGCGCAGCCAAGTGCACTTTTAACATTATTTATATATTCGTTTTTCTTTCCGGGAAACGTGCTATTTTCCAAACTGAATTAGGAACGTTACAAATTTTCTTGTTGAGAACTGCTTTGTCATTCTCATGACGCAATTGTTTAGTCATTCTTTTCATGAATAGAATCCAAGATTTCGTTGTTACCAATTTTATTTCTCAAACAAAGGAAACTCACAGAAGATTGGAACACCGCAATCATAATGCTATTATATAATAAAAAGAACCTAAAAGATCTCAATAACTACAAGCCAATATGCTTATTCAACTGCATCTACAAACTTTTCACCAAAGTGATCACAAACTGAATCACCGAAACACTAGATGAAAACCAACCACGAGAACGAGCTGGCTTCAAAATGAACTATTCAACCATTGACCACCTCCATCTGGTAAATCAACTAAAAGACAAAGCAGCAGAATATTTAATGCCACTTGATATAACTTCTGTAGACTTCAAAAGGACTTCGACTCAGCATCAATAACCATGGGGATTTCCACCATCATCCAACAACGCGTAGATCCAGAATACGCCAGAGTTTTGTAACATATTTACCGACATAGCAGTTCTTCTTCGGGCTACATGAAGACTCAGTCCCCTCCCAGCTTGAAAAAGGGGTAAGACGAAGAGATACCAGCTCACCCAAACTCTTCACAGCCTGCCTCGAGATGATCTCCCGGTACCTAGACTGGGAAAATAAAGGAATTAGCATAGACGGCAAATACCTATGCAACTTCAGATTAGCGTCTTTTTTTGCTGAGAATCTTCATGGCCATCAGATGATGCTGGAGACACTGAATAAAGAAAGCAAGGAAGTTGGTCTCCACATCAACTTCAGTGAAACTAATGTCATGTACAATGAACACGTTGAAGATGAAAGACACAAAAATCAAAATCGAAAACGCAGAACTGGAGAAAGTAGACCACTACATCTATCTGGGACGAGGAATCTCCATGAAATCATCAAAACATGAAATAGAGCGAAGAATCACACTAGGGTAGCAAGCTTTTGGCAGGGCAAGGTCAAACTTCAAGAACAAAAAAAGGTTACACAAGCAATGTATCCTCCCGATAGTCACCTATGGAGATGAAACATGGAACCGAACTAGAAGATTGACCCTTAAACAGAGAATCATGCAACATGCGCAGGAGACAATCGTGCTCAACCACGCACGGATTGATCACAAGACAGCACAGTATATTAACGGAAAGTTAGGAGCCCAAGATATCATAGAATCCATAAGAAAACTCAAATGGCAATGGGCTGGTCATATTGCTAGAATGTTAGACAACGAATTGACATCATATCTCACAACGTGGATCCCCAAAGACCACATAAGAAACTGAGAACTACAAAATATAAGATGGCGAGATGAACTAGATAAGTTCAGAAAGCACTGGCTCTGTTACGCCCATAATAGAAATGTCTGGTGAATCTTGGGGATGGTCTATGTCCAACGACAGACGCTAAAATGATGATGATGTCATAAAAACAGCTTACTTTTGACGTTATTGCTCCTTTATCGGGTAATTGTTGAGAAAAAATTGATAAAAATTGGAAATCATCACTCAATACTCAACAGAAACAGCGTGAAGAGCAATGTCTTACGCACGGAAATTATGTTAACAAATTATTTCGTCCAGGGAACTGGATTGACGATTTTCTAAGACAAGTTATATCGTCCATGGCAGCGAGCAGATTAAAGAGATCTGGTTTAAAGAGTTCACCACATGCAATGTCAGATACTAGATGTCTCCATGGTTTCATGGTTTCAAGATGGCTCTTAGGTAAATGTGTACCATACTGTATCATCTGCTATCATATTTCTGGCTATCGTGCTGTTGAATCAAGGTGTATCGCCAGGGAAGACGGATTCATGACAATTCATGATATGATGCTATGAAAATACACCGACGTATGTGTGTATTGTTCCATTTCCTGTTTTACATCTGGTCAGTCTAGTACTGCTGTGCCCCATTTTTTCTGATGATCAGTCCATGAAGGTTTTTTTTTAATATTTTGAAAATAAGGTGACTATTCTTCATGTACAAGTTTAAACTAATGCACTATGCTGTTGAGAACAAAAGTCTTTTTTACTACTAAAAGAAAAGAAAAAAACCGGCTCACAAGTGAACAATGCAAGGATGATTCCAGAAATTTCGCTCAGGAGCAGGGGATATTTTAATGAGCTCTGAGGGAGACATCCCAAAGTTATCAATGAAGACTAATAGAAAATGATGGCAGAAGATAACCTCTGCAAGGATAATTCGGATTTTTTTTATTTTAGCAAACTTTGGAGTGGACTGTTTCCCATAATTAAGCTGCAATGGGAGAGGCATAAAAGCAGACAAATAGATTTTGCATGAATTGTTAGGAAACCAGAAACTGTTTCCTTTTGTGGTGGG
>OY735201.1:13798293-13818293 GCA_963457665.1 Thysanoteuthis rhombus | reverse complement strand
AGAGGTGACACTGTGAATATTGGACTATCCTCTGGTTGATGAACCTTCTGCAGCTGGCATAGAAGATCTTGCTTGTTGGTCTCATCTGCCAAAGTTAGACTAGCAACTGACGCAGAATCACCCTGCTCCCAAATCTCCTCCTGCGAGGTCAAGCCATGATCACTAATAAATGCGTTTCCCACCCGGTACTTTCTATGAATGGATTTGCGTACGAAGGCTTCCGTGTAATTGTCGATATGTCGCATAGAAAGTGTAACTTAGATGCAACCAGGAAGTTACTGATTTTGTGGAATCATATCTTCCGTTACAAGGAAGGAGATTCTATCGAACAATATTTGATGCTTAAAATGAATGCTTTGTCCATTACGTCTGCTGACTTATCGATAGACTTCCATTTTTATTTTCTTGATATAGTGGGCATCACAATTAGAATAAAAATGAACGTGTGAATAGTAGATATAATGGTATTCATTGGGCTCAGCTTAGTCTGGCACAAGGCCACAATATTTAGGCACTTAGTGAGAAGTGTAGTCACTATAGTAGTAAGAGCATCTGCGAGACGAGCTTGCAAACTCGCTCTCTGCTAGGCGTCCTGAAGGAAACAGATTTAGATTCAAGCTCTCTACTTACACACCTTTTCAAAAAACTGTCAACCCAAACTGGCAACATCGTGGGTTTCACCAGTTTTTGAGTGGGTCTAGATGGCTAGGTATGTGTTGCACGAACAGTCAGCACCAACAGAGCTAGAGGGCTGAGAATGTAAGCATTTACTCCTAATCATGTCAACAAAAAACTTTCCCGTTTTTCCTTTGAATCTTTCCGCTCAAACTAGGTTTTTCACGCAAGAGTTCAATTTACAACGTACTACCATGCTTAAATAGTCCCTCAAATTCTCGCAAGCAGTGCTCAAACTTGTTCTTTGAAATGCAGAATTTTTAGAGATCACCGCACGTCAAAATGCGAGAGATGAAACTTATTCATTCATCACTGCTTTTTCTAATTTTTGATTGATCATCCCCAACATGCATGCTTCGAAAAGACTTTGGTCGCCTGATGGTTTCTAACCGGGCCTGTTTCTATTTTTATGTTTCGTTGTTTTTTTTCCAGTTATTTATGAAGCATAGCTTAGTTTTGCGTAAGATCACACTGGTTGCACATCCAATAAAGACCGAACACACTGCACTTGCGAATTGGTCTCGGAAACGAACGTTCTAATCATGGAGCTATGTTTGACGCCCATTGGACAACATTATAGAATTAGGAAATAAGGCTTGTGTAGGCTAGAGATATCAAATGGTAGACGCGCATCGGTGCGAGTCGTGATGCAATGTGCATAATATGTAACACGATTTTCCTGCGGGCGGCATTGTTTTTTTTGTTTGTTTGTTTTTTGTTTTTTGTTGTGTTTTTTTTATTTCAACTTGGAAAAATCTGTTTTCAAAACCGAAGGGAAACGTAAACAACGAGAAAAGAAAAAAAAATGAATTGAAAATGGCTGACAAAATGAGAAAATGTCAAAAGATATATTGCGTTGCACGAATTATTATTCGATCTGCGAATGTGAGAGACGAAAAGAACGTGTATATTCAGAAAAATGTAAGAAGGATAAAGAGAGAAAAAGGCTTTTGATAAATAGAGTTTTTGGGTTTAGAAAAAAAAAATAGGAAGAAAGAGACAGGATCAGCATGAATAGTCATGAATACGAACACTGAATTAATGGAGACGTAAGCCTGGGTAGGGAGAGGATAAAATCGGAATCGGAAACCCAGAATGCCAGTAGGAAAAAAGAGGGGAGAGAAGAAGAAAAAAGATAAAATACGCAAAGGGAGGGGAGGAGAAAGATGGAGAAAAGGAACAGAGTTTAACTAAAAAGGGAAGAGGAGGAAAAGAAAGAGAAAGTTGGGAAAGAGAAAAATAATAGAAGGTATCAAACGGTAGAGAGAGTAGAACAGGGAGAGGAAGATAAGCAGAGGAATAGGAAGGAGAGTTGGAGTAAGGAATGTAAAGGAAGGAAGGGGTGAGAGAGAAAAAGAAGATGAGGGGGATGGGCAGCAAGAGAGAAGGTTGAGAGAGAGGTTTGAAAGAAAGAGAAGGAGGAAAAGCGAGCAGAGGAAAGAAAACTAAGTCAGAAAGAAGAAGGGAGGAAGGTAGGGAAGAACATGCAAAGTTAGAAAGATGAGGGAAGGAAGGTAAACACAAAAGAAGGAAAGAACAAAGCCAAAGAGAAAGGAAGTGAATCAAGAAAGAGGAAAGAGTGAAAAAATGTCATTAGACGAAGATAAAAGAGTCATGCACGATAAAAAAAAAAACTGCAGAAAAATCTGGGAAGACATAGGCGACAGCCATCATGGAAAAGTAGAAATCGGAGAAGAGTGGCTAAAAAATGTTAAATCATATGAACTTTGTGGAGTTTCTAATATCCTCATAATGTCTAGATACAATCTGTCTGTAACATTTTCTTACAAAATATCGGTTTCTTGTAAAACATATTCACATACATTAACTGTCGCCCAGCCGCCATGAGACGGCCATTCCTTACAAATCAAGCTTTAATCTCAAGTCTCATTTTTCTAGACACTTCCTCCATTCGTGTCTTCTGCGACTCAAATTTTCATTAAGTCTTCTGGTATCCACGCTTCACAGAAATATTTCACCGTGTTTGATTGCGTATAAGATCTACCGGTCTATTTCAGTTGGGAATATCGAGAGGAAAGTAATGTGTTCATGAGAAAGCATTTGATATTTTTTCTCCAACCTTCATTCCTCATCTTCAAAGGACTACAGATAATGCAGAAGGTTAACCGATGGGTGCCTTTGGGACTGTAACTGCAGTTGGAAAAGACCAAAGAAAAGATGAACAGATAAGATAGAAAAGATTACCGATAGGACATGGTAGAGGGTATCAAAATTGTGGTCTAAATTGAAGGAGATTGGAAAGGCCTTCGTCCAGCAGTTGACCTTTAAAGGCTGATGATGAGCCTTTAAGATTAAACTCAACTCAGTCGAGCCAACTCTTATTATGTTTCTGTTCTTTTTTGTTTTTGTTTTTGTTTTTTTCAGAATTAATTTAATATTTAATTGAATCATTATTAGGGATGAACTAAGCAGAAATGAACACTATGTCGTACGAACTTCCCTGAACGTAATTTTTTTTTTTTTTTTGAAAGTTTGTTCACCTAACCTTGAAAGGTTTTCCTTTTATGTAGAGGAACAGAAAAGATTAAACAATCAGATAATAGTTCATTACAATTAATATGATTCTTTCTTTTTAGACATGAGCCAATCTTCTTCTCATAAGTATTTCGGAGAACAGCTTCCCGAGATAAATCGAATGAAGAGAAAAAAAAAATCGACTGAATATGAGAGAGAGAGAGAAAAAAGAAAGTGGTAAACTGGACGACCGTGGCAAAAGTGCAATGTAGAGAATTGGATTATTGTGAAAAAATAAGTGAGCGAAGAAATGAATCATTCGTTTCCGGTTGATCCGAAGTGAAGTCGGAACAGATTTAATAGCATGAACAAAAAGCAGATCACCTTCGAAATTTAAAAATGGAAAACAAAAATTAAAACAAAAAAATCAGCTTGAAAAAAAACAGATACTGAAAAATCCATTAAACAAACTGTAAAAAACAAACCCGGATAAACTCATAAGAAATACTTATTTCAGAGAGAAAAGCATTGAAACCGCTCAGAGACTGTATTCATCTTGTAGAACTTGATAAACCTGAAGATATTGAAATAAGAGAAATTTATTCAAATGTCCCCTCAAGAAATTTTCATCTTGCATATTTGACAATGAAAAACTAAGTATCAAGAAAAATTTAGCAACACCGCCATTCTTTTCGATTCCATCAGATGTATACGTAGATTCACCAACAACGGAAGAGGAGATCGTTTACGTAAGATTTGCACTCAGAACAGAAACTTTCATTCATCATGCTGGAATATAACCTGTGGAAAAAATCTGATGCTTCAAAATGTTATTAAGCAATCTGTGGAATAACAAAAACGAGTATCCGGTTAGATCAAGTCATGTTAGAAATGGAATTAGTTGGAACTATTTCTGGTGGAGGTTTCTGTCAGGAAGGATAGCTTTAATGGATTAAGGTAACAAATAAGAGGAGACAAACAAAATGCCATCGTTATTCATTACGTATCTCATCAGATGGTACTTGGCTTAAGGGAATATATCTCTAGACAGAAAATCTAAAAGTCTTTTAAATTCCCTGTGTGCCTTCTATCACGTCTGCATTAAATTGAGCAGGTCTAAAAAGGCACTTTACAGCCTTACACATATCACCAGCGTTCCTAGAGTGCATTAGTGAAACTCGTTGGGTCGATCACACCCCAAGAGCACAGATTTACGACAATTGCTTCACACCTAACAGAAATAACCAATGAGTAAATTTCAAGTGCCAGTGAATCTCGAAGAGCTTTGGCTTCAGGACTTTTATAAAAAGACAAAGAATCTTTTAGTAATAAAATATGCATTGAAATTACTTGTGATTATTCTTTCAAAACTGACAAAAAATAGATAAGAACATCAGTATTGCGACTGCGAGAGAAACTATATGTTCCAAGCTGAAATTATTCAGCCTTCAGACTCTTCAAGATAACAGCTTGTTGAGGAAATCAAAAATGACGAATTTCGTAAAATTCAATTATATGAAAATGACAATGATAACAAGAAGTTACTGCGAACCAACCGATAAAACAAAACTATATTGCCTTTGAAATGACACTGGATTAGATTCAGCAACAAAAATCAAAAAGTTTTATTCGTGAGCAGATAAAAATAGATTTCGACAATGATGTGATTGAAGAACTGATTCTCCATTTTCTACTCCTCTTCAAAATGCCTCTGTTGCAATACGAGAGATAAACAATGGATAGTTATTACTGAAAATCTAAATTCATGACCACTACTTCACAAGTGAGACTGAAAACAATTTCGTGGAAAAAAGTGAAGCTTGTATGGTCAACAGAGTTGCCTTATCTTCTTGTCTTGGTTGATCTGATTCTCTCCCTTCTTTCATAAAGTGAAGAATGTGATAAGATGTCCCGACAATGGAGCATATTAAGTTATCAGGTAGATCTCTATTAAAACGAAACATTTGAATATTTACCCATGTATGGGGACAGGGTGGTGCAATGTTTTGTCAAAGAACCTATAGGAGACGTGAAGATAACCTGACCAGTCATTATAAATGTGCCTGTCACACAATGGTTCCTCAGTGTCATCAGAATAACGCCACGGGAGAGTATCTATGCATACGTTGTAAGGTCCTCTGTGGTGGGTCGCAAACTTAAATGGCCATGCAAACGGTTCTCGAGATATTCAAAGCGACTGAATACTTTCCGGATAGACTTCGCATGTATAACCATATACGTATGTATAATTAGTACAAATATTCATGTGCATGTATGCATGTATAACATGTATGAATAAATCTATGTAAGAGCATAGGTATATATCCAATATGCAATATTCATTAGTATATGTGTTGATATCTAGATAAGAATATACGTGTATGAATAGAGATATTTGCAAATATATATATATATATATATATATATATATATATATATATATATATATATTTATATATATATATGCATGTATAAATAAATATGTGTACGTATGTGCGTCAGTACATGTAAGTATTCGGTCTTGATGTGTGGAAATTAACGAATCCATTAATGTCTCGAGCCAGAAGCAGAATACTATGGCTTTCTTATATTCAGTAGAATGCCATTACCAGAACATTCATTAGATTCTAAGTTGTTTTAGTGCGAAACTAATCCATTTACATGACTAACCAATATTTGATCACGTCTTGTTCTCTCAATGTTTACTGTTTTACCTTTAACATTATTATCTATTCGGCACTGAGTGTTTTTGTCAAACGTCAGTCAAAATTGGTGTTGACTTTTTTTCTTCGGTAACAGCAAGAACGAGAAAAACTAATCTTCACCTAATTCAGGGGAGCAAACTCTTTCACTATTTGTCTGACCCGTCACGGTGAACTAAACAGATAAAAAAAATAAACATTTTTTTCCACCAAGATGAACTCACTAATTGTTCTTGGTACCCATTGTTATGACCTCGTAACCAACTGAATCAAACTTCGCCTTCCTTTAATATAGCTAGAATTAAAATGGTTTTGATAAAATATTTTTTGCTCAAAATTGGTGTAATTTGAAAATGAAATGCTTATCTATATAAGATAATTTTAAAAAAACAATTGAGAATTCTGCAGTTCTTCTGTTGTAATTCACTAAGCTTAACCTAGCCTGACTCATGGCTGTTATCATGGAGCACCAGCGAAGATCGGACTCGCTACTCCAGCGGATTAATCGGCAGGACAACCTATCAACTATTTTCAGTGGCCACTGCTGTGATCTTGTACCAGATTGAATTGAGCTTATCAAATTCATGGTGTCTTTTAGGAGATCTAGAATATTGGGGACTCCCAGAACTCGTTTCACTATCAACAGTCAATAAGAATAGCTTGTCAAAAATCAATCCACAGCATGGACTGTCCCGTTAAGTAGTTCATTGTGATATTTTTTATCTAATCCCTGATATCGCAGGTAAGATTTATCAAACAAATACAGCACCTTTTTCTTCACTCTTCTTTATATAGTGACGAGGCAGATTCTGGTCGTAGGGGTTGAATAATAGCAATAATGATGTATTTTAATGCCAACCGCCTCCAAAGCCGATGTATGTAGGTTTTTTCATCGCTGCCCACTGCCATTACTGTTACTCCATCACTTCCCTGTAAAGCTTTAGTAACTTTTTGCAATCTTTTCACCAATAATTTATTTTAGCAAATTTTTGTACTCAGTATAAATATTGTGCATAAAAATGAAAGAAAAGGAATTGTTTGTGATCTGAAATTAAGGTAAGCGTTACTGACAGAAGAGTGCTATAATGTAAATGCATCGCTAATGAATTAAAAAATATGATGATTTTATAATAGAAATGCTTCGAAAATCAAGAAGTAGACAATTGACCAGGAATCAATGCAAGTGCTACTAACAGAGTAGACCTGCTATATGTATAATGTAAATATATTGCTCGTGATTTTACTATCGAGATGCATAAAGAATTAAGAAGGAAAGGACTGTCTCTGATTGATACAAGTATTACTATTAGAATAAAGCTATTTTGTGTATAATGAATAGCTAGTATTTTTGTTTTTGTTTGCTTTTGCTGTTTTTGACTTTAGAAAGGCATTTTGGATAATTTTACTGAGGAATTACATCGAAATTTTGGGAAAGGAGATTGTCGAGGAGCAGAAATGAAGGCAAGCATTACTGACAGGATGGAATTTTTCTAATTTTCTTTGAAAAACGGTCACAGAATTGATATCAGCTAAATCAGTTTAAAACTGAGGAAAATGGGCGTGACCAATGTGGTTATTTACAGTTATTCGGAATCTAGAGCAGCATTTTCATTTTTTGCGTGATGTGAATTGTATATTTAGTTCTGGCTTCAGTCTTTAGAGTCACGTTACATGCAGAAAATAAATTGAACTTCTATAACAAACCTGTTTTTTTTTTCATTTCAGAACGTAGAAATAAACTGGGAATAATCGTCAAATAAAGGTATGGAACTTTTTTTTTTTTGTATATATGTATACCCCTAACAAGTATTGCGTTCCATATTCAGTAGACTCCGATTGGTATAGGATTACATCGGGACAAACTATTAGGGACCAAATAAGCGGCTGGCCCGATCAACCAAACAACGCAATTTATCTTTAAAAACAGAACACCAAATTCAATGGGGACAACTTGCATGGAAATCGCAGGACTTGAAATTCTTTTTCTTCTTTCCTCTTTTTTCTTTTCAAAATTTCGTGTTCAACTAGAGTCACAAGTTGAAATATATGAAAGATGGTTTGAGAACTAGAAATATATATTTTTGGTAATTCTATCAGATTTGATTTCAAAAAAATAATAATTCGGTGCCACTGCTGTTTGGTCCAAGGAAATAGCACATTGATCATAATAAATGCAGCAAATTAGCAATGATTACAATATTGGTTCTATTTTTCGGCTGGTCGTAATAACAGTTGATTCTATAAAGCGGAATTCACTACTTATATTTTTAAGACCTTTTTAAACAAATAATTGCCTTTTTTAACGTTTCTTATGGTTGAATGAGATGCCTGGAATTTCCTAATAAATATTTGGTTGGGTAAAGAGAAAACTTAAGAATTTTTTTTTCAAACATACTTCAAAAACTAATACCATAACTGCAATAACTACTTTTCATCTGATCTAATTACCTGGAATTAATCTACCATGATAGCAGTTTTAATTCTCAAATTGTTGACAACAGTTTTTTTTAAACACGCAATCAAACCTTTTTCAAATCAAAGTTTCGTCCAATAGTTTGGCATAAAACAATATGATTGCAAGAGTCCTTTCGGGCCTTTTTAAAAACTCACTCCAGTTTAGAACATTTGCCTTCACACAAGTCGAGTTTTTTCGCGCATAAATGTACACAAACTCTTAATCAGTTTTATTATACTAAATGTTTTAGCAGTTCCAAAAATCTTTCCGACTATTGATCTTATCTTTTTTGTTTTACCGCGACCTTTTTGCTGGGCCATTCTACAGCTTTCTTCCGGTCTCTTTTCTGTACAGAAGGCGAGGATTTTTTCAAGCAATATCCAATGTTTTCAATTTTTCTCTCAACTGGAACGTATCATAAAATGAGTGTCGCCACTTCAGGTGCTTGTTGCCTCTACGTCTATTTCACATATCGCAAACTTCGAAGAACAACTCAAGAAAGAGAAACTTCTGCTACATGGAACCAGGTCAGAGATGGCTGATGCTGTTGTCAACATGAAGACATATCTTTCTCCACTGAAAACAGTCGGTAAAAAAATGGCGTCTCACTGATAGGATTAATCCATTATGCACATTACGGCAACTCGTGTGATTCGGGCGGTTTCAAATCTAATCAGCATGGTTGCCTTCCGATACACATCTTTCTAAGCAGAGATAAATTCACACTGGTTCGACTTCTACAATTTTCCCCTAGCCCCATCAATCAGTCACTCGTCTAAACAACTCTAGGAATGATAACAACTCATTGCGAAATGCGTCGATGGGTATTTTCAAGCGAACTAAACGTACATCTAATTCACCTCTCGTATCTTTTTCTGCGGTAATTTAACGAATATCGATTTACATGATTCGACTACACTCAACATCAGCCATATTGGCTTACGAGGGAATGGCCGCTTCGCAAAAAATGTATCCCTGGGTGTACATGCGCAAACAACCTTCACTCTTCATGACTTCCGTTCTATTTTGTCTCTGAATATAATATTATCATTTTCTAGGTTGTATGTGTGATCGTTACGCTTTCTCACAGAAGTAGTTCTCCCAGAGGGCCTAAATGGGCCAATGGCCAAAATAAGAGATGAGGAATTGGAGCTACGTATTTATTGAATCACTCTTTATTTGAAAAATATCACCATCATGACCTCTGGGATCGTATTTGATTTGGATATACAGAGCGATATTACAAGAGATCCCAAGTGGACACATTTTATTTGCGAATAAACAAATAGATAAGAGGGACTATTCATATAATTAGCACTTGATGGATATCACCATTGAAAATCACATCATCATTGTGGTTAACGCGAACGCAGTCGCCAAACTATTATTAATTTTTTGGCGTGGCCGTAGCTCTAGTCATCATAGAGTTATCCGACCACAGACAGGCATTTGGTGAAATAAGATTCTCATCATATCTTTTACCCTTTTTACCTCTCCCCACACAGATCATAGTAGTCTAAAAATATTTGGTAAGAACGAAAGAGGATGCTTATGCTTGAATGGAAGCAACATGGACCTGAACTTCACCACAACTGTTATTTATCCAATATTCCTCCCTCACAAGTCTGAAGCCTGAAGATTACTTCATAGTAGTAGCAAACCACTGATAGATATCAGAATTAATCAACAACAATAACATAATTATTATCATTATCATCAATTATTATTATAACTCGCCAACACAGTCAACAACTGAACAACCATAGCATAAAAATTGGCAAAAAATTCTATCAAAATATAGTCAGAATGAATTTTATCTTTGACATGGCGATTTTCACTAAAAAAAACCCATCTAGAATAGAGTAAAAAAAATATGTAGAAATATCTGGAATCTGGATAATCCAGATATTATAATTAAAAACGTCAACATAAAGCCCCTTAAAGCTTGTATTTAGAAGGGATCTGATAGAGTACTGATGCCAAATTTAAAGTCTGTAGACAAGACGGTATGACCAAGAGTGCTAGTAAACACAAATACATAAGCAAAAATACGCATATGAAAAAAAAAAAAACAGAACCCTTCGTCGCCTTTGGTGATTCAATATTTCACCATCATGATGATGATGATTTGTTTGCTTTTATCATGTTATTAGTGTTAATATGGAATTACTTAAACACAGTTCTATGCAGTAATCGCTGAAATATGTATGCGGAAGAAATGATATTCTAGTTGTAAACACCCATGGAATTTCTACCAGCCAATTAATAGAATATTGCTGTAATGGCAGAACAACTATACGCATTTATTCTTGAAATTTTTGAACTCTTATCGAGTGGGGAAATATTTGTAACTCTATGTGTTAATAGTACATTGAAGAAACAATTTTTTATCGTTTAAGATAACTCCGTCCCGAAAAGTACGTTTACCTATTTCGTATACTAAGGGCTTTGTATCCCGAATCACTTCTCAGTCCACCCTTTCAAGTAATTCAGCTCATAGAATTTTTTTTTAACACTGAGGGTATTAAAAAATAAATAAAGATTCAATTCATGCTAATTACATGAAACTTATCTGAAGTTAACCACTTGGGGACGGGAATTTTTTTTGTGACGTCATATCCGTGAATTATCTCGTCGGCTGCTCTCAAACAATCAATGCTTTCACTGCAGTCATCATCATCATCATCATCATCATCATCATCATCATCATCATCAACGTGTTGTCTTTAATTGATATCTGATTCACAGTCAATGTCAGAAGATCCAGAACAAAGAAATTTATTGCGAGATATCTCGACTGTTGCACCATATGCTTCCTTGGTTCCACCTTATCAATTCTTGCTCTCCAACTTACTCTTCCACTTAGGGTCTTTCTCTCCCAACGTAAATGATAGATATTAACCCATCTTAGACTTATTTAATTCAAAAATGCAAACGTAGACAGAGCCAGTGTGGTACAAACTCTTCACATCAGAAATCTCCAAGGACACTAGCTTGATAATGGTGACGTTTCTTCCTCATGTTGAAAATATAGCAGTGTATACTATAGAGAGCTTAATTTGTATATATACATATATATATATATATATATATATATATATATATATATATAACCTGTGTGAGTGTGTATATATATATACATATATAATTTGTGCATTTATATATATATATATGTGACATATATATATATATAACGTGTGTCAGTGTATAGATGTAATATGTGTCTATGTACACACACGCACACACATATATATATATTATTTGCGTTCGTTTATATATATATATAGGAAGTGTGCATGTATATATGCATATAACATACAATGTGCATGTGTGTATATATACATATATATGTATAGAATATAGAATATGTATGGGTGTGTGTATATATATAGTGTGTGTTTATATATAAATTGGTTTTATTGATTGTATACATGTATAAGTATATTATAGAATTTGGGATGTGCTTTTATATATATATATGTGTGTGTGTGTGTCTGTCTGTGTGTGTTAGTTGATATATATATATCATGAAATGTGTCTGTATGTATATATAATATATGAATGTGTGCGGTCATACATATATTATACAATGTGTGTGAGTATATATGTGAATATAGAATATGTGTGTGTATATATATACAGAATGAGTGTTTTTGTGCATATATGAATAAAGACTGTGTGTCACTATACATATATAGAATGTGTGTTCGTGTCTGTATATACTGTGAATGCGTGATTACACATCAAATGCTTGCACTTGTTCGTATACATATCTATAACCTAGAATCTGTGTGTGTTTGTATATATATACATGAATATTGTTTCTGTATATATATACATACAATTTGTGTCTGTGTATATATATATACATACACATATATATATATATATATATATATATATATATATATATATATATATATATATATATATATATATATAAATGATATGTGTTTATGCATGTCTACATAGAATGTGTGGTTGTATATATATATATATATATATATATATATATATATATATATAGCCGCAGTTAATGGTAAGACTCAAATAACCGTTTTTACTCCAAATTTTCATCTTGTTTATTCTCGGTCTACATTTTGTCTATTTGTTTCTTTCAACGAGACGGCCATGTATCAAGAGATGGAAATGTGATCCGACAGAATGAATATAAATTACGTTATATTATATTGAAACTTTCATTTGGAAGGATCTCCCGTCATTACACTGTATATATATCACTTGGTGTAGACAACGTATGTTTGCATATATAATATATAATATAAAGTGTATGCTGATATGCACACACACACACACACACACATATATATATATATATATGTATATATAAATATATATATATATATATATATGGTGTGTGTGACTTTGTATATCTATATATATATAATGTGCCTTTGTAGATATATAAAATGTGTGTTTGTAGATATATATACAAATATATATAGAGAGAGAAATGTGTGTTTGTATATAGAGAGGGAAGGATGGGGAGAAAATGAGTGTTTGTGAGAGACAGACAGCCAGACAGAACGTGTATTTGTGGATATATATATATATATATATATATATATATGTGTGTGTGTGTGTGTGTGTGTGTGTGTCTGCAGATATGCTGATATATGTGTATGTATATATATATATATATATATATAGATAGATAGATAGATAGATAGATATCGATATATAATTTGCTATGTGTGTTTGTAGATAAATAGATGTTCATAGAGAACAGAATGTGCGTTGGTGCATAAATATATATATATATGTGATGTGCTTTATACGTATTTATAGAGAGATGGGAATGTGTTTTGTATGTATGTATATATATGTATATATATATAGGTAGAAAGAATGTGTTTATGCATATATATATAAAGAGAGAGAGGGAGAGAGAGAAAGTGTATATGCATGTTGAGAGAGAGAGAGTGAAAAATGAGTTTGAATATATAGAGAGAAAGAGGGAGAGAGAATATGCTTACCTATATATGGGTGTATAAATGTAATGTGGTAACACACACACATATATATATATATAGATATATATATATATAGAGAGAGAGAATGTGTTCGTATATACATATATCCATATATATGTAACGTATATATATATATAATGTGTTTGCATATGTACATATAATTGTTTGTATATATATATATATATATATATATATATACACACACACATATATATGTAAATAATATATTTGTATACATATATATATAGAGAGAGAGAGAGAAAGAGAGAGAGAGTGAGAAAATGCGTTCGTATGTATATTTATATATATATATATATATATGATATTGAATGTGTATATATATTACATACATATATTTATACATATAAATAGAAATGTTTTTCATACTTGTATTTATATAATGTTTATTCCTGTGTAAATAGTATAGAATACATGTGTGTGTGTGTATGTATTCATATACTTGAATATCATTCATTTTATTACATAGGCCTTGCTTTATTTTATTGAATTGGTATTATTGATTTATTTTTAATGGTCCTTCTCTAGAATAATGAGTAATATGTTTCCAAATAATGAGTATAAACATATATATTTATTGAATTTTGCTGTCAATGATTTGAGAGACGAGTACACATACCATTGCAGTACAATCAAAACATTGTTTTCATTTTTTTAAAAGAAGGAATTTTTCACGTACATACATACACACGCATGTATACACACATGTGCGTACACACACACACACTCTCTCTCTCTTTCTCTCTCTCTCTCTCTCTCTTTCTCTCTCTCTCTTTGTCTCTCTCTCTCTCTCTCTCATTTTTCTTGCACGGGTAGATTTGGTTTAGTATCGGCTACGCCCACACATATGCGAATCTTGTGGCAGGCCAAGCTCGGGTGAAACATCACCAAAGTCATATTTGATATGATTTCACAAGAGCAAATTTAGCTCCAGCTTGATAAAAAGGCGTCTTTCAATATGTTTTGGTCGTATATTCTGACTGCTGATAACACATGCTGTTTTTTTTAAATGTATCACGCATCTCTATTGGACGCTTCTCGGTCGGTCCAACCAATGTCAGGCAATAGAAACAGGGACGGAAGAGGACGTATGACATCATAACGATGTTATGATGTAATAATATAATGTACGAGTTGGCCATTTTCGTAATAAAAAAAAAGCCCTTTACAAATTTATATTGAAAATAATGCTCTTAGGGTATTTCCATATCGCAATATTCCAAAAGTATGAGAAGCAAAACTGGCTGAAAGGACTTGCTCTGTTTCATCCTCCTCCTCTTTTTCCTATTACCATCACGAATGGTGGACGCATCGTTGAACTCATGGTTCTTGTATAGCTTCAGTGACTACTTATGAATTAGATGACAGACTTACAATCTTCTGGATATGTGTACATATGACAATATCAATGTCGGTATAATGTCACGTTATTTAATGTCTTTATGTGGACGGACGTGTATTATTGACCCAGACATTGGTGTACGTAACTATATTATTGGACACATTTGTGAACGATGAATGAAATAAGTCATTGTGTTTGCTGTAGTGCGTGCGTGCATGTGTGTCTTTGTGTGTGTGTGTGTGTCATCATCATCATCATCATCAGTCTTCGTTGGACATAGACCTTCCCAAGAATTCGCCAGACCTCTCTATCATTGGTGTCGCAATATTTTCTTAAATTATCTAGTTCATCTATCTATCTTGTTTTCAGCCAGTCTCGGTTTCGCATGTGATCAGGGGATTTATATTGAGAGTCATGATGTCCATCGATTGTGTGCCACTCTTGCAACATGACCAGCCCATTGCCGTTTAAGTTTCATAATGGATTCTTTGATGTCTCGGGCTCCTGTTTTCCCCTTATATATTGTGCTGTCTTGTGATCTCTCCATGTGATGTTGAGAAGGATTCTTTCATGGATGTGTTTATATTAAAATGGCCGTGGGTGTTTGAATTAAATTAAGGCTTGGTTTGCATGTATCTTGTTTGCAGGCCAGGCCAGCAACGTTACAGGTTAAGGATATTTCTTTTAAATGAGAACGAATCTGTTTTATCGTTTGGAAAAAATACGGATGGAGGTGAGGCGCACAAAGATTTTTTCCATCACACTAGGCTGTTGTTCGTTAAATTAGAATAACTCTCTTGCACACATAACAGGAAGTATACATGCGCTAGCATATAAGAGATAAGAAATATAAATGGATACGTTGGCTATCCTTGCAAAGATGCATCATGCAGCCATTTTGATATGGGCCATTTTTATATCAGCAATCTTAAATGGCTGAAAGTGGCTACACCTTTTCCAATAGCTATGGGGTAGATCTAATTGCCAAGTAAATCTCATTTCCTCTGAATCAGAATGGCTAATGGTTGGATCTTTGCAAAGATACCCACACACGTTCATTCACCTGCACACATAGACACAGAATAATTATAATAGCCATGGAGACATGGAGAAATCAAGCTGAGAATCCTTCTAGGATGGCAAGATTACGACAGAACAAGCTTGACCTTCACGAACAAAAAATCCTATTAGTTTCAAGAAGGGTTTACATCAAATGAATCATCCCGATAGTCACCTATGGAACTGAGTCATTGAACCCAACCAAACCGAGAACTATGCAACGTATACAAAAGTGTATCATGCTTAACATCATGTGGAGGGTTCACAAGATAACACAGTATATTACAAAAGTAAACAGGGGGTAGAAATATCATAAAAACATAAGAAAACTCAAATGGCAATGGATTGGTCATGTTGCTTGAAGGTCACACAACCGTTGGATACCACAGCTCACAATGTGAATCCTGAGAGATCATATGTGAAGCTGTGGTGGACAGAAAATAACATTGTGTGATCAACTAGATAAGTTCAGAAAGTACTGGCTTCGCTACGCCTACAGTAGGAAAATCTGGCAAATCTTTGGGAAGGTTTATGTCCATGGCCATGAAGATCTATGTCTAATGAAAGGCGATAAAAGGCTAATAATGATGATGATGATAATGATAGAATAGAAAATATTACTCAAGTACTGATTACAACACTATACCAATTAAGGGGAAATTTGGATCAGAATATCGTATTGCGCCAATCTTCCAGATGGCGTCTAAAAATCCATGTTTGAAATCTTTCCTTTCACCTATATTCGGACACTGACCTCTGGCTCTCGTAATAATTATGAAATTATCTCAGTCACGAAACAGCTGCAGTTTGTTTTACATGTGCGCACATTAAGGGTGATAATATCCAAAGGTTCAGGGAATTTAAAGATGATCAAAAAGTACTCACTCTAATACATAATTACATTGCAATTTACTTCACTCCTTATAAAAGAAAGTCACGCAAATCATTGCAGGACAATTTTTCAAAATTTCTCGTTCTCAATGAAATATCTTTCTCTGAAAAATATTATTTTCAGTGATACTTCTATTCTCTGTGGTATTGGATGTATTTTGTTTTTCTCCAAATAATTCAATGCTCTCTCAAAAGAAGTGAAATAATCACACCTCTTCCCGTTCTCTGAAAATATAACGTTACTTCGAAAACGTTTTTTTAAGTCGAATTGGCGTAAAACGAAGAAACAGTTACCATTCGTGTATATGGAAGAAAAAATTAATTGTTTCTAAATTCTAAAAATGATGATGATGATGATATGTCAACTTTAGTTGTCTGGGATTGTGGTGGTAGAGGAGACAGGATTATTGGAGATACAAAAAGTGTGCGTTTTGTTTATACCGACTCGTTACAAAGCAAAGGCTGGGCTCTGTTATTGTTTTTATCTTTTTGCCCCTTTTTACCGTAAAAGCAAAAAGGTTGCATAGAGCGAACGTTGAAAAAGCGGGGAATATCTGTATATCTAGAATTTATGACGATAAAAAATTCTTTGAACGAGTTTTGATCTTGAACCAAATATTTCTATTCCATTGTCACAGAGGAGTGTTTAAAGTGTTTCTGATATCTCCTGTCGTTACCCAAGGTGACTAATCACAGATTTAAAAAAAAATAGTCAAAAACTTGTAATATAGGGATGTGGATGTCACACAATCTTTCCGTTAAAGTTTTGTGCATTTTTAATACTTGCGTTGCTTTAGCAGTGTAACTTCTTACATAAGGCTTTTCTTTTCGTCACTGAGTCTTTGCCGCACCTTCACCGCCAATATCGCCTTTCCCGTTGAGAATTGGGACTCAGAGTGGAGAGAGAGCAACTAAATCACTCCTTGAACCAGTTAATCCAATGCATAATTTAACTTTTTGCCCTTTCTCTCTCTCCTTTTAAATGAAAAACACTTCCATCACTTAATTCGTATCTCCGTGTTCAAAGACTCTATTGTCTTTAAATCTGTGGAAAAAAAACTGTACACTCTTCTCCTGGTTGAAGAAGCCGTCACAAACCTAAAATTACAAACATCGGAGATGCTGGCCAATTTAAACCCTGATAACATTGAACAATGAGAA
The DNA here is from genome assembly GCA_963457665.1 of Thysanoteuthis rhombus. Lineage (NCBI taxonomy): Eukaryota > Metazoa > Mollusca > Cephalopoda > Oegopsida > Thysanoteuthidae > Thysanoteuthis > Thysanoteuthis major. The sequence goes on along the minus strand of OY735201.1, from coordinate 13,800,521 downwards.
GATTTGTCGTCTTTCTTAGCATATGTAAATGCGCGTGCGCGCGTGTCATTCCTGAGTGCACAGTGGTAGAGGGTTATTTTTATCGGTTCTTCATTCATTTCTTATTACTCGTAGCCTGGCCAGTCAGGGTGTCCAGAAAGAAGGGATGGTACTTCTTGGATTGCTTGCGTTATTGGCCGGTGTCCGAGGAGGCCCACCACATGATCCCCACCTGCTCACAACACCTAGTATACCAAGTTGGTCACCCATTTAAGTACTGACCAGGCTTGACGTTGCTCAACTACAATGATCGTACGAGAACCGGTATGCCCCACGTTATTTTAACGTAATATTTTTACCAGTAATTATTTGCAAACTCAAGCAGGCATATTTGTGTGTGTGCGTGTGTGCGTGCGTGCGTGCGTGCGTGCGTGAAGTAATCCTTGTACCCACCAGATTCAAAATGATGGATCATTGAGAATATTGCCCGGTTCTCTCAGCTGTTGCTGCAGACATCAAGGTGTGATCTTGACCGCCCCTTCCTAGTGCAATGGGAAGGTGCTGACACCAGACTGATCAATTATAAGTTTCCAGCCGCTAATGACTATGACCTTTCCTGTGAATAGTTAGACTAATTCTGGTGGGGGCTGCTGGAGGGATATATCTATATTCGAATGAATTCATGCATGAAAAAAAAATGAAAACAGGTCTGGTTGGTCACTCATTAGAAACCCTCTTTTGGCAGCATGTTGTATTGGGGTGATCAATTACAAAAATTGGAAAAAGGGCTGATCAATGAATTAGTTACTTCTGTCGCATTTTTCCGAACAGCGATCTCTGAAGAATCTGTCTTGAGTTAAAAAAAAAAAGAACAAGGGCGTCACAAAATAAGTGTCCCAATGAGCATAAGTTTACATTACAAACTGATCCCTATCCCCACTAGAAACCTATTTACGGAGAAATTTTTTTTCAAGTTTTTTTTTTTGGGGACATGCTGAGGAGAAAATGTTTAAATTTTAAAGCCCTTTAGCTCCTTTAAAGCAGCCTGTACGTGGAATACTTACATATCCAGCCAGACCAACTTAAAAACGGATAGAAACCTATGTTGGCAGTTTTGGTGACGGTTCCTAACAACGTCTGTAAACAAAGGTTTGCAATAAACGTTGAACGATAAAAATGAAGGTAAGAGGAATATACGTAAAACTGGATCAAGTATAGAATCGAAGAGGAGGGGGAGTCAAAATAGAGATCGTCAGTGAAAACGTCAAGTAGACAAGAAGGGTGTGAGAGCAACAGAGATCATTAAATAAATGGATAACCCGCAGAGAGAGGGATGAAAAAAAATAGAGATAACGATGAAGGAAGGAGAAAAATGCAACCTGCAAATAAAAACAGTTAGAAAGGTACTGATGAAAAATAGTTTTGATATAAGACTTGAGATAGCGGAGCTGTTGGTTCCCATCACGAAAACGAGGCTCTAAAAATGAACAAAACTCGGGAAGTGGTACGAATGAAGAAAGTGTTTTTAAGGAAAAATGCATTCATTCTGTTCATGTAGAACGATTCTGATCGAAATTCGATATGTAAATGTTTGATTTTGGTCTTGCGTTTCATTTCGTTTCAGTCTCCTTTGTTCTGTTCCGCATTTTGCGATTTTTTTTCCTGTTTTGTTCAGTTTCTTTGTTTTTTATTTCATCGTATCTACACAAATTTAGGTAAGTTTTATTTGTTTTCGTCACTTGTTTCAATTTTCTTTTCATCTAACCTACACACTGAGACGGATATTTTTTCTATTCTATCTCATTTTATTGTCTTCTTTTGAAACTCATTATCATCGCTGATCTTCAATGTCGTTCTCCCCCTCTTGCTCTCTCTTTCTACCGTTCAGTCATCATTTTTATTCTCTATCTCCCTCTGTATACATCAATGATCTCTCTCTCTCTCTCTCTCTTTTTCTCTCTCTCTTTCTTTCTTTCTCTCTCTCTCTCTCTCTCTCTCTCTCTCTCTCTCTCTCATCCCATCACTTGTTATAAATTTGTTTACGTAATACAGAGAGAGAAACAAATAAAAACGCCACACCGTTCATTAAAAATATGAAATTGCACGTCCGTTTTTTGGTGTAGTTTGCTGGTTATCCAAGCCCTATATATTGTCATTTTGTCTTTCATCCTGAAGAGAGGTTTCACATCGTCAAGTCAACAGCTCCTTTGGCCAAAAGAGATCCACTAAGCTCTTGTATGCAAACTAAA
>OY735201.1:13785793-13793293 GCA_963457665.1 Thysanoteuthis rhombus | reverse complement strand
CGCTCAAAAACGGGATCAACATTTTAAAATATGCTAGACTTCTGTGGGAAGCCAAACAGTGTAATAGAAGAAGAGACGAGGAATTTAGACGGAATTAGTCAAAATTCGATGACTACAAGAGTTTTTTTCTATATAAATAATTAAGACAATTATACATTACTATTTGCCGTGATATTTGACAAGTATTTTATTTCGTCTTTTATTTTCGGTTGCCTTTTATTACATAAAATGTCTGCAATGTTTAGTCACTCAATCAACGGCTTTTGATAGCCTATTGTCTCTGGGGTGATCAATCAAAAAATTGGAACGGGGGGGGGGTGATCAACGGATAACTTACGTCACCCGCCCTTTGTTGGCCAGTGATAAGTGAAAAAAAAACGTGAACGCCTCTGCACACAAAGGGATCGATTTGGTATAAACTGACATTGCAAACTGACCTCCTTCGAAAACCTGAGGGAAGGGTAAAAATGTTTTTTTCTCTAGATATGATAAAGAGAATGTTGAGAATGTTAGCCTTCTGTCAGCCAGCCAGTCAGCAAGCCGGGCCATCTTCAAGACTGTAGAAAGCCATCAGTTTTGGAGACATATCTTAATTAATAAGAATGGTTCACAATGTTTCATTTAATAACAGATAAACAAAGATAATAATTGCACACCAACATTCAAATATACTTTTAAAAAGATTATGAGAGAATAAGCAGCGATAATAATAGATTTATTTATATTTCCTCATAGAATCAAGGCGCTTACCATTGAGTGATCATGAACAAGATAGTTTTGCAGGACATCACAAATTAGTTCCGTCTTCACTGAAAACTCTGCTATCGTATCCTTGTGCCAAATTAAGTCAATTGAATTGTTATCTAGGATATATCACATTAGTTTTTCTGTCTTTCGTTCTGTGTCTGCGCGTTGATGTTTACACTCGATATTTTCTGGTCTGCACATGAGAAGCGACGAAAAGATAATCTTGACCGCAGAATACTTTAGTTACTATATTTATATCCATTCCACACAAATCTAAGGATGAATCATCAAAGAGTGACTTCCAGTTCAAATATTTGTTGTTTATTATAAAGAGAAATACGTTATCCACGACCTGGCGCTCATCTCTTTCGGCTCAAATGTCTTGTTCTAATCTCTCTCTCTCTCTCACTCTCCCTCTCTCTCTCTCTCTCCCCCTCTCTCTCCCCCCTCTCTCTCTCTATCTATCCATCAATCTCTATCTCTCTCTATTTCATGTAAATATGTATATATGGAACATTTCGTCGCTGTCCAGTTTTTACCCGTGCACAGGAGAGTTAGTGTTTTAGTCCAAGAGTGTGCAAAAGATTAACTTCTGTGTTTCCCTCGTGGACGGTTATCTTACAGGATGCCCTTGCATGGGTCGGTCGAATCAACAAAAAAGGCAGGCACTGATGGAAGGGCCAACTTACAAAGATAAGATTGTTTTTTTTTTCAAATGAAGACAACGCAGAAAGCTGCCGCTTCTGTTTATTTAGAACAGAAGCGGCACACGAGAGTCGCACGAAGAAATAATACAAAACCAAAACAAATGGGTTTGTGATAAACATCAGCTATAATGATGCCATTTATTTCACACTGCAGGAATTGGCCAAGAAGAATCTGTTGGCAATAAGGACAACGATAGTGATGAAGTTCATTACGGGACTCATTCTGCGGTCTTTTGTGTTGGGAGACGGGAGAGGATTTTTGGGATAAAGCAGAGAATAATTCCGAGAAAGTTATCGGAGTCTGTGATAAGGTGGGCTAGTAGGAGCATGTTTATCCCCCACCTCCTGTTTGCTGCAAACAAAATTCACGTACAGTTTTCTCCTGCATTCCTATGAAAGGAAAAAAAAAACTTTCGTTGACCGAAATGTCTTCAGGCGAAAAAGCAATCACCATAAATTTATATAAATAAAAGTTTTGTACGTTCCAAGACCCCAAAATGTTCGTGATGGTACGTAAGGTTGATTTGTCGGCGGTTGGGGTTCAAGATGGTACAGGATTTGTGTGTGTGAGAGAGAGAGAGAAAGAGAGAGAGAGAGAGAGAGAGAGAGAGAGAGAGAGAGTTATGCACTACCTCTATTACGGCTCGTTGTGAAACAGGTACTGAACAATATTTTTGCGTTATACATCTGCAAATGTTTTTCGAGAGACAAGATTTGTCAAATTTGGTAATTTCCTTTTTAATAAAATAATATTCAACATTATTTCGTGATGAGTTAAGTTATATTTTAATGAAAATAAGTTTCTTCCGACGACTTTTTTCATGCTGTGCGATATCAGAATTATTTTTTTCTTGCAAAACATTTTCTCTTCACAGTCTATGATCGACCAATCTTTGGAACTGCTTGAGTTGAGCTCAGACTTCGATAAAAATATTGAAATTTGAATACTTGAATGATCAAAAATGAATTTACCAATGAATTACCCATAAGAGTTCTGCGTGTGATACTTTTTATTGGGCGCTCAGATTCTACACTCTAATCCTCGGTAGAGCGCCAGGGAGCTACACTTTTATCATGGGCAGTATACGCATATACTCTGATCCGAGAGAGAAGGTTCGATCTATACGTCAATAATCCCGCCATTTTTATGGACATGATGCTAATTTATTTACACACACACACACACACACACACATACATACATACATACATACATACATATATATATATATATATATATATATATATATATATTCTTGATATCCTGGCAGTTTCAAACACTAAACACATTGAAAAAAACTTTTGAATCACTTCAGCCACTTATTTCCAAATATCTGTTCATGTAATTCATGTAATTTTCTCCTGTGTTTTGTTCTTAACGTCTTACACACACTTTGATATTGTGGAACTCTGTAAATTTTGCTCTTGTTGGGGGCATCAGTTGTTTACCACGTAACCGATTCGGAGATTTCAAAACAAAATAATTATATTGACATGCACCCCATATATATATATATATATATATATATATATATATATATATATATATATATATATATATATGTATATATATTACTTGAAGACGAAAATAAAAATAAAGACGATTATTTTCAACTGATTTGGTTTGTTAGTCTTTTCCTTTTTTCAGTTTTCTTGTTATTTTCTATCATTTTCACCTTGGCTTCCTTTTTTTCAGTCATATTTTCTCTCTGATTGATTCTTGTTCAGCTAGTACAACTACGCGAACACTTTCCTGGCTCAATAGACATTCAAATCTTTAAAATCTGTTCAGACCATTCCAGACCGGACAGGCGTTTACGTGGTGCTGTCGCCGATCGGGCTCCATCTTATGAGGCGTGGTGCTGCGCTGTGAAGTCAAGTCGGTGGGGGAGGGTATCTAACATCCTTGAACTTGTAAACCGTGTTGTTTTATGTCGTTGTGATAATAGTTTTGTGAACTAAAGAGTATTTCTTTTTTGGTTGTTCCTGCCATATACATTTGTGTGTGAGGTTCCCCACTTCAAACTGACCTTAAGTCAAATCATGTGGGGATTTGGGTGATTAGGAACATTTCCCCTTTCTGGTCCGTAATTTTTACCTTTCACTTTTAATGCTGCTTCATGACATATTGAACTCTCGGAGTCTAGTGTTTACCCACACTCACACTTGCCACGACCGCCAGAGTAAGCTTCTTTTAAATGGACTGCGTTACAGGGATACAGGGGTCCAACTGCTCTGTTACTTACCCATAGCTGAGTTGAGGAGTCAGTTCATCTTTTTCCCAAGGGCATTATTGTGAAGTATATGTAAACAGCTCCGACCGAAACTCTGAGTCCATTTTTCTGCATTGGTGACCGATACGCCTCTCGTACGCCTACTTTAAGATATCAACACCTGCTTCTCTAAGTGGAAAGATTTTACAGCTGAATTATTTTCTTTTTCGTTAGGTTCTTCATGATCAAAAATCTGTTTCGGTACTAAAGAAGTTTTTTTTTTTCTTGTTTAGCTCTTTTGTGTCATTTAGTATTTTATATCTTTTCTCCATGAAAATCATCCATCAGTCTAGCTTCGGAAATTCTCCCATATTTTATTCATACCTCGTTTATTCATGTCTTCAAAAATGCTTTCAGTTTATTTCAAACGTTTTCGTTTTTGTTTTATCTCCACTTTGTCTTTATCCTTCGTTGCTTCCTGATCAGAAAATATCAGATATTTATTTTGATGAAGCCTAATTATTTTTGACAGATAGACACGGAGTAAAATAGCCATTGGCATGCTGAAACGTTTCATGTACGCAATGGATAAAAACTAGCGCATGCGCATTGAGCATGCTACACAAGGATCCATTGACTGGCAGATACACACGTACACAATGCTTTACACACGTACTTAGAAACGTTTGTGTTCCGCATAGTTGCACCCATGAAGGTATCTAGAGAGCGCACGATTGGCCTGCATCGCAGCTGGCATTTCTCATCGGTATCAGAACTGTGTTGCTGATTTTACAAGCTGACAGGCCTGCTGCATTTAGTGGACTTCCACTCCCTTCATCTAATTTCGAGCATTTCTCGAGCAAGAGTAATGAATAGCTCGAGCCTGATATGTATACGTATGATGATAAAAACGTTATATTATCGATCGTAGGTTCCTGCAGCAAGCCCATTTTCTCTAATTGTTTATTCTTTTTGCAATGTCAAGGCCAAATGGTACATTCATTGCGTATAAATGAGGGTAATTTCAAATGGAGTTCCAAAATACAACAACGCATATATAATTATTTCTGTCGGATTAATGTATCCATTTCTTGATAATACAATCATCTACGTTGAGAAACAACAGAATAGATATAGACTGAATGATCGAGCGGAGAATGTGGGGATGAAGCAGTTATGTGGGCCTCAGCCTTTCTACTGGGCTATATATCTCAATGGAAAGAGAGTGACGCTACGTTAAAGCTGCCACCTATCGGTAGCAGGTTTGATTCCTGAAGCATTCCCGTTTTATTCAATTGTTTATTCTATTTACACTGTCTAGGCCAAGTGTTACATTCACAGTGCATTTACAGGATGTTGTTTGAAATAGTTTCGAAATAGTATAACGTATTCATAATCATTTCTATCGGATTATATAACCAATTTCTCAACTATACGTACATATATAAATGTCTGAATGTAGATCAATATATATATATATATATATATATATATATATATATATATATATATACGTAGCTCCACAAATATGTATGTGTTTACAACTATACACGCCTGTAATAATTATAAGCTATGAGTATTTGCCGTCAGTCACGCTTGCGTCATGGTTAACAAGCTGGTCTCATGGGTCATTGCTTTTGAGTAGTGAGTACGATCTTCAATGGATACCCTATACTTATGGCTCTATGTCAAACTAAGATGAGCTAGGTAAGCAGCTACTGGCCAATTCCAACTCAGTCTGATTAGCGGAGCATCCACTTATGATTTAATTCACTCGTAATGTTCTGCAAATTTCACACATAACTACATATAGATATTTATTAAGCTTAGTCTGGCTCAAGGCCTAATAAAAAGGGGATGTAAGAATTGAGCATGGTGTTCTACAAATTTGCAAAGTTGGAGAGGGTCCATCTGACACAATTCGAAATCTTAGCTTTCGAACATCATCAGCAGCAACAGCAGCAGCAGCAGCAACCTTCGTTGGACACAGATCTTCCCCAAGACTTGACAAAAATTTCGACCGTGGACGTTGCAGTGCCAATATTTTTAAACTGTACTTAAATCGTCGCTCCATTTTGATATTTGCCGGCTACATTTTCGCACATGATCTCGGGGAATCCACGCTGTGAGCTGTGATGTCCATTGATTGTCTGGCGGTCTTGTAACATGGCCTGCTCATTGTCATTTGAATTTTATAATGTTTTATATGATATTTCTGACCCCTGATTATTCTCTAATATGATATGATGTCTTCTGATCTCTCCACGTGTTAACTTGGCTCGAAGGCAGGCAATGACCAACAGTGTGAAATAAGCGACAATCCCAGTTACGAAAAAGTCCTAAAGGATCCTGTTATGTTCTCCTTGGAGGCAATAAAAATATGTACTCGGAGAAGGACAAAGAAAATATCGGCCAAAACGTTATTCAACTGTTTTAAGACTAACCACTCATCATCAGTATCATCATCAGCCTTTTACCGTCTGTTGTTAGGCGTAGACCTTCCTCAAGATTCTCTAGACCTCTCTATCATGAATTTCTCTCTATCAATCTTTCTGAATTTGTCTGGCTCGTCACACCACCTGACTTTCTGACAGCCACAATTTTGCATATGATCTCTTAGGATCCATGTTGTGAGTATTGATTTCAAAAAGTTGTCTGATATTCTTACACTATGTGTATCCCATAGCCGTGTGAGTTTTTTAATAATTTCTATGATATCTCGGACTCGTGCTCTCTTTTAATATATGGTGCTGTCCAAGTGGGATTGAGTATGATTCTCTCATATGCACGTTGCATGGTCCACAGTTTGAGGGAAACTCTTTTGGTAAAGGCCCATGTCCTAGCTCAATTGGTTACTACTGGAAGAATGTATAGATTGTATACATTTCTTTTTAGGACTAGTGAGATTTTCTTGATCTTGAAAGTCGAGCTTGCTCTGTTGAAAGCTTGCCAACCTAGTGTGGTTCTTCGCTTTTTTCTTCTTTTCAGGATTTCATCGAGATATTTTTTTTGTCCTTGGTAGAAGTAGCGGTCTATTTTCTTCAGCTCATCGTTTTCGATTCTGATCATAGTGTCCTTGTCCTCGAAATGTTTGTTGAACATGACATTTGTTTTGCTGAAGTTCATGTGGGGGCCAACTTTCTTACTTTCTCCATTCCGTTCGTCCAGCATTATTTTGAGATCATAAGGGCTCTTTGCAGAAAAAATGAAGTCGTCTGCAAATCTGATGTTATTTAGGTATCCGCTGTCTCTATGAAGTTGGTTAAAGAAAACGAAAAATGTCCATATTTGTAAGAACCAAAATCATGAAAGGAGACTTTAGTGCCATTAGACAGTTATCTTGGGTCAGATAAGAAACACAGAATCGGCAGATCACTCATCACATCTTTCTTGATCAGTCTTGTTATTCGAACTAATGTGTGCGTGGCTTTCATACTATGATGTCGTCGTGGTTTGTGGTTGTAAAAACTGGGGAATACTCATCTTTTTTTAAAATTTTCGTGACACATACGCCCTATGAGACTTCTAAATATATATATATATATATATATATATATATATATATATATATATATATATATATATATATATATATATATATATCCCAACTGTTGTACTGTTGTAGGAACATGCGTTCCAGGAGTCTTAGCAGGGTTGAAATAATTAAGGTCGGAAAGTTATTTGGAATTCTGAAAGATTGCACCAGTCGAAATTTAGTATATATAATCAACATTAGGATTAAGAAGATGGCATTTTAACTTATTGATAAAGCACTGACAATTATTAATACTGCCAGTTTTTCTACCTTAATTTCAACTCTTATTCATCGCCAT
>OY735201.1:13375793-13783293 GCA_963457665.1 Thysanoteuthis rhombus | reverse complement strand
ATTTAAACGAATATTCCATTGACTTTTCTCTTGTAGAGCAGGAAAGATGAATAATTTTGTGGCAAAAAGAATTAGTTTCATAATAGGTTCGCCATTACTAATAATGATGATTATTTTCTTGACCAGTGGTTCCCAATTTTTCTAACTGAGGAAAATCTCTCCAGGATCTCGGTAACGCTCATTGCCTAGAAGTAAAACTGAACCAATTGATAAAACATTTGAGTCAGCAATGTCCTTGATCCTCTTATCTAGTTCATGATTTTCCATCCCCAGCACCAGGCTGTTTGGGCAGTCGTCACAGATGTGTGTTGGGCAAGAAAGATTGACTCTTTCCAGGCTTACTCAAACCTACTCTCGATACTGAGTTCTAAATAGAGAGGCATGACGATTTTCAAAGTTCTTGGAATGACTCGGTCAAGGACTGAACGCACGACCTTCTGAACCGGTAGCACTCTACCACTTGGCTACGGCGATCAGTCTAAGTAAATAATATGTTTTCGTTAAAAACATTCAAATATAAACATTCAACATAAACAGTTAGCATTCAAACATAAAAAAGATAGAAATGAAGTGGATACAAATATAAGTAATAGGAAAAGCTCAAAAAATACCATTTGGGGGTGATTACCTGACTTTAGGAATTGCTATCCTTGACAAATAATTTCAACTTAGATTCCTCTAAACGGTTATTCTAATTCAGTCTTTAAAATGTAACATTGTTTTCCAAACAATTCAATACTTACCATCCCTGTGTCTAGTTTATATACGACACTTGCTCGGCATATCAAACCAATTTCAAACACCTTCTTTTAAAGGTACTAGGAGAATGCCAGTCCCGTACATGTTTGGAAAAATCCGAACCTTATGGTGTGCTAAACAAACTGCCATGATTATCATGTAAAATAATGTTCTATATATAGTACGAAACTATGACTTTGAAGTTTTTCCGTCACTTCTCTTCGATGTCGCCAATTTAGATTTTTCATATCTAAATTTAGATAATTCCAAAGAGTGGAAGTCAAAAGAGATAATACATTAAACTGTGAAAGAAGATCTAGAATCTTCAATAATTCCCTTTTATTATATTCAGCGAGAACCGCCAATCCAAATAACTTCAAGGTCTTCGTTTTGTCTGCTGTCTAATATATCTGGCGAATATCAACTTAGTCTAGTGGCCCGTTATTGAGTATTCGCACACACAATCATTTCGTGAATTGTTGATAGATTTAAAAAGCTTAACTTCTGGAAATGGCTAATTCTTGGGACGGGAAATTTTTTGGCGTTGATCTTCTTAATATAGTCCATCTTGCCTTGCAAATCAGCATTCGATATTTCGCTTTTTAACTTGCCCTAAACTCTAAGAAGTGGCACCAGTGGAAAATACAGAACTATTCTGGTTTCATATTTACTAAGTTTACTCTAGTGCAAATGCATCCAGCGACGATTGAACTCAGTACTATAGCAGATGTCTGGAAGTATAGCTTGCTAACTTTCGCTCTACGGCTGGCTCTCGTCTGACTCTTAATTTAACATACAACTAAGTAAGAAGAAAAACTGCCAACGTATTTGAAAGACTTCACAGAGTTTTAGAAAATGAACATAAAAACTGTTATATCTGCTGCTTTGATGATTGGTGTAATCCTGGTTGGCTGATTATTGTATATGTTTTTGCGTCCATGTTGTCCTCTGGTCATTCAAAGTAACAAAGAAGTTCTGGTTATCTGAACTGCATCTCCAATTCACTGTGCGTCACCCAAAATAAAAATAAAAACTTCACTTACTCCTGTTCACAAAGACTTCGACTTCGATCACTGCACCCAGAACGTGACTTTCTTCAACATACGACTTCGCACAAAAGCAAGACTTTAAACTCAAGACTTATTAGCTGTACTCCTCCATCTATGTACTTGGTACTCTACCGACGAATACAAAGTGGTAGAAGATGAAATCAAACAGTTGTGAGAGTACCCAACAAGAATCGAGAAACTAATTTTAATTGTTAAAGTGCATTTATTTCCAAGAGTTTGAAATTATGATACACCGACAAATAGTTTCAAAGCATAGCCAGTCCTATGCTATGCGTCAAGCTGAGTCGCTTGACTTGAGTTACGGATGGATATTTATGTTGGCTGACGTTAGCTCTTTCCTTTCTATGGATCATGAAAAATGCAGTGTTGTTAAATCGGTAGATTGTGGTAGGTAGGTAGATCTTGACTGGTATTTGTTGGCAGTTTGGAATCAATAATCTGTGAATCGGTAGGTAGGTACATAGAGACATGCGTTGATTGGTTGATCCGTGGGTAGGTATGTAGAGATTCTTAGACGTAAGTAAACAAGGATAAATAGATAGAAAGATCGATAGATATTGCTTGGAAGACACAGATAGGAATTCCATGGCCGGTATGTATTGATAGATCTTTAAAGGTATCGATAGACATGGTAGTTAGAGATTGTCGGCAGCTGTCTATATACCTGTAGATAGGTACAGAGAGATGGTATAGTAGGAAGTAGGTGAGTTGGTTGATAGGTGTAGTAAGGTAAAAATGGATGGATCAAAATATCTATTGGTAGGTTTAGTTTGATACATATATGCAGGTAGATATTTCAATCGATATAAGTAGATAGAGAGGGAAAGATTGACAAATCTTCTTTTGTAATGAATGGTGTGATTTTCTGTTTTTCTGTCCATACCAATGGACTCTTCCTCTTAAAGGTAACAATTTCTACTTATATGAGCAGTGTGATTTTTCTGTTTTTCTGTCTGTAACAATTGACGCTTCCACTTAAAGGTCACAACTTAAATGATGAGCAGCGTGATTTTTTTTCTTCTATTTCTCTGTCTGTAACAATCGGCTCTTCCATGTAAAGGTAACAATTTTGCTGATGAAACGATCTCCAACCCAACATTTGAAGTAATGGACGCTTCCTCCCGAACCAATTCAGTAATTTCCTGAAAAATAATCATATCATAGAAATTGAAATATATCTGTGATTTTTTTTTTCGTGGGGATTAACTAACAAAACTGTAAGTAAGAATGAAGCTCAAACGTGTTTAGATGAATTGGAAGGAAAGGGTATGGAAAGAAATTAGTCAACTATATTTAGATACATATTCTATCAATTATGGCTACGCTAATTCTCACCAACTCATTTTCAGTCATCGTATATACTTGTGTATAAGTCGATTTCATGTATATGTCGACCTTCGAATTATGGTCACAAACTCATTAATTTATAGTATGCTTCTTTGAAGCAAATGATTGCTTCTAAACCTTCCTATTATGTTTCAACCATACTAAATTATTAGTCATGAATTGGACGAGCCAAATTTTCGTCTTAATGTTCGGTTTTCAAAATTCGACCTATACACGAGTATATACCGTAATTTCCATTATTCTTTTCTGTTTAACCATTGAACGTCCAGATATTTTCTTACCTGACTTCAGAACTTTGTCGACAAAACGCATCAGACATAAATACAACACGACTCATAAAGTATAAGTATTTCCCCCACGATTCTGCGCAGAACGTTTACGTTTCGCGTGACGAAAAACGCTGGACTGGATGTAATTCAGTCGTAAATGTCAGTCATCGTTATTTCCCGTGCGTGCGGTGGAGTCTCGCCAACGTCAGGCGTAACATGACCAGAAGCGTACCCTCCATCTGATCTCTCGTTCCGAGACGAATACAACCAGTTCCACGTTGGCAGAATGGAGAGTTCTTTGACGCCTGAAGCGTTCTTCACGCTTCGGCGATCTGCGAGAAATTGTGAAGATCGGACACGAAAATAATGCAAAAGAAAGAGAGAAACGAAAAATGAACAAGATTACTCGGTGACCACTTCATCATGGCTTGAACTTTAGCAGAGACGCGTCATGACGATGGATATTGTTTTCAATGTTTAGACTTAAGGTCAACGAGATGGCAGACAGAGAAAGAGGAGGCCGATGATGGAGAACAGGCGATCACAAGATGATAATGATTAGAGCAAGACTGACAACAGTCATGGAATAATGGTGTAAATCATTAAATAGCAACCACAGGTTGGTTATATTACCGATAAGAATCAAATAAAAGAAATGATATTAAGTAGAATATTACTGACAATGATATAATTTTCAACATGAAATATAGGTTTAGCCTATGAAACCCCCTATTTCTCTCTCTCTCGCTCTCATATATATATATATATATATATATATATATATATATATATATATATATATATATATATATATATATATATATATATATATATATATATATATATATATATATATATATATATATATATATATATATATATATATATCAGTTATAGCTTTAGATCTTGGGGCTCTGCCTATTGAAAAATAGAATCCACCTAATAATCCCCACGTACGTATGCCTCCAGCGCCAGTGGTTAGCGTTCGATCCAAGGTCACATTTTGAAAATCAGCTCAACACGATCTTTCTATCTCAGATTTGGCTCTAGGCTTGACTAATGAGAGCTTTGTAAATATTTGTCAGCAGACCTACTTGGTAAGAAATGAATCCCTGTATTCTCGTATTATTAGTCAAGTTTTAATCTTAAATCAATGTCCCTTTAGAGTTGTGGCCAGTGAGGGATCCTTGTTGTGCATCGACCTTCCTCAAGGCTCAGTTATAATCATAAAACTTTTTCATTTTGCACAATTTTCAAACGTTTGCTCTTTCAACACAGTCATGCATATTCTTATATTCCCTTTCACCTAATGTATTGCATACGCTAATCTTATGACTGATGATTTTATCGCTGTCTCTGCATGGGAAACATTATGTATTCTCCTGTCATGCCGATCTTCGCCTTAATATCGTTTGTTCTAGGCTGATAATAACAGGGCCCTCTTTTCACTTTTGAAGTGTACTCTGCGCAACCAGGCATACGTCATTTTATTTGCAATTCAATTCGTTTGCTATGATGATTTTATTTTGTGTAAACGCAAAAAGATAAAGGTAGCGCTTTTTTATTATGATTAGTGGTGACCAGAGCCAATAAAACGTTGTGCGTTGATTCTCTACCCGTGGTCCATGATCAATTATAAAGATAATCGTATGTCACGGAATTAACGATGATATTCTTACTGCAAATATCAATTTTATAATCGAAATCGCGAGCAAATCATGACAACGACGATCAGATTCATTATAATTGATAAAATGTCGAAGGCAATCTTGTAGGTCGTGAAAGGAGTAAGCCAAGGACAATCAAATGATGTAAGTCCTGCGATTCAATAAGTTGGGTTATCTATGTCAAAAATCTACATGGATATGATAAGATTATATAGCAGCATTTTTCTTCAAGAGGGATTTAGTACGGTACAGTGCCAAATGGAAGCTTGGGGAATAAGTACTCGAATCTTGCAAGCGAGGAGAACCTGCTTACCTTAAAAATCAGCATTGGAAATCGTAGTTTTCATCTGCACTCGAACATTAACCTCTCGAAGCACACTGTTATCTTGGACTCAAAGCAGGCTCTTTGAAAGACTTACTAGACTAGTCAAAGCAGAACCTGGCACAAGGCTACAAATATGGAGCACCGAAGTTACTACCGTAGATTTGTGAAACGAGCTTGCTAATTGCTGTTCTACACCCCTGATAACAATAAAATAGTTGTTTACTGAGCAATGCATAGTTTTGGCACAAGGCCATAGGACTGGGGTGCCCGGCAAGGATCAAACTGACTATACAGTTGTAATGGGTTAACTGACTATTAACCCATGACGAGACGAGGTAAAATTTGTTGAAAGCAAAGAAAATGAATTCACAGTAATACACAGTAAATATCATTCAGTTATTCTGACTCTTTATGATTGCTATTCAAACGTTTTTGATCACTCAACGGCTTCGTAAAAAGGTTTCTGCATGATTTATTTTGTTTTGAATTAATTATCGATTTTAAATAGCAAAAGGAAGATTGAAAACATGAAAAAAGCGTTTATTTATCGCAATACACGACTTTCGATGTAGTGGTGCTATTTTGTTATTGATATTTCAGCTGTGAATATCTTTCCGCTTCGTGCAGCCTCGATGATTACCGGATATCTCCGGGACAGAGAACATGAAGGAAAAAAAGTAAAGAAAATCAAAAATACACGATGCCTACTTGATATTTCATTCATTTTTATTTGCCGCTTGTAACGCTTCAGGCAGTTTTTTCTTTCTTCCTTTTTCCTTTAAAATGTTTCTCTTTTTTTTTATGCTTCTTCTTTTTCATATCTGTATATGTGTGTGCGTGTAGTACCCGTCAAAAAGGACTGGATTATTTACGTATGGATCGACATTCTACCAAGGACCAGAGTATCTGAACTCACTGCCAAGAATCCAAGTGTCTCCCCAGCACTTCTGCGTAGGATTTGCACGCACATTGAATAGAGTTACACAAAAAATAGATATATATATATGAGATAAGCATTTCTTTTTATACATGTGGATGGAGATGGAGATAGATGGATGTGTGTATGTGTATATGTATGTGTGTATATGTATGTGTATATGTATGTGTATGTGTATATATATATATATATATATATATATATATATATATATATGTATATGTATGTGTATGTGTATATATATATATATATATATATATATATATATATATATATATCGATAGACAATGGTTTTTATATATGTGGATATATACAGACAGATATGTTTTTATAATTTGCATGTATATAAGGAGAGATATTGCTTATATATATATATATATATATATATATATATATATATATATATATATATATATATATACATTTGCAGATGTTAAGTGTGCATAACTACAAGTTCTTTCAACTTATTATAATATAGACTGACGTGAACAAATGTTTAGACATGTATAGACAGACGATGTTCTGAGCTTTTTCCCCATTTTCAGAAGTATAATCATCACCTCTCTCATGGAAATAAGAATTATAGCGTCATCTTTTACTTCTTATATTGTACTTAGTTTTGTTCATCTATACTAATATAATGAACGGTATTGTTTTCTTGGTTTTCTGTCCGTAACACTGGACCCTCATACTTAAAGATAATAATTTTGGTGTTGAAATTACATCCTTCTTACTTAATATGATGTTCATATGTGTATATATACTTGCATGTTTATTTATGTGGGTATATCCTGGATGTAGGTGTATATACATATTTCCCAGTCTCTCTTTCCTTTAGTGAATATGTGTGTGCATGTATGGATATTGCATTTGTGTAAATATGAATTGTGTGTACGTATTCACTATCTAACTCCTCGTATTGGGTTTTGCCTCAATTTTTGTACGTAATAACAGTGACTATACCAAAAACTGTGACGTTATGCACGGATAACAATGACATGTGATGTACGCAAAAGCTGATGACAAATTCATCTTCCAGCTCTAAAGCCCAACTCAGGTCGACTTGTTTTGCTGGAGTTTGCAAATCCCATTTACAGGAAGTACTAATAAAGGAACTGATGTTTGGCACGAAGTTTTGAAGATTATTCTATGGAGAAATGAAATCTATTTTGAGAATCTTTCAGATTTTAATGGCGCAAGGGAGTTTAACCATTGTGCAATCAAGCTTGTTTTTATTTACACTTGATACGAGTGTTTGACACAAGGCTCTAAGATTTGGGAGATAATCGGTCTCAACTATTCTTGGCTACTTTTAATTTAAACATTTCACGGCCATTCATGCTACGTTATTCCTCACCAAATGAATGTATTCTTCCCTCTGAACTTCCACCGAACATTAGTGTTTATGAGTGTATACATCTATGAATTAGAAACCGTCAACAAAAACTGTCACCAGAACGATGAAAATAAGTTTATTTAGTTTCTAAGTGACTCTGGCTGGTTATTCATCTATCTACCGCCCAATGAAGCAAGAGGGTTGAAAATGAAAGCATTTACTCCATATTAGGTCTAAAAAAAAAAGTTCTTTTTGTCTTTTCAAAATCCCAGCCTAAATAGGTTTCAGTGGGAAGTTCAATCTATGATGTGAGTTTGTGCTAAATTGGTCACTTAGTTTGTGTCCGGCAGCGTTAATGCTTTTTGGAGTTATCTTGAAAATTAAATGATCACCACCCAATAAAAGACGAAGGTAGTGACTTATCCATTAATCAACCCTTTTCCAATTTTCTTAATTAATCATCCTGATCACGGCATCCTGCCAAAAGACGTCGGTCGTGAGAGGGTTTTTATTGAGTGACTAATCATGCTAGTTTGAAATAGTTCTTTTAATTCGGTGTAGGTTGCATTTACACATCACAAATCAGGACTGCCTCTAACAGACGCCAGAAAGCCGAGGAATCTTGCTAAATATTGAGTAAATGAGTTGTTATCGCCGGTAGCCTTCGCCATTACAGGTGGCGAAACTCAAATATGGCGGCATTGACTCGTCATGCAACGTAATGGCCGCCATAACTGATACACGACTGTATCAACATCCTCATGTCTCACTCCTGACGTCACAATAAACCTCTTCTAAGAAAATTATTCTGCTTCCCTGAAAGAAGGAAGAAAAAGAGACATCCAACTCAGACTTGTAAACTTTAATGTGCGAGTCATTCGACAATAAAGTACGAAGGCAACAAACAACTAGACAAAGACTTGTAGAAATATCAAGAATATGCCTACAAGAAAATGGAAATCCAAGTTAAATCGAAACAAAAGAGACTTTTAGACGGTAGCACGATAGCTAGAAGGAAATCATCTTTTGTCAATGACTAACTAATTCTCAGAAAGAAAGAAAAAAAATGGTTTGTCTTTGATTTGATAATCGAACAAACTTTAAGACACTTTTACATGATTTTTTTTCATATGTTACTTAACATGTTTTTTTATTCATCATCTTATTTTCTGACTGAATTTCTCGGACGAGGGGGTCATCAAACTATTAATACACTTATCACATTTATGTCTTGACGCCCACGCTGGTCAGTTGGTAAAGAATATGACCAATCATGAGAGATATTTCTGAACCACAGAAAATTGACTTGTGAAAGACTAGTGAAAGGGGTTCTTTCTTTTCATTCCTTTCATACATACGAAGTTACAAGTTTGTAAAAAGTCCGTGATAAGATCCGGTTTAGCAAACCAAAGTGTTTTTGCATGAAATGTGCTTGTGTGGATGAAGGGGAGCTGGTCATAGGTGAGTATTAAGGAGCGCCTGTTAAGTGTCGGAAAGAGTTAGATTTTCTAAATACGGATTTGAAAAATCAATGAATTCCCTTCAATAAAGTCGGATTGTTAAGAAATATATAAAAAATACCTCATTATTTTGATAATATTTTCGTCCTTATATTTATTTCTCGCTGCACTGCAAAGCATCAATGAATATCATGATACTATACTTCAAATTATACTCTAAAGGGTACCGTAGTTCTGCTTGCCTGAGGCGCCGGGAACCCTACGGCTGACCCTGTACGTACGAACATAATTTATTATTTATACGTTTCTACGTATCGTTATTTCACGATATCAGTGTTTGTAACAATAGAGCTAAGAAAAGACGTTGCGTATGTCGAATATTGTTCGAGGCGATATGTCTGTGCCAAGCTCAGATAAAACAAGGCGAATAAAAACTATTCATGGCTCTTCATAAATTTCGCAAATGCAATTTTGCCAGGACCTTATTACGAAGAGACAATGGTTTTTTAGAACTCATCTTGTAGCCAAAGAAAGGACGAAAGCCCAAAACCTATTCCGTGAAAATATCCTGCTTATGGGCTCTTACTTTTTTAAATTATACTACATTCATAATTATATTAGTGGGATACAAAGATACACAAGCATAACTGCTCTGATTTCTACGTGTGTGTGTTTGTGTGTGTATGTGTCCGTGCATATACGTCAATGTGAGTAAAATGACGATAACGGAAAATGATGATACCAAGCTTTGTCAATAAAGTAAGGGTTCAACCTTCAGAAACAAGAAGATCCCATTGACAACGAATGCATCCTTCCGATAGTCTCCTATGGAACTGAGACATGGAACCTATGCAAGAGACAAACCCGTAAATTGAGAACCATGTAACGTGCACATGAAATAATTATACTCAACCTCACATGGAGAGATCACTAGACAACACAATATATCTGGGAGAAGACACGGGTCCGGAACATCATAGAATCCATTGATAAACTGAAATGGCAATGGGCTGGCCATGTAGCAAGAATAGCGGACAACCGATGAACATCACGACTTAGGCACAACTGGGGCCGGTAGAGTATAAGATGGAGAGACGAGATGGACAAATTCAGAAAGTACTGGTTCCACGACGCCCACGATAGAGAAGTTTGACGAATCCTGGGGAAGATCTATGTCCAACGACAGACGTTAAGAGACTGATGATGATGATGATGATGATGATGATGATGAATGTGTTACACGAAACCATGTATTTAATATGGTTGGTCTATAAGTTGTGAGAGGAGTGGTAGTCGAAATAAAGAATTGTTTGTCTTATAAAGCCTTCCGTTATTGTCATTTTACTCTCATGTCGAATTAATCCAGACCACATATGTATGGGCATGCATATATGTTTGTAGATATGTGTGTATAGATAGGAATATGTACGTAAATGTGGATGAAATATAGATATGTGTGTGTGTATATGCATATGAGCATATGTGTGTTGTTTGCATATAAATATATTTGCATATGTACACTTCATCAGAAGACTTGTCGTTACTTTTTGCTAGTCTGGTACACGGCCACTGTGTATTGTCACCAATGAGGATTGACCTCACTAGCAATAGCTCGTGAATTATTGCTCTACCGCAAGCGCACTCAATTATGGGTATTTTTAAGCCCAATTTTATCTGGCACAAGGCCACGAGTATGGGATACCCACTAATATCCAAATCACAATACAATAGTAATTCTTTGCTCGACTAGTTCGCTAATCATTACCCCTCGTCGAGGAACCTTGTTACGATATAATATGGTAGGTCTTGCATTAAATATATCTAAACCACTGAGTATTGTAGATTTTAATTGACTTAAATACTTTGTTGGAAGATTGTGTAGCGATTTTATCCTTTAGACTTCTATAACTTTCAAGGATAATTCCTGGCTGAGTTCAAATTCGTATCTCATGACACTAAAGACAGTTGAGCAAACCACTGTCACCCAGAGCATCATACCACACTTTTAATTATTTATCAAAATCGGGACTATTTTTTCATTGTGTTAATGATAGTCACCAACCCAGCACTTGGCACCAAAATTCAGACCTCTCAGTCTATCAGATAAATAAATAATCCCGATTGTGTAAAATATTACTAGACAGACTAGACGGATGTTATCTTTTATTATTAAATGCTTTTTATTTTCTGTATATTCCAGGCCACAGGAATTTTTCCGCTCTGCTGTTTGCCAATTGGAGTGTGGTGTGGTCTGTAAGGTATGTATTATACATCTATCAGCTTTTTTTCTTTTTTTCCCCATTTTTATCCTGGTTTAACTGAAAAACAAAATTAAGTCTGTTTCTTTGTACGAAGGCGATCTATCAAGATGTATTTCCGTTACAATATTCATTATTATAGTTGTCAAAAACTCTGATAAAACTTGAATAAAATACTATATCTTGCAATGTAATATATGATAGAACTGAAGTTTTCTAAACATTTACATATGTTCGTATTGAAGGGGGGGTAGGGTGGAAATAAAGTCTTTCTTTTAAGTAACGTTCATCTATACTAGTTGTCGCCAACCTGAACGAGAGACCCATCACTGGGTCGCAAAGGATATTAGTATTCATTATATTTCAAGTTTGGAATACGTTATTTTGGGGGAGGGGGCATGTTGCTTTTTTGTTTGTTTGTTTTATTTTTTTTGTTTTTTTTTTGTTAACGCGATATTAGAAAGAGTGCCTACCAAAACAGCGGCTTTTGTTGTTATTATTGTCTTAATAAGTGATAAACACCTTGTATATTAATTTTTTTGGACCTTTTGTGCGAGATTTTGGAGTGTATACTGTTGCCCAGTTACATGGACATGGAATCTACGCTATTTCAGCCATATTTTGATGTTCAGCCATTTAGCCATTCAATATGACTGTTAAGTGGCTAGATGAATTTAAGATATTAGGGGGTGGTACGGAAATTTGACCCTCACAAAAGTCATGAAAGTGGATGTAAGGTATGAAAAAAGTTGGCGACCTTCTGATCTATGTTGATACTTTTTGTGGGTCGCTGATTTGTGATAAATGTAATACTGATGATTTTCAATTGCTAATACAGTAATACCTTTTCAATCTGGCAACTTTGGTACCTGACCTTTGCCGCACGAAAGGAAATACCAGAAGAATATTTTCTAGTAGTGTTGAAATTAGAACAACATAAATGCCTACAAAAATTCCTGCTAAAATAAACATCAAAAGTTGTCGAATCTAGAGTCGTTCGATTCAGTTTCAAATCATGATAAGTTTTTACAGATTGAGTTTAACAAATTGGTTCATAAACTTCTAAATTACTGTTCAAATCGCGCTTTGAAACTGAATCGAAGAACTGTATAGGCAAATCCACAAACTAATGGTGGTAGATTCAAAATGTGTCGGACTATGGGAGATATCTGACCACAGAGTGTTGGATTAGGGAGGTATAACCTGGTTGGTCTACACATGAACTTCAGTTGAACAAAAGTCATGTGCAATAATCACGCCAAGAACGAGAACATAACTGTCAAAATCGAAGAGGCAAAACTGGGGAAAGTTGACCACTACATCTACTTAGGACAACGAATCTCTATGAAATCTACAAGAGAAGATGTAATCAAGCGGAAACTCACCCTAGGATGGCAAGCTTTCGGCAAAGCAAGCTCAACCTTCGAAAACAAGAAGATCCCAATAATCCTAAAAAGAAGAGTATACAACCAATGCATTCTCCCAATAGTCACTTATGGAGCTGAAACATGGAACCTAACCAAGAGACAAACCCGCAGACTGAGAAGCATGCAACGCACACATGAAAGAATCATGCTCAACCTCACATGGAGAGATCACAAGACAGCACAATATATCAAGAAAAAAACAGGGGTCAGAGACATCATAGAATCCATTAGAAAACTCAAATGGCAATGGGCTGGTCATGTTGCGAGAATGAAAAACAACTGATGGACATCACGACTCACAACATGGATCCCCAGTGACCACATGCCAAACCGAGGCCGACAAAAAACAAGATGAAGAGATGAACTAGACAAATTCAGAAAATACTGGCTCTGCGACGCCCATGATAGAGAAATGTGGCGGATCCTGGGGAAGGTCTATGTACAACGACGGACGTTAAAGGGCTGATGATGACCTGTACTTTTCATTATCAATACTTTTTATAGTTCCATGACTTAGAGTACATCTGATGCTGAAAGTTTTTGCTTCTTTTGTTAGATGTTTGATAAGATTTCTGTACGCATGCTTGTGTGTGTGTGTGTGTGTGTGTGTGTGTGTGTGTGTGTTAGAAACTGTCAATAGAGGTTTCTTCAGTTTCCATGTCCGTCCGGCTGCCTATGCATATATGACGCGTACAAGCTACGCCAATGGTGCAATAGGGATGAAGTTTTAAACATTACGTTTACATTGTTATTATGTTTACAAAAACATGTTCTTACGTTTTTTGAAAGTACTGGCTCAGTGACGCCCATGGCACTAAAAGGCTGCTACTAGGATTCAACAACTTTATATTGGACGACACTTGTCATGTTTCACCAGATGGACAGCAAAACCTTCCGTGGATAAAGTCCTGTTTTCAGTGTTGGGATTGGTTTAACAGTTATAACCACTTTTGCCGCGTTTTTTGTTGTTTTTTTTTTGTTTTTTGCCAACTTATGATACCTATTCCATATCCTTTGTAATTACCCGATGAAGAAGAGATGGTTTTTATTTCCATCCTGCAGACTTTTGCAGATGGTTGATCGTTGCACTGTATTCTCTGGTGAGTTCATGGGAAACCCGATTTTTTTTTCATACATTTCTTTTGAATTTTCATGTTATTACGTATGCTTGAACATGATTCGAAACCTCGGATCTTTGACGAGGATCTGTCAAAACAGGCACCTTTTAGGGATTATCGAATCACTGTAGTGGCACAAATGTCCCGCCCGACCAACCAGCCAGTCGGTTACATATTCTTCTTTGTATGTGTGTCCGGGCGCTCCTGATCACATTTTCAGGGCTATAACCTCGTCAAATTACATGTGTATACCACCAGGCACCATTTTTTTTTTAAATGTTGTTTGTTTTGTTTTTTTTTCAACAATGCCTAAGCCTTGTGCTGGTATTTAATGAAATATCTATTTTTCACGATAATTTTGGATAATTTATCATATGATTAGTTCTGGTTCACGCGTGGGCAATGGTGATTCATATATACGAGGTACGGATGTTATTCAAAATGATTGGTCTTCCAGAGTGAGGATAACCACAAAGATAATAGTTACCTTTTTTAAACTTGGTAAACTATCCCTAGAATTTTCTAACAGTCACTACACCTATGTTCACTGTACAAATATTTAACCCCTTGCTTCATTATCGTCTTCTTTTATGAAATTAGATAAGCCTGTCATCACAAATACGATACTCATCAAATATTTGTCTCTCATGGGATTAAGCATCACCATACATTACATAGTGCCACGCGATTTTCGTTCATGGGCAGTGAGTGTTATTCTCTTATGCGTAAAAAATATAGAAAATGGCTATTGTTCCCTTCAAACTTAGCAGTGATATTCATACATAGTAGTTTTTCTTACTTGCTGTGATTAAAATGTGCGAAATCGTTCATTGTTAAATTGGAAAAGAATATTTTTCAAATTATCATTGACCTGATCGAGAAAGCCAAGTTATTATTTTCTTTGCCTTTTAGACTTAATCAATTACAATGTAGCACTTTTTACCCAGAGACAAATACATTGCACAGAGTTACTGGCTGTTGGAAAAGATGTTGAGCTAAGTCTTGATTTTGTTGTTTACTATTTATTTGCGATTTTTTTTGGGGGGGGGATCCAATTTGGTCCCAAATGCGATATTTTTCCACACAACTTTATACAAGCATACCCCGTTTTTCAAAAGTTGTCTTCACACTGCTTTCGCGAAAAAAAAGCGAAAAGCAAAAATAGCGTTCAGTTTTTATTTTGCAACGATCTATTTTAGAACCAAAAATACACCCTCCTTTCTCCCTCTCTCTGTCCTACACTCTAGTCTCCTGTACGTCCCCCCACCCAAACCTCCGACAACTCAGCCTAACATACCATAATCACCATATTTTGGGTCAGCGGACGATCAAAAAAGTCTCCAACATGGATTAATGGTCATTGCTTCTTCGCTGTACGCCCTTGGGTTCATGCAACGCTCTAGTTACGGATAACGGGGGAACCTGCTTTTGGCTATTCAAAAAAAAGGCCAGACGAAATTAGTTCAAGGTTCAAAGTTTCCTCACGAGGTCAAAAAACATCGTTTACATAAATTTTGCTCGGCGGAAATAAAAAAAACAAACAATTCCGTAATAGTGGATATTTTTTTAAATAATAAAGGAGTGTTGTTAGAGTGGAATCCAAGCCATCAATAAATAGAGATAAACAGATGACTGTGGATTTTTGTTGATAGTGGCACTTGTGACAAATAGGTTAGTTTTGGTGCTGTAAGAAGAATTGGTGATAGTGCTTGTAGTCGGGGTCAGAAATGGGGGGAAGGCTGAGTTGTACTATTAATTCAAACAACTTGGGCATGTTCATCATCATCATCATCTTCATCATCATCATCATCATCATCAGTCTCTTAGGGTCCGTCGTTAGACATAGACCTTCCCCAAGATTCGTCATACCTCTCTATTATGGGCATCGCGGAGACAGTACTCTCTGGATTTATCTAGCTCGTCACGCCATCTTACTTTCTGTCGGCCACACCCTCGCATACGATCTCTGGGGATCCACGTTGTGAGTCGTCCTGCAGCTATCTTAGATTTTTGCAACATGTCCAGTCCATTGCCATTTGAGTTTTGTAACAGTTTCTATAATGTCCCGGACTCCTGTCTTTTCTCTAATATACCGTGCTATCTTATGATCTCTCCATGTGAGTTTGAGGATGATTCTCTCATGTGCACGTTGAATAGTTCTCAGTTTAGGCGTCAATCTTTTGGTTAGGTTCCATATTTCAACTCCATAGGTGACTATCGGTAAGACCCATTGGTTGTAGACCTTTATTTTTTGGACTAGTGTAATTTTCTTGTTAAACTTGAACTACATTTATCCCTTGATATTAGGGGTTAGGAGGCACCATGGGGCATGAATATGAAAATCCTCAGATGATTTTTGCTGACCTCCCCATCCGAACCCTTTTAGTCCCCCAAACCCATAAATCTTGTGCTATAAACTATAAACAAACACTATTATTTCCAAATTGCTAATGTACAAATAAATAAATGAATACAGAAAATCTCAAGTATGAAAACTTGGCCTCAGTTTTCCTGGTGGCAGAACCGTCAGTTTGGGCAGAATCAATATCTTTTTTAGTCAAAAACGTAAAGACAGCCATAAATTGCTCAGAAATCCAACGCAATGGTATTTTTTTCCTTTTTCTCAAGGCTAACATATTTTTGGCGGTTATAATAAAAATTACCCTTTCAAAGGAGATATTTAATTATTGCAATATTGTTTGAAAGTAAATGCTAATTAAGAAAAAATATACAATTAATTAAGGAAAACCTTAACTTTTATAAAACTAGAGCTGTGATCATTAACTGTTTTCTCTTTTTTATGCCGCAATTCACCTTCATCTAAATATTTTGGTGCTTTTTTCTATTTTTTATCTGGTCTGAAGAAATAAAAAGATGAAACGCAACCAACTCATTAAGATGGAGGTAAATTGTACCACAAAAATGAAAAATATATCTATAATGACTTATAATACTTCATCTACTGAAAAATAAACAAATGAATTTCTTTGTAGCAACGTGAATTTGCAATAAAAAATCAACGTCTGAGACACTGTTCGACTAACCGGTTCGTGAGTGTTTAATCCGCATTTTTAATGTCAATGTAATTAAATAGTTTACACAAATATTATCACGATGTGCTTATGATTTCCTAAATGTTCCATGTTTATACAACACGTATTCTCTACGGTGCAGTTTATTGCAGTACGCCGCAAAACTCCCCCGAAAATTCTCATCAAATTATTGAAGACTGGACCGCAAATAGAAAAACCTGCGAATATCAAGAGGTAACCATATTCCAGTGGTATTCATCAACCAGACTTTAACTTTTCATTGCATATAAAATGAATTTTTTTTTTTTTTGGTATAATTGTATTTATTCATTAGAACGAAATAAGCTTTGGGTAGCTGTAAGATACATTTTTGCAGTTATGGCTCAGTTGGTGTGAGAGCAGGCTGTCGATCACTTGGCTGTGATTTCAATTCATGGTAGAGAAGCATTAATTTTATAAATGAATTAATTTTTAGATTAGTTTGTTGGGGTCTGCAAGCCACCGTATTTCAAGCATAAATTTTGGTAAATATTTTTTTTTTGTACATGGGTTTGACTACATTCTCTCCCGTATACGTCGGTAAGTGACGGACTTGATTAAGAAAGCGGAAAAGCAGGTCTCCACATGAACTTCGGTAAAACAAATGTCATGTACAATAAACGTATTAAGGATGAGGACACAAAACCAGATTTGGAAACGTAGAGCTGAAGAAAGTAGACCACTACATCTACCAAGGACTACGAATCTCCATGAAATCCTCAAAAGAAGAGAAAATACGGCAAAGAATCACTCTAGGTTAGCAATCTTTTGGTAAAGCAATCTTGACCTTCAAAAAATAAGATATACCCAGTACCTCCCTCGATGAACTAGACAAGTTCAGAAAGGTCTAGCGAATCTTGGGCAAGGTTTATGTCCAGCGACGGACACAAATGGTTGCTGCTAATGTTCATGATGATATTTTCCCACTGACTGCACCACTTCTCCAACATTCCCTCTCTTAGCTTTACTCCTTTTCTGCAATAACAAAGTAAATATTTCTTGCAGTACAGAAAAAGATTTGAATAAACAATTGTTCAAATATTTGCTGTATTATGAATGAAGACAAGCCTAACTTATGTGTCTGATATAAAAACCATGGCTCATGGTTCGAATTAGGATAGCAAAATGATTTTACTGCAGAAATGCATTGAAAATGATGAAGGATTATCAATGGTCAGGAACTAACGAAGACATTACTGTCAGAAGAGAGGACTATACACTTGAACAGAGTGATTTTTCTTGTTTTTCTCTCCAAAACCACGGACCCTTCCGCTAGAAGGTAACGATTCTTTTGATAAAAATATTCCCATCGCCGATTTGAAACAATGGACTCTTCCCCTGAACGGATTCTAAGTTTCCTTTCTAAAAAATCATATAGCAGAACTCAATTACATGTAGTCCCCGTTTTTCGAAAGTTTGCTTTACGCCACTTTTTCGTTCTTTTAAAAAAAAGCGAAAAGCGAAGTTAATGTTCAGCTTATGTTTTTCAGTAAGCCATTGTTGGTGTACCGCATACCCTCTTCTTCACTCATCTACATCCTAATTGCTATGCTTCCCACCATAACAACCTCCCATGACCCAGCCTGACATACCATCTTCACCATGTTTAGTGTCTGGAAACGCTCAAAACTTTTTTCAAATATCAATTAATAGTAATTGATTCTTTGTTCTACGAAGCTCTTTAACAGGAACGCTTTACTTTCAGATTTTGGGAAAACATGTACGTCCGTAATTTTTTTTTCATGGGCATTAACTAGTATTATATATTGAGAATGCTATTAGTCAAATGAAAGAAGAGGCAGTTGAAGAGGAGAATAAATGGAAGGTGTCGAGTGGAGAGGAAAAAAAAAACATCAGAAAAGAGCGGGAAAAGAAGACGCCGAGCGAAATGCCGTCACAATGAAGATAAGAGAGACTGCACATCAAGTGATGTAGAATAAAATCCTCCCACCGTCATGGCGAAGATAAAAAGGTCCAGAAAATTCTTCCCTTCAATTAGTCTCCTTGTCTAGGCATCCGTCTGTTCGTCCTGTCGTCTGCATCATTCATTAATAAATGCAAAGTCTGTCTTCGCTTCAAGACTTCCGAGATCAAAGCGCTCGACTGGATTACCGAATTTTTTAGATGTGCCCAACATCTCTATAAGTCACTTTGCCTATCTTTTGGTAACTGAAATCATTTATTCTATTTTTTCTTTTTTTTTTTTTTCAAATCAATTCTCGTTATAGAACAAAATACCAGCAATTTCCCTTTCAGTGGTACGTTCTTTTTCGTATTCAAAGAACAATCATTTATTCTTTTTGCAAATGAATTTGTAATAGATATAAATTTACGTCATCAGCGTTTGCAAGCATGGGATTATAGATTAGAATTAGGTTTTTCTTGGGGAGGGATATAATTCATATAATTTATAGTATACCTTCTGGCATCCCCCCACCCTCTGTCTTTCTCCCTCTGTCTTTCTTTATCTACAGTTTATATTTCCACGGTAACTCTTACCCGCAGCTTCTCTTTATGTGGTATAACACATCATTAGAATTTCGTTCTTACATCCATTCTATATCACAAGACGGGGAATTAGCTCTAAGTAGTATATGCATATCGTTATTGAAAGGGACGTCTGAACGAATCTGAAGCATTTGCAGACGTTACAACATCAGGATGGCTTTCAATAGCACAACCACGCAGATATTTTTTTCTCCACAATGCATTTTTATGAAACTCCAGAACGCAATACTCAAAGTCTCACGGAATACCAGTCGAAAATCCAATATGGCGGACATTTTTCATGATGTCCGCAAATTTGGCTTCCCTAAATTGTTTAGGGCCAGAAAACCCAATGTTTGCACAAGAGACATGATGTATTGTTGGAAAGAAATTTTTTTCAGCTTCCCAACAGCGTCTCTTGTCAATTTGGATCTGCTGTGCGAAAGAAGTTTGACAGAACTGTGGAGATAGAAATTCATTGGCTTGTTCTGAAATGACTGTTTCCGATATATCTATATGTATATACGAAAGAAATCCAATGTTTTGTATTGAGAAAATGATATATCGTTGGGAAAGGAATCTTGTCAGTATGATGTTCTGGAGATTTTATAGAAATGCATCGTGGAGAAAAAAAAAATTATGCTTTCATTTTTCCAATTTAAATCATAGTTTGCCTGGACTAGAGGTACTTTGAGTTGGCGCGTCGTGAGTTAGTGATCAACGAATGCTGAAGGCGAAGCGTAGCTTTTCATTATTGCAAAGTATTTTCTCTATAATTTTCAGACATGAATTGAATGATTTTAATTTGTGAAATTCAATGTTGCTTCGATCTCTTCCCACCTTGAACGGATCTCAAAGAAACAAAAATGTACATACAGAGTCTGTCCGGAAAGTGTCCAGCCATTTCTAATATATCAAGGACCGTTTGAACGGCAATGGTGAAACTTGGCATCTAATCGTGGATTTGGAGTTTTACTACGCATATAGGGTTGCCTTGTCGATAGTGAGATAATTTTGAATGTGCGTGTGTGTCGCGTGACTGTTGCATTCACAATGACAAAGTCTGTCCATTTTTCTCATCTCGTGCAAAGCAACGCATTAAACAGATATTTCAGTCTGTCTTCAGTCTAAATATAGTTATTCTGGCTTTTCCCCAAAAGTTTTCAGACTATTGATGAGATTAAGGAGAATGTGGCGAGACAGCAGATGTTG
The DNA here is from genome assembly GCA_963457665.1 of Thysanoteuthis rhombus. NCBI lineage: Eukaryota > Metazoa > Mollusca > Cephalopoda > Oegopsida > Thysanoteuthidae > Thysanoteuthis > Thysanoteuthis major. Next base: position 13,762,571 of record OY735201.1, on the reverse strand, counting down.
ATCTAGGAAGAGGACTTTGCAGACTGATTTGTTTTCTCAGATAAGTGTATGAGGTCTCATGAGGTGTACTTTGATAGGGAGTAAGGTGTCATTGCCCTACATCGGCAATTTTCCGTTAATACTGAATATTTTTCAGGGATAGTCCGGATTAAATTTTTTACCAGAATATTAGGTCTTAACATCCCGAATTATACAAAGGCATATGTACGTTTATACTTTTGTCAAATACTTCCCTTTATATTGCGCCATATTTTTTTTTAAAAATTATACTTTTTATGTCTCTTTTTATAGCGGGAAACATTGAGCTGAATGATATCTCTTGAGTTACTGATAGACACGAGACAGACAACGTGCATCGCAATGCGGTAATATAAGGAAATCTAGAATATTCAGTTAGTTTGACCCGGCAAGAGGTGTCTGTGCAACGAAGCGGGAAGGGCGTGAATTCTTACTGGAATACCAACCGCCGTTGTCGGCTTAAATTTCGACTGAAATTACATACATCGAAGTCAATGCTTCAGATTTGTCGTCTTTTCTCCTAATGTATTTCAGGTCTCTTAGATCTCGCAAACATCTTACAAATTTACACATTCACACTTTGTGTGTATATATATATATAAGAATTACCAAAATACATACCCGGTGAATGTTGAAATTTCGTGCCTACAGCACTCATTTTTCTTGTATTTTTTAACAAAATGAGAATATATATTATAAACTATGTATATATATATATATATATATATATATATGAATGTATATAATAAGTATGTAGATACCTGAAAAATATATATAAATCAAATAACAGTTAGACAAAGATTTTTCTAATAATTTATTGTGATTTTATCATGCGACTGCTTAAATTAAGGAAGAAACTAGTCAGAATATATTTTTCGAAAAATTTTTTTTTAATTTTTTCATAAATTCATATATATACATATATATGAGGTACTGCTTGGACACCCTGGTTTAGTGGTGAGGATGCTTCGGTTTCGAAACCATGTTTAATCCCCAAGTTTATCATCTGATGAAGGCTTTGTTGGTAGCACGCTACCCTCAGCATTTGTTGTAGGAAACATATATGTCTATATATATCACACATCGAATATGGTATTACTGAATATATATATATATATATATATATATATATATATATATAAAACTTGACAGCTTTAAAAACTGAATGTACAAAGGAATTTACAGCACAGTTCATAAGGAAGAAAACGAGTGTCCGTGACATCATAGAAACTATTCAAAATCTCAAATGGCAATGGGCAGGCCATGCTGCAAGAATAACAGATAACTGATGGACATCACGTCTCACAACATGGATCCCCAGAGATCACATAAGAAACCGAGGCCAACAGAACACAAGATGGAGAGATGAACTGGACAGATTCAGGAAATACTGGCTCTGCAACGCCCATGATAGAGAATAGTGGCAAATCCTGGAGAAGGTTTATGTCCAACGATGGACGTTAAAAGACTGATGATGATGATGCTGATGATGATGATGCTGATGATGATGATGACGATGATGATGATGACGACTTTAAATGTGTGTCGTTTCAGTCTGTAATTTCCAAAATATCTCTTAATGCAGTTACTGTAAGAATTTTCAGGGGTTCTATGTTCTGCACTGAATTAGATATCACTGTTCTATCCGTGAATTTTTCTTGGTGGGATCTTCGGTTGTTTTCCACGTGATTCAGGGATTCAAAACCAAAACGGTTATTTTCACATGGCTTCCCATGTATCATCATTTGCAATCATACGCCCACTGACACAGGCTTTTCTCTTCTCCTTCCATGACAACCGCATGCGCGCTGATCTCTACCACGTCTTAACGGCAATCTTTTCTGTCTCGTCTCTCCAAACTGCGTCTGGGTTTTTTTCTACTGCGTTTACTATTCCATGGACACCCATTTACTTCATCTGCCGCCACTTCTTCTTGCTACTATACTTCACTCTAATCCTCTTGCGGATCCATTTTGATCTCTTCCTCCCAGTGTTACTCCTGACATTGCTATTTCCTGAGCTCTCAGTGTCATTTTAGTTGGTTCTCAGTTCGTTTTGTAAATTTCCATATCTCGCATCCGTAAGTCATAGCTGGTATTATGCATTCATGTATGCTTTACGTATATATGTATATACATATATATATATATATATATATGATCATCTATCTCGTTATATATATATATATATATATATATATACATGCATACACATACGTAATTGCACGCATATTTAAATGAATATTTACTTGAAATATATGTAGGTATACCAATAGATCGAATGATTGCAGTAACATTCATTTTACATGATAGACGATTTTTCCTCATTCTTCCTTGTCAATGCACTTAATTCTCAATATTATGACCCACATATAATCTTATAGATTTAACATTATGTAATGAAACATAGAAAGTACCCAGAGAGCGCATGCCTCTGTCAACTCCATTGTCAGAGGATCTGCTCAAAACCCTAATCACTTCCTCGGAAGCATATCGTGCATCTTTTAAAAATGTCGTTGTAATTCCTTGAGAAATTTTGTAGACATCGTGTGGACAAATATGTAATTTGACGATATTTTGGGTTTGGGACATCAAACTTTCGGATAAGTTGCGTGGATAGTCATGAGCGTATACATAGATGTACTCGAAAAAAGATTTTTTGAAAAAAGGGTCTACTGGGGTACTGATACGCTATGGCCATAAGCGATAGAACACACAATTACAGACACACGCAAATATATATGAAAGGGGTGAAGCCTTAGCCATATTTGATGGCTACGGTTATTCAACTAATCTTCAGTTGTGAAAAACGCTTCATCTAAAAGATTTCGGAGATAATTGAGTACATTTTTCTGTTAAACACAGACATACGTTGATATATTCCCTTACCAATATATATATATATATATATATATATATATATATATATATATATATATATATATATATTCATACCTATACACCTGATACTACAAAAATATTTCCACGGGCTTGGAATAGGAACGGAAACGGTGCTTGAAAGGTGTATCATATTATTCTCTCTCTCTCTCTCTCTCTCTCCACTCCATCCTCCTCCCTGCCTCTCACCCCCCCCTCTCTCACTCACTGTCTCTGTCTCTCTCTCTGTCTCTGTCTCTCTCTCTCTCTCCTTAAATTACGTCAGGTGAAATTCTTCATATCTTTGAATACTTTGACTTTTTACGGAATTTTCCCAAGGCAGACACATTCCCTAAATTTCTTCCGAGAATCACATGTATTCACAAATGTGGGTTCTTCCTCGCGTCCCGAAAGTAGGAGTGTTCCTGCAGAGAAAAAGAAAAAGAATTGAGTCGTAAAGGTGTAAATCAAAAAAGTAATTATCATTGGGAAATTTTGGAGCTTCCCCAGACCTCAAAAATGGTGACGATGGTATATTAGGCTGATTCGTCGCAGATTATGGTGGTGGGTAGTGCTTAGACGTAGGAGAGAGAAAGGGGGGAGAGGATGCACAGTGCCACTCTAATATCTCTCTGGAAAAAAAGAAAAAAACGCTGAATGGTATTTATCGCTTTTCGTCATTTTTCGTAAAAGAGAAAAACGAACCGTCGGAAAGCGAGGGATACCTTTATCTGCAAACTCTCGAGCACATACACCCACACACACACAAGCACGCGCGTGCGCACGAGTCACTTCCTCCATAAGACGTACACACAAAGCGTCTATTATGAATCCACATACAGACTAGCTGATTCACTCTTACTGACACCTTACTTTGTGCAGAACAGGCTTGCTTTCAGGAACTCTCAATAAAACAAAATGGACCATGTCTGCTTTATCTTTCTCAGTGCATTTAATAAGAGAAAAATATTTACATGAATGATAAAATTGAAGGCTGCCACATGCTCCTTATTACATTACATCTTAAATCGTTGGATCACTATCAAATCACTACGAGCGACACCCTCCTAACACCTTTACTACTACTTATAACACACTCTATTTTACATGCGTCTGGCTAGTTGTTCCCATGTGAACTTTGCATCTTATGAGATACTATGATATTTGCAATTCAGTCATTGACGACCAACACATTGAGACAGAGTCAGTATGAAGAACAACTGAATAACTCAACAATTTAGTGTACCGGGATGTGACTGCCCAGTGCACCACTAACAAGTTATAATATTGAACTGATTCAAAATATTAGGGATACAAGGAAAGAACTGGTAGCACTACATGATAACAACAACGGTAACATAACAGCTAGCGACGTGGATATAATATTCTTTCACTGCTATGATAATTGGATGAATTCTCTAAAGCGTCAAAGTGGCTTGATTCAACAATAAATGATTGGGATTCGTCGACATGACCATTGACGACGTGACGTGAAAACTTCGTGATCTAGCGTTACATTATAGATTGGTGGATTCGGAAATTTGGAAAATTAAGGACCGCTTCTATAAAGAAAATATTCTGGCGGGCCCCTATTTTAGCATTTAGTTTTTAGACGAATTGATAAATCAATTGAATTCAATAAATGATCTACAATAAAATGTAGTTTTTGCCCTTTAGAATTCCAATGTATGGCAAAGGTCTGTCATCATCATCATCATCATCATCATCATCATCAGTCTTTTAACGTCCATCGTTGGACATAGACCTTCCCCAGGATTTGCCACATTTCTCTATCGTGGGCATCGCGGAGCCAGTTTTTTCTAAATTTGTCCAGTTCATCTCTCCATCCTCCATTTTGTCGGCCTCGGTTTCACATGTGATCTCTGGGGTTCATGTTGTTAGTCGTGATGTCCATCAGTTGTCTGCCATTCTTGCAACATGGCCTGCCCATTGCCATTTAAGTTTTCTAATATTTTCTATGATGTCTCTGACTCCCGTTTTCTTACTTTTATATTGTGCTGTCTTGTGATCTCTCCATGTGAAGTTGAGCATGATTCTCTCATGTTTGCGTTGCATGCTTCTTAGTTTGTGGGTTTGTTTTTCCATAACTGTGCGATGATTGATGTTTTTCTGACACAGGATTTGCAATGTCAGGTTCAGAGGGAAAACTGCAACGGGACTTTATTTGACCCCCACCCACAGGGGTCAGCAGACCAGTTTCGAAATCGCTGATATTGATATTTATTAAGCATAACTCGGGATCGCCTTAGAAAGACTAAGAGTAAAGATCGAATTCGATGCATTGAGGTATTGTATATGAGACTAGTTTGATAACCACCCTGCAAAAACCAGCTCTCAAAATATTTACCAACTTTATTCAGTCTGGTACATGGCCACAAAAATTGTGTACTATACTGTGTGTCGAGGTGGTGATGAGAAAATAAGCTTTGTTTACGCCAACTCTCGTTTGTCTGGATATTCCTCTTAATTCACCCCCACCCCTAAAATCTTCCCCTGTAGCCATTAGGGGGGATGCATACCCCATATTGGTCTCATCAGCCATCTACGGTTTTGCACCAAAAGTTGAACTCCTTGTATCTTTTTATGAAGCCAACATAGGACACAGAAGCTCCTTCTTCCTCTCTCTCAAACACGCGCACACACACTTACACAGAGTATTTTGAGCTTCAAGCCCTTTATGAAAGGTTCAACAGCTGTATAGTAATAATTTGTGCTTTTAATGAATAAGTGACCACAGAAACGTAAACAATGTATATATATATATATGTGTGTGTGTGTGTGTGTGTGTGTGTGTGTGTGTGTGTGTATGTATATATATATGGTTAGCCCCATTTTCTTATATGTTTATTCTGTTTACACTGTCTACGCCAAGTTATGTTCTCCGTGTAATGAGGTCATTTCAAATAGTATAACACATTTATGATTATTCAGTTAGATTATGCATCTATTTCTTAATAATAAATTGTCCACGTTGAGAATCAATAGTGCAGACATATTCAGTGAATAATTAAGATGTGAACCCTAGGAATAAAACAGTTATTGGAGCATTCGCCCTCTGCCAGGCTATTTAGTTCAACGGAAAGAGCGACGCTACGTTAAAGCAGATCTACACACACACACACACACACACACACACACACATATATATATATATATATATATATATATATATATATATATATATATATATATGAGAAAGAGAGAGGAATATATTGTGTTAAAAGCAACACAGAACCGGAGTCAGATATGGATCATTTCTCAAAGCACATCTCCATCATCGGTGGCAACTAGCTAAGACTCCCGAGCAGAGATAAATACACGACTGATCATATATATATATATATATATATATATATATATATATAGTGACCAAGGTAGTTGCATACCCTTAGCATTTTGAATATTGGCGTGTCAGAATCTTCCTACACTCATAGTACTCTTGAATTGACCTCGTGTTGAATTAAGACATAGCATTATACACATATATATATATATAATATATATATATATATATATATATATATATACAATGTGTGTATGTGCTTCAGTTTTCTTTTCTTGCTCTCTCAGGGCGTGCGTGTATGTGTAAATATGGATCCTAAATACTAATCTATATATTATTTCCTGTCGCTATGCTTGCCTGCTGTGTAGATATGGGTAAAATAAGTTTAAATATCCTCACAAAAGAAACATTGTATTAGGGTTACTATTATATAAAACATGGAAACATACGCACGCATGCGCAAAATCAAATGGTAAATAGATCTGCGTATGAATGACTCGTCCGTGTGTGTGTACGTGTATGGTGGTGATACTTTCTTTCTGTGCACATTTCAGTCTTTTTTGATGCACCCTAGCAAGAAGATACCTCTGGAAATTTTTTTTAGCTTTCCATAACGTACGAGTGTTTTAGATTTCCTTTCCAAGAACGAAAATGCTAACATTTGATATCTGGATTTTTCGTCATCTCAGTTTAATGAGCAGAACCAACTCATCCTGTTAATTAATGACTTCGGTGGGAACTTAAAACCCATTCGTTTTTAATTCTCCTCCGCCTCTTATACCAAACCTTTCTCTAGATATTTTGGGCACTACTTTCCACTGCAGCCATCTCAGCCAGAAATTCAAGATATGATAGTGAAGAGTACGCAGGAAAACCAGAATCATTTGATTGAACTGCTGGGAACGCGATAAATGGAATGCAAGGTCAAACATCAGTCCCAACCAAACGCACTCACTCATTCTCATCTGGAATTTTTTGTTTTTCTACCGAAAATCCCACTAGAAGAAATTAAATCAAACCCTTTCCAACAAACAAGGGGGTAGGACTAGCTGAACAAACACCACAAAGGAAATCAACGTTCAAACACTCTGTCTCCATTCTCTTGAAATATTCTTGAGGTTTTGAGCCACAGCTGCACTATCGAGAATTTTTGCGTCAGCCACAGGGACTCTATTGTTTCTGAGCAGATCTGATTCCTGCCAGTGAAGTAGGCTTTCCTCCAGTCAACAGAGCTTGTCGCTCTGCCTGATTTTCGTGGAAAAGATTTGACAGATTCACAGCCTCGAAAACAAACCACAGTCACTCTTCAGTATGCAAGTCGTGCCTTCTGTTTTGACTTGATCTTGACCGTGGCTCACTGAACAGTGGTAAATTGTTCTTTGGAAGTGTTTGTGTGGCAGGTGTCCAACACTATTCCTGTCTTTCTGTCACGAACTTGATGTACTTCTCTTTACGAAGACACTAGATCCTTCTCGAAGTCTCAGCCACATGTGTTCATAAAGAGGGGATAAATGGATTCTCCATATTTTTCAGCATTGTCACAAATGCCACAAATGTTACTTACACTCCACATTACTGTTGCTTCATGTTATGTTGCTCAAACTCTTTAGTGATCCTCGCAATTTTTGATGGGCTGATGGCAGAGGTGTTCCGGACTCAGTTGAACACTGACTAATCACTAGTGCACCTCTGCTGTTGTAAATAGGAGCGTCCTTGGGTTCTAGCGGTAATGGATATTCCTAACTTGTCGTAAATGCCGTTTTGTTTTTTCTCTTCAGTCCTTGATTCCAAATTTAAATGTTAGACCTGCTGGATCGGTGGCCATCTTGGATTTGACCGCTCACTGTCCACAGTGGTCAAATCTAACTTCCCTCCACGACTGAAAATAAATCATATAGGACGTACAAACTATATTAAGAATTTCATGCTTTTTTCACCAAGTGCACAATTTGTAATAAATGTATATATAGAATTGAGATGCATGTTGCCTCTAAAACTGATCGCTGCAAAACGAACAGAATTTTCGCTTCCCATTTTATTTCTTAAGAATGGAAAAGTGGCGTAAAGCAAGATTTCAGGAAGCAGGGTATATCTGTACTGGACTTCCCACTGAGTTATTGGTAGTTTGGCACTTCAATGAGGATCGAACTCGCAATGGAATTATAAAGGCGTGTTAGAACTAGCTCAATGCAAAGGCACCTTTTACTGATGTGCTTTAAACAATTCTGATATCTATCCGGGCTGGAAATCTGTAATTTTCTTTTAGATTTGAACAATTTCAAGACCTCATCAGTCGTAATACCTAGGATGAGCTTTCTAGCACGTAATATATGTATATATATATATATTCGTAATGTGGGTTTCAAAGAATGCAAACACTTGCTTGTCGGATGAGTTTATAGTCAGTGGGATGGTCATTTCGACCGGAAGGTTGCCTACTTAAAGTACAAATCTTTTTGTGCTATTGCTGTCGATCTCCGGTACGGATGACGACAAATGAAAGAATTATGAGAAATAAAATAGTTAAATATTTCATTTTAACAATTTTACTTTTCATTCTATGAATTTGTTCTGCATATTCTTCATTCTCCCTTCCATCCTCGTTCAATCTTCTTCTCTGTGTTTTCTTCTTTTCTTCCTTTCTTCTTCTTTCGTTCCTCTTCTTGTTGTGTTTATTTTTATCTTTCTCTTTTTCTCCAGTTCCTTTCCCCTCTTTTTCAATTTACTTTCTCTACATTTTCTTCTCAATTTTTTATCACTCTTTTTTTTTCTTTTCTGACATCATTCTGTCCTTTCTTTCCTTACATCATGCTTCTTTTTTTCTTTCTATTATGACTACTTTTTCTTTAATTTTCTTTTTTTTATCTTCTTTTTTCTTCTTTTGTAGACAATCTCTTTATTTTCTTTCTTTTTCCTAATAATTCTTTATTTCCCCTTTCCTTTTTTTCCTCATAATTCTTTATTCCACATTTCCTTCTTTTTCTTCATATTTTTTTCTATTTTTACTTCCCTCCTTTTTCCTCATAATTCTTTATTTTTTTTGTCTTGTTTCCAAATAAAGTTTTATTCTTTCTTTCATTCAATTACTTTTTCATTTACTTTTCTGTTGTTTATATCATTATTCCTTCTATTTGGGAAATCACCGTAGCCCCACAAATAGCCCAACCAACCAGCCAGCCAGCCAAGTGGGAAACCGATTCATTTCTCTTTGAACGTCTTTATCCATCTATCTATTTATCTACCTATCTATCTATCAGTATGTCCCTGGATGCTCATGGTCACATTTTGGGGCCAACAACATTAAACATATGTATGAGTATACCACTAGGCTCAATCGAAGAACGTCATTTTCATTTTTTATTTTATTTATTTTCATTTTATATTTTTATTTATTTATTTTTTTATTTATTCATTTGCAAAAAAATGCTCTTTGGAATCTCTATGGTTATTTTTAACCAACAATGCTCAAATCTTAAGCGGGTATTTCTTAAATAATTTTGGATGAAATATCTATATTTTTTTTTTAAGATAATTCTAGATAAGTGATATTTTTTTATATTTTTTAGATCACTAATTCTGGTACATGCACGGGATGTGCTGATTCATTTATGCGAGGTGTGGATACTTCATTCTTTTTTTTTATCATGCTCTCATTCCTTTCCTTTTTTTTCTAATTTCTATCCTTCGTCCCACGAATCGTTCTTTACTTTTTGACCTCACTCGCCACTTAAAAAAAAAGGAGAGTTGAAAAGGAAAATAGCGATTTAAAATTTTGTTTTGTAATCTAACCCTTAAAGTTGAGTGTCGGATGCTGAGGAGTGACTGTTGCATTTCTGGGTCAAGATAAAACATTCCTTCCTACATTTTTCGTTCATAAAATCTCCTGCTTCCCCCCTTCCCAATCCTTTACAGTGCATAACATCTGGCGAGAACCGCCAGCCGATTCGGAATGGCGTGTATTTCCTCCTCCCCCCCCCTCACCGTTTTCTCCGCTTGTAATAACCGATCTGCATGAAAAGCCAATTGCTTTGACGGTATTCTGATAATGGTAGTCATCGTCACTTCTGACCACCTCAACATCCTGGAAAGATACCAGTTGTAGAGACACTGTTTCTTGTTCTCAGATGTTCGTTCAGTTTTAAAATGCGCGCGTCATTTGGGCACTTAGTCCTGGCACGGAATGACATAGGACCATTCGTTAGAAAAATCATTGCATCTTCGTTTTCAGAAAGTACACATTGGCTGTAATTTCCTCAAGGAATCTCAGCAAAAAAGATATAGAAGTATTATTTTCTTTAAGCAACAAAAAAAAAAACAATACGTTGTTTGAAATGAAAGATTCCCTTCATTTTGTAAAATGAATGATTCGTCCATGATTTATTTGGATAAAGTCTCTCCAGATAATGTTCAAATGAATGTAAAAAGATCAACTTAGGGCTGTATAATATTGTATCACAATTTATTCCCAAAGTGTGTAGATGTATCTTTTTCATATATAAAAAAAAAACACACACATCTGGATGTTGCAATTTATATAAACATAAATAATAAGAAAAAGAATCATTCCATATCATATTGGATTACTGGAATATTCAATTCTGTTATTCCATTTGGGTTCTTAATGAACCTGTTATGCACAAGGAAGAATATCTTCGATCTTTTGATTGAGTGAGGACGCCGTCTTGCTAAATCAAGTTGTTATAAGGATCACTGAAAGCAGCTCTGGTTTTAGCAATACTGTAAGGTTTTTTTTTCATCAACTACCAACACAAAACGAGCGATTAAATTCCATGTCTTTTTATGCGGCTATGAAAATTGTGGTTTCACTATGAAAGGCGGATTTCACCATAATGTCTATTTCCCAAGGGATGGTTTACATATGTTTATGTGCGTATCTTCATGTATGCACGACGATGACTCGGATTTGTGTAAGTTACTGCTGCTGTTGTTGTTATTATTATTATTATTATTATTATTATTATTATTATTATTATTATTATTATTGTTGTTGTTGTTGTTGTTGTTGCTGTTGTTGTTGTTGTTGTTGTTGTTGTTGCTGCTATCATCATTATTGTTATTGCTATGTTTTGTTGGTGGTGGTGGTGGTGGCACTTAACCATGCTGTTACGCCATTGCTACTGGAGTCGCAGGTCTCTTATTTTCAGTTCTCTCCCCTGTATTCGTGCAGTCCCCAGTAGTGTTGTGGTCTTTATAGTCTCAATCCTACCTCGTATCCTTAGTTTTTCCATTTCTCATGGTCCCTGGTACGGTTCTGAGTGCACCCACAATTACTGGCACCACCCTGACTTGCATGTTCCACACCTTCTTCAGTTCCCTTACCAGGTTCTGGTATCTTCCTAGTTTTTCTCTCTCTTTTCTATTCACCCTGTTAACTGCAGACAATCGTATTGTTGTTGTCATTATTATTATTATTATTATTATTATTATTATTATTATTATTATTATTATTATTGTTATTATTATCATCATCATCATCATCATCATCATCGTCGTCGTCATTGCTGCTGTTGCAAACTGTTAAGAATAACGCGATCATTCATGCAAGGATCGACACTTCTGCCCAGGATCAAAGTATCTGTGCGCTCTGCTTACGATCAGAGTGTAGTTTCTTTGCGCTCATTGAAAAGTGTTGCATGCAAAACGTGGTTCGCATTTTCAAATTGTTGTTGCTGGGCAACGATTCTCGTCATATCATTAGCTTGGCAATATCTGACGTCATAGCGTCTTCGAGTAAACTCAAAAAATACGTAGATACAGATTGTTTATATATATAAATAAATATGAGTGTGTGTGTGTGTGTGTGTGTTATTATTATTACTACTAATAATAATGATGTTGATAAGAATAATAATAGCTGAACCTGTGGAAATTCTACGAGTGTTGCCAACTAAGATTATCCATTATCTTATGTCTTTGCTCTCTTCTCACCCTATGCCCGTATCTCTCCCCTTCCAGTTTCCATTGTTCATCCATATTTTAATCTAAATTTCGTACAAACATGGATCAGTTTCATACATGAAAAAGGAACAATAATGCCCCAATATTCTCCTTTGGATCCTCTCTTCCATCTTCCTGTTGTTCTATCAGTCTGTAGAGAATTTTTAATGTTTTGCAATGTGTGATGCCTTTATCTTCTTTATCATCTTTTCACTTAGTTTTCTTCTTATCTTTCTCTAGCTTTCTTCACTTTTACCATTCCTCCTTTTCTCTCTTTCCTTTTGTCTCCCTCTCCTTCCCCAATATCTTCCCGCTTAATGATATTATTATGCAGCTTTTGGGGGCCCAGGAAGCGTAACTGATTACTGCTCAGAATGTCCGAGAATCGAGCAGACACTACACTCTTTTCCCAGCTTAACGGTCATACTTAAAAGCAAACACACAACGACTAATACTGCAATAGATTTCTCTTTCTTATTACTTATATAGAATTAATTTTCTTCAAGTTTAGCATTTTACGTCATCATCAGAACATATAATTCTATTTTACTACGTCATCACGTAGTAATCCATTTCATGATAATATAAATGAGTTATGGATGATTTTCCCTTTTTACTCCACTTTTCAATTTTTTTATATTTAATTTTCCTTCTATTCAGCATTTTTACAACGTCATCATAACACAAAATTATATTTTACTGCATCGTCATATAGTAACCTACTTAATGTTTATACTGGTGAGTTGCATTCCTTAACATGACATAAGATAAATAAAATAAATAAATACACATGGCGTATTCTCATAGTGAGATTATTATTGTTTGATGGATGTTATTGCAATTGCTGTCATTACTATTCTTAAAACTTGATCTCGAAAATGAATCCTTGGACGTCTATTTTGCACTGGTAAGCGAGCTAGTCTTGCAGATATATTCACCAATATGAGCTCCACTTGGTTCTCACTTCTTTGGCCTTATACCAGACTCAACTTAGCTCAATAAGTACAGACGTCCCCGCTCCCTTATCGACGTGGAATGTGTCCTAGGAACACGAGCGGATGCCTAAAAACCATGGTTAGTACTGAACCCTGAATATGCTATGTTTTTTTCTACACATACATGACTATGACAAAGTTTAATTCATAAATTAGACACAATGAAATATTTTTTAAAAATAGCTTATGATATAATTGAATTATTATATCAATCGATATACTATGATAAAAGTTATGTGACGGATAGAGGATTTATTATTACTGTTTATCTTAGCAACCTCAGCGTGAGATTTTCTAAGATTTCTTTATTCAGTCAAGAATCTTCGTCTTTTCACTCAAAGGAAACACTTTACAACTTCTCTTTGGCATATCTGAATCACCAGCACCACTACTTTTGCACTTATTGAGTAAAATTTATGAATCGTTTATTTCTGAAGTTGACCGTGGATATCTGAAACCGTGGAAAAGCTTACCCACAGATGGGGGGGGCTGTAACTTATAAGAACGATTACAAAACATCTCTGCAGTCGTAAGCACTTGACCAACATGCTTTCTTCTTACATAGCACAACAAACTTTTCTCAAATAAGCCACCCACCACTCGCCTTTGAACGTTTTAACGTCTCTCCTATCCGGCACAAAGTATTCAAGCCACTGTTCGATAATCGTGGATGCTCTTTCAATAAACCAAAGCCATGGCGTCTTTCTCTTACACACGTTCAAAAACAATGTTTCCACTTTTTATTGACGATGGTATCAAGTCTCACTAACAGCGTGCGAAAAGAATTAGCCTTTGTCTTCTCGGTTGCTAGGCTATACTAGGTCCGTGTTCGTTCAGAAAGTATTCAGCCATCTTACATTAACAAATAAATTGCCTATTAAGAGCAGTGGCACCTTGGTCCTCTTCAAAACACTCTCATTAAAACTCCACACACTTATCAAAGCGCTTCTTCCACTTTTTAAAACAGTCTCCCAGGCGGGGGGGGCAACTGTACCTCGTTGCATTCTCCTTAATCTCATCAACTGTCTGAAATCTCCCCCTTTCGATGTTCTGCCAACCTGCACGAGAGGTCAAGAATGGACTGGTGTGGTCATTGTGAATGCTACTGACACACAGTACTCAAGATCACTCAAGCGTGTTTCATTGCCGACTGAGTGACCACATAGGGTGTCATTTCATGCATGTGCAGTAAGGTTCTCTCTGATTGATTGACAAAGAAGTGTCATGAACTGATTTTCGAGATATTTAAAATGACTGGATACATTTTGGACACTCATAAAACCTGACACACCAATTATATCTAAAAGCATGTATCAATTACGTTTGTGCAAAAATAATTGCTGTTATCCACCATCAGCTTTAAAGCAGTATATTTCAGTCTAGAATAAAAATTATCAACCTAATAGAACCTTCGGGACATTTTTGCCAACTAGAAACAATTCTGTTTGTTCTGGAAGCATATTATATTGAAGTCATGGAACCAAAGAATTCTTTGATGGCGTTTCGAGCTGCTGCTTTGTTGTTTAAGATCTTCTCTTGCAGAAAGTGATCAAAATGTTCGAAAGAGTGATAGTCAATCGGACAGGGGTCTGCTGAGCGAGCTGGATGGGGTAGAGTTCCTGTTGTCAGGTTCTGTGTTTTGGTTTGCTTTCCATTCAGTGTTATTCACTCGATGAGTCAAGCTTTATTTGCTTTCCCAATTTGGTGCAAGTGTCAAACAGTTCAATGACTAACGTTTGGTTCCTGTGCATCCTCTCGAGTTGTATTGCGTGGGTCCGTCTCAATAATGGACATCTGTGAAGAACGAAATCCACTTGAAGGACGTCCGCGTCTTCAATGCACTCGTCTCCCTTTCAAAATGTTTGAGACAAATGTTGACGGTTCCCTGACTTGGTTGATATTGCGAGCAGTTTCCGCTGGTTTACCTCCCATTTTGAACACATACAACAAAATTGCTTGAATTTACTTTTTGCCAATCTTTGATTTGACAGCCTTCAGATAAACCAGAATAAATGGTGGAAATGAAACGCAGAGCTTGAATGAATTGACCGAAATTCACTCTTTAAATTGGTATATTCAGTGAATGTAGCGAAATGATGGTTCATTCGGAAATAAGCATCAAAATTTTAAATTAGAAAAACTGCATTTATTTTTGTTCCAACCTGGTAGATAACGGCGATAGGTTGATGAACCCTGGCGAAGTTTTAACGGCAACAGTTCAGAGCAACCTAAGCGCTATGTATTCCAGCTATATCGGTATTTAGGATGTAATGAACTTTATTTAACAATCGACCATTTCTTGGGTCAATAACAATTTATTTGCATGACATATATCTCGATTTTAGTGCACGGAAGTACAATTAGAGATTAACAGGTATTGAATACTAAGCCTTTCCAAAAAATACCCAGCCAATCTGAATATCTCTAAAACTGGTCGCACGGGTTTGATGTAACTTATCTGCCAATCAGTATGGACCTTACTGCGTATATGTGAACAGAAACTCTCCCAAGGGTTATCAGTTGGCAGTGGGTGGGAGCTTGTGTACAGTGTGATCGCCATTGCATTTCAAATAAACTAGCTGTGTTGTGGAGGTGGGTTTTTTTTGTTTGGGGGGTCCTATTCATAACTTCACGTAGCTAATTCTTATTTCTATTCTACTCTTATTACCTTAACAGTCGAAAAATAAATCAACTTCAATGATTTTGACAAATAGCAACAATAACAATAAAGCCAGACCAGTAAAATAAAAATAAATGATGTGTTGGCTTGTATAACGTGTTTCCTTTGAATTCTGAGTACTATTACTATTCTCTGTATATTCTACGATTGATTTTATATATTCTGATGTTGACTTGACTATATATCCATCTTCATATATATATGTGTAATTATTTTTATTGGACTATGAATCCATTCCTTACACACACACACACACACACACACACACACACACACACATATATATATATATATATATATATGCATATATATATATAAATTTATATATATATATGTATATATATATATATATATATATATATATATACATACAATGTTTATGAAATTTTATCTGTCACAACGTTTAACCATTGTACCAATTTACAAAATTCTTATATATATATATATATATATACATATATATATGTATATATATATACATATATATGTATATATATATATGTATAAATATATACATATGTGTGTGTGTGTGTGTGTGTGTGTGTGTGTGTGTGTGTGTGTGTATCCTCCAAGCAGTTTTATTTTGTGTATTTACTATCTAATTCAACCTGTGTTGCCTCTCTCATTTTCCCCCACTCTTTGTCCTTTGCCTCTTTATCGGATACAATTGCTCACGAGCTCTCTTTCTTTCTTTCTTTCTTTCTTTCTCTCTCTCTCTCTCTCTCTGTATATATATATATATATATATATATATATATATATATATATATGTGTGTGTGTGTATATATATATATATATATATATATATATATATATATATATATATATATATATATATATATACCCATCTCTCTCCGTAATTTTCATGGTTCCTGCGCACAGAGACAAATATTGTCTAAATTATTTACGACTACCTCTTGAAAATCTGAAACCTTGTTCACCCAGTTCGATTGTAGGGAAGAATAAAAGTAGTCATTCACCGTGCAAGTGTCCTCAATTATCGTCTTTCCCTTGTATTCTCTCTTTCTTTCTGAAACAATCGCTTTTTTGTTTTTGTTTTTTGCTCCCCCTCCATTCAATTTCTCTTTGTTGTTTTACTGTCTCTCCCTTTCTATCGTAATCTATTTATCTATTTCAGACTTTTCTTCTCTTTTTTGCTTGCTTGCTCTCTCTCTCTCTCTCTCTCTCTCTCTCTCTCTCTCTCTCTCTCTCTCTCTCTCTCTCTCTCTCTTATTTTGAATGTGACGTTCCGACTGGACTGTCCTCTCACTGCCGACAGATAACACCAAATTTGATGCAAGAAAATGAAATATGGTATAGATACCTATACGATCGAAGTCGTTTGTGTAAGTTTTTGAGGATATTCCATTTTCAGTGTGTATTTTAAAAACACGCACGCACACACGCATATGTATATATATATATATATATATATATATATATATATATATATTTCTATATATATATGTATGTATATATATATATATATATATATATATGTATATATATATATATGTATATATATATATATATATATATATATATTTCTATATATATATGTATGTATATATATATATATATATATGTATATATATATATATATATATATGTATATATATATATATATATATAGAAATATAATAATAATGGAAGCTTCAAAGTCACCAAGACCCATAGGAAAAACTTCACCTTAGCCTGTTACAACCCCTGTCCAAATCAAAGCCAAAACATTTTCAGTAACTTTTAAGGTTGATACCTATGTAGCTCCTTGACCCCACCACCCCTCCTTCTACACTATCCCAAACATACTAAAAAATCCACCTCCACAACACTACCCCCTACCTTGACACACTCTGCCCTCCCCAAGTCCAACTGCTGCTGTTTTACCAAAATCCCAATACCTGCTGGTCATTCTTACATTCAGCATGAGGCCTCTAGTAGCCCTGACAACAAAACTTACCCACAATGCATAGCCGCTGGCAGTGGACTCTGGTTCCACGTGGTACATTTTAATTCACACTCACACAACACGCACCACTGATGATGGGAGAAATCCCGAAACATGTATGGACTATTGACATATAAGGATTAATAAAACCTTACCACCAGAAACTTCACTCCCGAGTCTGTCTCACTCTCTAAAGTACACATTATATATATATATATATATATATATATATATATATATATATATATATATATATATATAAAATGACATACAGGGAACATCTTTTTAATTTTTCTACTTATCTATGTATATTGATGGCAAAGATCCTTCCATGTACAAATACAACAAAAGATATTTTCCAAAAGATAGACGACGCTGCCGAAAGCGCTCTGTCATTTTCAATATCTTCAATAGTATTAATAACGTACCTGGAACTCAAAAAGCAACCGATAAAAACAAAGTGCAAGCGCCGAATTCAACGGAATAAATATATAGTAAAACATCTTCAAACAAGATACAACTCTACCATGGAACTGAACGGTACAACTCCACCTTGAATAAGACATAATAAAGAAAATACGCAGTCAAATTTTATACATATATATATATATATATATATATATATATATATATATATATATATATATATATATATATATATATAAAGAAGGATAAATAAAATAGATCTGCAGCCTGACACAGTTATTAGCTTAATTTCGATCAGAAAATTTCATTGTATAGTGATCGATTTTTGTGATCCGAGGTGAAGTGTTAGATTAAATGTATTATGTTTTGCCAGGTTATGTTGAAAAATAGATAAATTTCTCTGGCAATATTTACTAAGCTCTTGGTACAAGGCTGGAATAGGGGAGTGTCCACTGATCGGTTATGAGTTTTTTTAGTCTCAAGTCAACTCATAGAATAGATTATACAAGCATAACACGGGTTTTATTCGTGACAGGATGAAAGTATCGCTCCGGGGTCCCTTGCCTGGGATCAAAGTGTAGTATCCATGCGTTGTGTTAAGGATTTACGTGCCACTACCGTTATTCCCGCCTAGGATCAGAAACTATTAGATCATGATCTCATTTTTTTCTTTATAAACGTTTATTGTTATAAAGCACATATGGGCTTCCGAAATTTCAGTAGAGAAGGAACGTAACAATGAATGAATCAATCGTAGGAAACGAATGAAAAGCCAAAAGCCTGGATGCTCACTTATGGGCTGATCTCGAACCACTCATATTTCTGTGCTAGAATGTAAACAATTTACTGCAATATGTTTTGGTCGGCGTTTTCTGTGACGATTGGGTGAGGCGGAGACGTTCTTAAACATGAGCGGAAGTGAAAACCCTTTGAAAAAATGCAAATATGACAAATGTTCGGGAATGAATCGCCGGATATGGAATGACAAAGGCGATACGGTTGAATGTTCCCGGTTCGCAAGATAGACAGGTCGAGGGCGGCGTCTCACTACTATGACACGTCTATCGTCTCTTTGTGCGTCGCCTAACAGCTACTAACGTCCGTCATCATACAATGAGCCATCACAATAGAATTGAACGCATGTCATCCGGGCATCGTCATAGAGCATCTAAACAGGTATTATTTTACGGTTATTAAATGTTTGCCGTCCTATTTTCTGTGTTGACACACTATTATTAAACGACTGTCATCTTACCGTGTGCCATCACATTGCAATTAAACATCTATAGTTTGGGTATAACCCCACTGCAATTGAACGGGTATTACCTTCTTCTTCACTGATATAAGACGTCAGCCGTTTTTATGTATGCCAGCACACTTCTATTAAACCTCAATCGGCTAACTATGTTTTGTCACGCAGCAATAATACGTGGATTGCTACAGTACTTCACACAGCCATTAAACGGGTATCGTCTTAATGTTTTTAAATGTCGTCCTGCACTGTAAAAAGTGTTACATAGTCCAGCTTAAAGACTTACTCTAATTTGTTACACGTCAATTTGTTAGTTTATTTCAAAGTGATATTCATCATATTTAATCAGAAATTTTCTTAAAGACGAATCAACAAATTGAATAATCTTTCTGAGTTGGTCCTAAAAATACTTTCTCCAGCGTACTGTGTCATGTCATACTACTATATCTTGCTGCCAGGTAGTGTTTCTGAAGCCCTAAACCTTATATCTACTCTTTCCTAATCATAGGCCCTCGTATGCTGATATCTACGTCCTGGCTACAGATAAGGTGATTTGAATGTGATAAATGTGACGTTTCCTTCGCCCAGTTAGGAGTGCTATTCTATAACAGCTATAATGGTGTCCGCCTTAGCTAATCGATCCGTCACTCAACTGAGCCTGTGCATATCTCTGTTGTACCTGAGGCAAGGGTCAAACTTTTCAGAAAATCAGAGGAGATTTCCCAATACCTGTGTGCTATGCCACATCTCGTCTATTGGGGCCTCCAACTTTGTGTGCGTTCTTTCCTACTCCATGACACCCTCAAAAGAAGAAGAAATCAAGCGAAGAATCATACTAGGATGGCAAGCCTTTAGCAGAGCAAGCTCAACCTGCTAAAATAAGAGGATCGCATTAATCCTAAAAAGAAGGGTGTATAACCAATGCATCCTCCCAATAGTCACTTTTGGAGCTGAAACATGGAACCTAACCATGAGACAGGTCTACAAATTGAGAACTATGCAACTTGCACATGAAAGAATTATGCTGGGCCTCACATGGAGAGACCACAAGACAGCACAGTACACCCGAGGAAAGACAAGAGTTACGGACATCATAAAATCCATTAAAGAGCTCAAATGGCAGTGGGTTGGCCAAGTTGCAAGAATGGCGGACAACCGATGGACATTGCGACTCACGACATGGATCCCCCGAGATCACATGCAGAACCAAGGCCGGCAGAATACTAGATGGAGAGACGAGCTAGACAAATTCAGAAAGTACTGGTCCGCGACGCCCACGATAGAGAATAGTTGCGAATCCTGGGGAAGTTCTATGTCCAACGACGGACGTTGAAAGACTGATGATGATGATGATGATGATGATGATGATGATGATGATGATGATGATGATGATGATGATGATGATGATGATATCTATAATTAAACGTCTGGTTGGATGCTTTCGACGTTGCATAGTAAAGCTTGGGTGGTTTTTGTCATAAATTGCCGAAAGGGGATTGAGAATTCGGTTCTGAATTCCTAGATTTCTCTCCTGAAAAATGTTACTCAGTCTTCAACTGGATTGTTTCCTAATATAGAAAGGGATGCCTTTGATTACAATCCTCGACTTTTCGAAGCCATAGACGGAAAATCGACAAATAACTCAGTGTTATCATCTTA
This sequence comes from Thysanoteuthis rhombus, assembly GCA_963457665.1. Taxonomy (NCBI): domain Eukaryota; kingdom Metazoa; phylum Mollusca; class Cephalopoda; order Oegopsida; family Thysanoteuthidae; genus Thysanoteuthis; species Thysanoteuthis major. Next base: position 13,741,455 of record OY735201.1, on the reverse strand, counting down.
TCAGAAGCCAATTTTGTAACGTTTCCGTGAGACTTTCCGACAAGATTTGCCGTTTGCTGTAAACACCAGACGAAGAGAAGGGATCGTTTTCTCTCTCTAAAAAAATAACGTTGATATAAAAAAAAAATAGAATAAAATATTACACGCCTTTTATATAAATTGTTATATAACTGAAAGATAGATCTGTTAAAACATTCAATCTAATGATCAATCACCGCTACCCACAACACAGGATTAAATACTGTTGTTGGGTTTAGTTTATTCTTGTTTTCTAACACTTACATGTGTCCATATATCTGAACTTCACCCAGCCCTAATCGTTCATAGTTGAAACTTGAAATTTTGCATACTCCATTCAAAGAGTAGGGTTTTTTTAAATCTACCCCAAAATGAGGTTTTAATGAGGGCTTCAATTTTCAATGAATGTCTATGCTAAATTGGTTCATTCATATGTGTGAACATTTAGATATTTTAGTGCCCAACAAAAGACAAGAAAGGTTACCCCACGTTACCAAAAGACATTGGTCGTCAGGAGGTTGAGAAAAAATACCCTAAATACCATATATTATGCAAGTAACTGTTGATATTAACCATTGCACTCAAGAACCTGGTTTAAACACTTTTGCGAGGTTTTACTTATTTATGTGTCCTGATATATATATATATATATATATATATATATATATATATATATATATATATATATATATATATATATATATATATGTATATATGCATGTGTGTTTGTTTATCTATGTATCTGGACTTCACCCTGCTCTAACTGTTCAGAGTAAAAGCCTCAAATTATTCCCCCCCCTCTCTCTCCCCCCTCTCTCTCTCTCTCTCTCTCTCTCTCTCTCTCTCTCTCTCTCTCTCTCTCTCTCTCTCTCTCTCTCTCTCTAATGAAAAGTGCAGTTGAGTTTTATTTAGTTTTTGAAAATTTCACCGAAAGTTTTCAGTGAAAGGTTCAATTTACAACATGAGTTTATGCTGAATTTACATACTAAAAACCATTCGTGATTTCACCTAGTTACATATATATCTACGCTGGAACTTTCGTTGGGACAAGAACCAATAAACATAATGTCAAAATATTGTTCATGATTTTACCATAGAAATGCATTGAAAATCGGGAACAGATGGAATGGTGCTGGTCGAGAATTTGTACGAGTGTTTCTGACAGAATGCAACTATTACACGTTTAATAGCTAGTGTACTTACACCATCGAAAGTCATATTTACTGTGTACATAATTTTGGTGTGTATATTTCCACGTTAGTTTTATTTTATATTTGACTGAGGAGAGAAGAGTGTGTATATCAAAGTACATTTCTGTATCAAGGCAATTTCTGCTATTTGGTAGCTTAATCAATGTTGCACCTGGCACCAATAAGAAATACACAACTATTTCAGCCACAAGGCAGGTCATCTCCTATGTTTAATTAGTTCTATTATTGGTCCAACTTGCAATTGTTTATTGATCTGACTTGGATCAAGTAACAAGTATCTAAACACTACTTGAAACCGTCAACAAAAACTGTCACCAAAATTGCCAAGAAAGGTTTCTTCAGTCTTCTTGTTGGTCTTGCTGTATGTATGAATAAATCTATCTATCACGTGTACAGACTGCACCAATGGGGTTAAGAAGCTAAAAATTTAAATATCTCTTCTCTATTATGTCTAGAAGTCATGGGGGGAGGGGTATCCCTCCATCACCTGGGTTTTCACATGGGTATCAGTTTGCAATGTAAGTTTATACTAAATTGATCCATTTTTTGGAAAATTCTGACTTTTTTAGTGATCACTGTCCCAATAAGCCGAGAGAAGTGACTTCAACTTATTTATTGATCTCCTCTTTTTACAATTTTGTAATTGATCACCCTGCAAGGTATGGAACCAAAAGACATTGGTCACATGACGATGGTTTCTATTGTCTGACTAACCAGACCCTTTTTGTGTTATTGATTATTTTGGATTAGTTTTTTTTCGTTTTGCTAGTCTTTGTTTTCACAACGTTTTGGTCAATATATCCTCCGGCTTTACTCAGATTTCAGTCGCATTCGGTAACCTTCCTACGCGGAAAAAATATGCTGCTAACACCCTTCTAGTTCCGCGGGTGCCTTCAATTCAATACCTGGGTAAGCCTGTGCACTCTATATATACTAACTCTGTGGAAAGGTAAATAATTATCACAAGGAAGGATTGACGATTACATGTTCTTAAATTTCGTTTGGAGGACACCGGACGTGACAGGTAAACTAATGGGAGTCACATAACGAAGTAAATCGAATGCAGGATCCTATTCGCCTCTCCCGGAAGGTTACCAAATCCGACAAAAATCTGTGGAAGGCCGCAGGATATCAAAACTGGAAAGTTTTGACAAAGAGAACAACCAGGAAGAAACAGATCATGGTCTATCAGTAAAAACCTTATCCTAAAAATTCAAACAAAAATCAACTCGAGTTTATTTAAAATTGTAACAACAAAGGCTTATTAATAACTAGATTCATAGTTGGTTTTCTACATACTAGGGTTGCTATCACATGCGATTATACCGATGACAGATAGCAGAAATGTCATGGTTAATAACAGAAACTGGGACAACCCTCTTTTCCGATACGCTAGGTCAAATACTCCTTTTGTATATGATACATATATATATGCATGTGTTTGTGTGTGTGTGTGTGTGTGTTTAACATTAGTCATAATAGCTATCTAGCGCTTATTCTTAGCCTTGTGAATTTTCTCATTTTTCGGTGTGGTATTATGATTTATTTCTTTTTTCTATTCATAATTATTGTTGAACTGAGGGAGTCTCAACGAAACTAGCTTTTGAATTTGGCAAGAGCAAAGGAGACTCTAGGGTGATTAGGTCATCAACGTCGGAATGCTGCTCTCATATTAGCACGGATTTCATAAAAACGAATTCGCGATTTTCTGGAGGACAGAAATTCAACTAATGACAGTAATGATATCTTGACGAAGGATTGTACTGAATTATGCATGTCTACATTTGGTAAGTCTTCGAGTTTCCCTACTTAAGTGGAAAAGATTTTGTTTGATCCCTTCAACTCTAACAAATCCATCAACACAAACCCCTGAAATACAGAAAATTCATACGTATTCAAAACTCTCATTGTTCGGAAAGAGAATATAACTTCAAACTTTAAAAAAAAGAATTTGTATCACCTATTTCCTTAAAAATACGTGTAAATATAAATGTACTTATTTAGGTTAACACCCACGCATATTATGATCTGAGCTTTACACTATTTAATGATCGATATACTTTACGGAGAAGCGTTGGATTTGGTACATTGACAAGGAAATTGTTAGAAGAAAATTATGGAAAATAAACGCTTTTTTATTATCAAGCTATAAATATATTGATGTATTTAGGGACACACACACACAATCACTCACACACACACACAAACACTCACACACACACACACACACATGTATATATATATATATATATATATATATATATATATATATATATATATATATATATAGATAGATAGATAGATAGATAGATATAGATATAGATATATATATATATATATATATATATATATATATATATATATATATATATATATATATATATATGTATGTATATGTATGTATATATATAAGAGGGGGAGAGAGAGGTCGACATATACGTATAAATTAATTCATATATTTATCAGATATATCAATACATGCATGTTCGTCAATATATAAATATTAATATATCCTTACGTCAATAAGATTGTAGCCTAATGTTGAAAAAAGCAATTATTGTACACAACAAATATATTTCAACATACTCTCCCCTTTTGTCAATGCACCTAATGCTGTGGTGAATATTAATCACATATTAATCACATGAACCGAATATTCCATTGATCTATGTTCATGCGCGTTCGAATCACCTTAGCCCCATAAATAACCCAACCTACAAGCTAAGTGGGCAACAGATTCTACTCTCTGTGAGTGTTTGCTTCTATCAGTGTGTGTGTGTGTGTGTGTGTGTGTGTGTGTGTGTGTGTGTGTGTGTGCTGCTGCTACTTTTTGAGGATCTCTATGGCCATTCTGGGACCAACAATGCCCAAATCTAGTGCTGTTATTCTTCAGATGAATAACAATTAGTTCTGCTAAACGCACGGAATATGGTGATTCACCAATGCTAGGTAAAGATATTTTTTATTTTTTCCTTCAGATTGAGGTGGAAGAACTAAGAAAAATACCTTCCGCTATAGATAGCCAGGTATGTCTCGATTGTTGTTCGTGACCTACATCATATCACAGTCATCAATTCAAAAACGTTTCCTTTGGAACAGGTGAAAAAAAGTGGCAAGTTTATTGTGATCTGTCACTGTTAGTAATGTTCATTTGGCACAACATTCTTCCCATGTATATATTTTCCGATGCGGATGAATAGTTCGAACGCTTGTGTTGAATCGTAACCTGTTAACAGCCGGGTATATCTTTGAGCGTTGTGGCTCCCGTGTCTAATTTCTCTGTTGAAAGTCGATCAAAATAAGAGATTTTATTTTCGTACAAATAAACTGAAATGTACGCCGAATATCTACATAGCGATGGTTCAAGGTAGCGATGCTCTTACCATTGAGCTAAGCAACCGCCAGTGAAGCAGTGTGTTAGTTGTCTTAGAATAAAATGATTTTTCAAATTCAAATGAGTATGAAATGTCTTTAAAATGGATCTACAAATAAGACCGACTCACGTTCAAAACATTTGTATCTACTCTCCCACCGTTTTGTATTTGGTAAACATACTTTATATTTTCAAGTGGGATTTTACAACCGTGTGAAAGAATGACACACTATCGCATGAGGAGTTATCTCGTTCGTGGCACTAGACTAACTGCTTGCTAAAACGAGATCTCTCCCCCGTGACTGTAAACAGGTTAACACAAGCATCCGATACGTTTGAAGTAGATGAGATTCAACTCAAGTGCTTAATCAATTAATTCTTACTGGTCACCATTCACGAGATACATCTCTGAATAACTCCTGTTCAGTTCGAAATGTCCTGAACCATTTTGTTGCAGTAAAGTCACTGTACGTACACATGCAACAGACTGCTTCTGCAAATTTTATTCAAAGTTTGAATCGGCAAAGTCACGCATTCAACTTGTGGATGGATACTGTTGATTTCACTCGTTACTACTATAGGCATACTCTTTTGAAAATTATCTGGGAGATAATGATGTACACAGGTTTTCATTTGCTAAAAAAGTTACTGGCTGTTGCCATTCGATGGGTCAAAAAAAAAATACCTCCCCGATAACTTTAATGGTCACCTGGGGTGTAAAGACATTGCTTTACATCAATAACTCAATACATAGATGAATAAGTAAATACCAATTAAAATACTTGACCTGTTACTTAGTGTAAGTCTATTTTCTCACTTGTGTGTGCGTGGGTGGCTGTGAGTTCGCGTGTGAATTTCTGAGCATGTATATTTATCCTCATAATAAACAAGGTAAATAAATCTTGTAATACAATAACAACACGGGGCTGGAATTTCTTGCCTCTTTTCCCCTTTACAAATTCTTCTAATTCCCTTCATTTATTTTCTTGGCTTTTTTCTCACTGATTCCTTAAAAATATTTCCATCGCCATCTTTAATTGCTTGATATTTTTTGTCTAGAGACCCCAACCGTATTCTTTTAATGTCCAGAGCAGTGGAAAAAAAAATATAAAAAGAACAGGTCTAGTTAGTCACTCAACAGAAGCAATCATGTGACCAACGTCTTTTGGTAGCATAACGTGTTAGGGATGATCAATAGAAAAAATTGGAGAAAGGGGCGATAAATCAATAAGCTACTTCTTTCGCCTTTTGTTGCGTGGCAATCACTAAAAAAAAGGGGGGGTATAAAAAAAAGTTTTTTTCCAGACAAGAAATAAATGTTGAGATTTTTGGCCATATAACCCGTTTGGTGCGACCTGTATAGATAGCCAACCAGCCAGCCAGACCCACCTAAAAACTGAAGAAATTTTCGTTGACAGTTTCTAAAATGTGAAAAAATAAATAAACTAAGTGAGATTTTGTTGAAAAGTTTAGTCGGCAAAGAACAAAGATTGAGAATAATTTCCCATCATGAATAAACAATACACTGAGATACAAAATCCAGACGACAGTTTATTTTTTTTTCTTTACATTTTTTTCTCAAAACCCAATTAGATTTTTCTTTCCTTTTTATACAATATTTCCTCCATTTTCATTTCTTTCCTTCTAATTTGATTATTCTTTTCTCCATTTCTTTTTTATTTTCATCTTTTATTTTCTTTATTTCCCTTTTTTCCTTTATCTCTCTTTTTCTTCATTTTTTTCTTGTCTTTTCTCTTTTTTCCTTGATTTCTTTTTTTTCTTTTCTGTCCTCTCTCTTTCCTTCATCCTTTTTTCATTTCTTTTCTCTTTCCCTGATCTTTCTTTTCTTTTCTTTCATTTCTTTTCTCTTCCCTGCAATTCTTCCCTTTCTTTGTTTTTTTTTCTCTTTTCCTCAGTTTCTTCCTTTTTCCCCATTTTTTCAATTTTTTTTCCTTTTTTGATCATTTCTTGTTTCCCCCCTCCCCCAGTTTCTTTATACGCATTTTTTTTTTAATTTCTTCATTTCTTTTTTAGTTTCTTTCTTCTTCAATCATTTTCCCTTTCTTTCTTTCGATTTATTTCTTTTGCTTTTCAATCACTCTCTTTCGATGTTATTCATTCATTCACTTTCTCTTTCTTCCTTCTCATTTTCCAACCGTTTCTATTAACCTTTCTTATTTCTCATCTGCCTTCCCAAGTTTCCTTTCTCCTTTTTTCTTTTATTCTTCCAAATACATTATTCTTTTTTTACTTCTTTTCTTTCATTAATTCTTTTTCTTCATTTTCATCTTCAAATTTTCTTTATTCTCCACTGTCTTCTGCTCGTTGTTCTTTCTTATATCTCTTTGTCTAAATCGGAGTAAGGGTTAATCAGTGTAATATTTGCCTTAAACAAAACTCGTAGATATTTTTACCATCTTCTTAGATTGTAGTACGATAGTTCGATTAAAAAAAAAACATCCAAAAGTTGGTTAACTCTTTAGCAATCGCTGGACAACTGGATAAAAACTTTGCGTCGCGTAGCATTTGAACATTTATTTTCTGTCTGTTAGATAAGCTGGTTGTGGTAAAATACGATAAGCAGAGATATCATTTACCAACAGTTCCGAACCTTAAACCTTAGTCACTACACACCTCTGTATAGAAGCTTTTTGAAATTACTGTACTTCTCGTCACGAGAAGCTAAGCAGAGATACCATTTATTACTAATAACGAACGTTTCTCATGAAAATAACGATAAAATGCAAAGATTGTTTCAGCTATAAAAACAGAATGGACAGAATCGCTCGCTATCAAACAAAGAAGAATTAGGTCCGGGCGAAATACAATCAAAATGGAGCCATTGGCTGCATTCATTGCATTGTATACAATCATTTACGCATATTTGATGGGAATAAACAGAACTGCGAACGTAGAGACAGTAACAAAAATTTGAAATTATTTCATCAATAATCATAAACCTCTGCATGACAGTCTTTTTTTTTATATTCCTTTCACTCCATGTATCTTACTGGAGCCATACTTTAAATTTGGATACTTGGGCTTGTTTGGTGACAAGGAATCGTGTATCTTCCACCAATCAGTGTCTACATCTAGGGAGAATTCTAAATGATGAACTTCGAAGTAGGCAGCCTCTTTCTAAACAGAAGATTGACGAAACACAATCTTCCTACACTCATTTGGCTTCGGAGTGTCCTAAGCTAAGGTTAGTAAATATCGACAAACCTCGATTTCCAACGAGAAAACATCACTTTTTGAACTGAAACCAAAATTTATTTCTTGCTTGTCATTTTCAATCATGTAAAATCGGCGATGCCCAAGCGGCAATTTTTTCTCTTACCAAGCTAAGTCTTTGAAACATATGTGATTTCATACCAAACTCGGCTGTCTCGAGGACGAGTATCTGCGGTGAAATTTGATATACAAGCCTGGATTCGATCGATGACTGCCGTCTCTCGAGATATCTCGATACCAATGCGTCAGTTCTTGCATAACTGTTGACTGAGGCTTTTGAACAAATCGGATTTTTATATGAGGCGCTTCGAACCACAAGGTACAGTCTGCCAATGATAAACAAGAAAATTAACAGACGCTGTTCAAACACTGCGACATTGTGTATATAATTTTGGCAGAATTTGATTCTGTAATAAGACCATTTCTTTCTGATTGAGCTTTCAAGTTAATCCCCGTTTACAAAAATATTCATTGCATAAGAAGAGCATAAAATATCGTTCTAAATGCAACTGAATTCGTTGTAAAATGAAAAAGTTATATATATATATATATATATATATATATATATATATATATATATATATATATGAAGTGTAAACACTGCATAGTTTGCTTTCCTGCTTTCTGCCTTCCTATTAGTTTCAATTTTCATCTCGAGAATTGATTTTTGAATAAGGAATAATTCGATGTAGTGTGACGTAAAGAAAATATTCCTCTTTCTTCGTCCACTCCCTATATTATATTTTTCTATCTTTACCAACGCCTCCTCTCTCTCCTATTATTCCTCCTCTCATTAAGATAGCAGCTTTCCTTTTTTGTCAAGAACGCTGTCTATCTTTCTACAACTTCTCTTTTTGGGGTAATTTGCAAAGACCGTTAACCTACTTAAATCTGGTTCCAACATGGAATTTTCCCATTCTTAGAACTGACGACTTACGTTAAGATACAAATACATTCATCAGAAATCAGTGGTATTTTGAAGCAAAAATCTGTAAATGTGTTCAACTATAATCGCACGGATGGGAATTTCGACCATTCTGTGAACACTCGCCTTCCTTCTGAATGACTCCCCAGATAGAGCAGGCTTTGATGATTATAGTAGTACGATAGAGAGTTATGGCGAATCCCTGAGAAGGTCTATGTCCAACAACAGACGATAAAAGACTGATGATGATGTAACTCGATTTAGCCATACATGGAGGACTGTACCTTAAGGTTCTTAGCGCCTTATTTAGTATAAATTGGTGGTCGAGTACAAACCAAAAAGAATCGTATAATTCTTCCCTAGTGTCTGTGGGTTCGAGAGATGTGGTTCCTGGCATTCCTCATAGAGATATAATGCCTCTTTCCTCTTTACCAATTCACTTATACTAATACCAACACGTTTGGCAAGGAACTTATTGATCCACCCCTGTACATATGTTTGAATAGAAAATATATAAGATGTATATGCATATGAAAATGAATGTGTGTATGCATAGATATGTTTGCTTCTCTCTCTCTCTCTTCTCTCTTCTCTCTCTCTCTCTCTCTCTCTCTCTCTCTCTCTCTCTGTATGTGTATATATGTGGGTATATATATATATATATATATATATATATATATATATACATACATATATTATGCATATACATATATGTGAGTGTGTGTGGTGATATATATATATATATATATATATATATATATATATATATATATATATATATATATATATATATGTGAATGTGTGTGGTTATATATATATATATATATATATATATATATATATATATATATATATATATATATATATATATATATGTATATATATATACACGAGTATGTGTCGAATCATTAAGCCCTTAAAAATCGCCAACTCATTCAAGCAGCCAAGTGGTGTACAGATTTTCCTCTTTTCGCTCGCGTGTGCGTAACCGGGGGTCGTGCTCCTAGTCACATTTAGGGGCCAAAAACCTTGAAAATCTTTGCAAGAATACACCATCTAAAAAACTTTTTTTGTTGCTATAGTTGTTTCAAAGATATTTCTTTCGATGTCTCTACGGTCATTCTGGGACCAACAATGCCCAAATCTTCCACTGTTATTTTTTTAAGATAATTTTAGATAAAAGATCTGAAGGTTTTGGGTTTTTTAAGATAATTTTAGATAATTTTTTGATCACCAGCTCTGATACACGCGCGATGTACGTTGATTCATTTATATACATTCATGCTACCATGCGTGGATAAAAGATTGTATTTTCATATAAATGAGGTATTCAATAAAAATGTTTATGAATTACGTATATATTAATGTATACTTATGCATGTCTATAAATGCAATTTTAAAGATTAGCTGCCTGCTTACTAAGGTTCATTTGCGTGTACACATGCACGTACTCTCACAAATCGTCCTCAACTTCTACAAATTGTTGGTCTCTTCATTTTTGTTTGTCGATTCGCTCTGATAAACAAGAGACGAAAACAAAGACTCGTTGACTAACCTTGTCATAAATACCTGTTTGACCCCGCACATTTCCATCTTAAAAAGAAAGACAGAACTATACAGCTATAATTAACATCAGCCACCGTAGCCTTTTTTCTTCCACCTCTACGTTTGGGCACCAGTCCTGCTTGTGTAAATAATACATCTCACTCTGACGGAAACAAAACCGGTTCTGTGCTGACAAAAACCCCTGGCCGGATAACTTTATGCCACTATTTATTCATTTATTCATTACAAACCGTCAACCATAACTGTCAACATAGGTTACCTCAGTTTTCAAGTAGGTCTGGCTGGCTGGTTGGCTATGTATGCATTTACACTTTGATATGCCAACAAAAACAGCTCTCTGATCTTTGAAAATTCATCCGTAAATAGGTTTTTAAAGGGAGGGTAGATTTATAACGTAAGTCCATGCTAAACTGGTCCTTTATTTTGTGACCAATAGCATTTACACTTTTTTTTGTTTTTTGAAAATTCTGAGTTTTTAGTGATCACCGTGAGAGAAGTAATTTATTCATTGGTCATCCCTTATTTCAATTTTAATTGATTACCCCAAACACGAAATACGGCAGAAAGATGTTAGTCACGTAACGCTTTCTATTGAGTGACTAAACAGGCCTGTTTGTTTATTTATCTATTTATTCAATGAAATATTTTTTGTCAGTGATTCCCAAAGTGGGTGGAAACATCCGTTGTTTGAAGAGGAGCTCCGAGACAGGAAGAGGAAAACTCACCGCGAAATATTGTAGTCATGAGAAATAATCAGTATTAGTATGCATCTGACGCACTCATATATATATTTGGTGGTGGGCGCCCGACCTCCATGATCGTCTCGTCGGCCAATTCGCTAATGTCATGAGTATGATTTTCACGTGTGCCTCACCTATAATGGCCTTGTACTTGATATGGCAACGCTTAGTAAATGACCATATTTATTCGATGTTTGTCGTGTGTGTTTTTCCGCTGACATCAGAAGCCCGTGTTCGAGCCAAGAAAAGAGCCAGAATATTTAATGTTGATTTTCAAAGGAGGCATGCCCTCCAACACCCACACACGCACACATACATACGAGATAGCAACATGGTAGTCAAAATGGGAAATGCACTTAGCAGATTGAGTTTGTATTTCAGCTCATGTTCACTTAGTATTCATGCCCTTGGAGAAGCCCTAAATCCATTTTTCGTGAACTGTCTCATTGCCAAATATCTTGACAAAATCCCTGTTGACTCACAGGGAAACCACGGTGAAACGAATAGATCTGTAAGCACTTGGACGAACCATTCTCTTATAACAATCTTATCACCCAAGCAGAAGTGACAGTAAAAAGTCAGTTACATCTGTGGTCAGCCTTGATAGAATCCGGTCACAATTAAATATTTTTCTATTAAAGTCTCTCTTCCCATACAATAGAGTTACACATTTTCATTGCGTCTATTTTTTGTAGTTTTATCCAGCGAAATACATTTTAAATACGTACTTTTATTCTAAGTAGGAAATCTCATCGGTGTTTCCATAGCAATCAATGACTTTATTCTTGGTAGAAAACCACACTGAATTCAGAAACTAACTCATAGTGAAAACTTACTGAACAGTAAAGTAGCTACTTATAGTTATATAAAAGAGTCGTGTTTAATGACCTTCTTGCTTTAAAAAGCTATTATCACCGGCTCGAATTAAATACTTTAAATACCATACACTCTTGCGTATACACTGACACCATCAAATTTGCTCGGCGTTAATTCATGTAATAAAATGTCTGATAACAGCCTGCGTTCTTTCTTCGGTTAATGATCATCTAGTCTAGTGGTAGGATAAAGAAAATAAGACTCAATTCGTTTTGGTTATGCTTGAGATATTTTGCTTTGTTCTGCATTATGAGTCCGAATAAAGAGAAAGAATAGTCAAACAAAGGATGAAGTTTCTTCGTCTGTAATCATCTGAGTCAAATGAAAAAAACAAGTCCTCTTTTTCACATTTCGTCTGATTACTTCCGACTGTACTTTTATCAAGCCAAGTCGCTGATTATATTACGTTCAGGTGTAGGCCTTTATTGGCCGGATAAGCTGACTGCTCACCCACAATAAGGTAGCTCTACTCGCATCAGACTGTCGACTCAGAGAGAGTTCAAATTAACTAATATGACCCATTCGATGGAATATAACACCATGCTAACGCCAGCACTGGTCACAGTCAAACGGTAGCATCACAAGTTTCAATCATCCATCAATAGTTTGTTTGTAAGTGGACAGGTACTGCCAGTTGTCCCTGATTCTACTACGTTAGGCTTTAACACTGTTCTAGAAATTATGAAGCTTTATTCTGGTAAATGTAAAAAGACTCATGCAAAGATTATATAGAATAGTGGTCTCCAACCACTGGACCGAAATGCATGTCTTACCAAGCCGCAAGGAAACGATATGATCTAGAGATTATTCTTTTATTTTCATGGTGGAATTTTTAAAAAATAAAATCGATTTCATTAGATCTTTATATTAAATTAGTTAGATACACTCAATTTTGTTTCTGAAGGGATTTATTAGCCATTCATAAGCGACTCATACTTGGCTTATCACCTATATTCCTGTCGGGATTAACAACCTACAACGTTAACCGTTCTGCAAGAATTTTGTCAATGTTAAACCGGCCAGCAGGGCTAAAAGTTTGGGGACCCCTCGTAGAGAAAACTCTTCTGGTATTTGCGATGGTCATGGAATGAAAATGACTTCAAAGTCTTTGGTAATAACATACCAGAATTGTTTTCTTGGAATCGATCATTTGTTGTCCAGTTTGTGATTACTTTTCTGAAGAGATAGACTTACCTTGCTTCTCCTTGCACCGTAAATAATATTAATTATTAATCGCAACTTTAGTATTAAAAAATTGTCAGTCCACCAAAGATCAATTAAATAGGAAATAGTATTCAATGGTAGAACTTATTACTGCTTTTGATCGTACAGAGAAAGCTTCTCATTGTGGTCAACTTTGGACATGGTCCATTGAGATAGCGATAAAGTGCTGATAACATTACAATAAGAATATTCAGAAGAAGCCACTTATAGTGATCAATTTAGATAAATTGTTTGGGTCTGAACGATTTTGATAACAATAAACGTTTGGTAAAATTATCCATGATTATGATAAGCAGCATCCTCTGTAGTGTCACTTCCCCTTCTTTGGGATATTCTGCAATTTGAGTTTCACCTCCGCAGTGTATCAATACTTCATACCTGGTGTAATCAAACCCTGGGTTTTGTAAAAGTTCTACATGATTCAAAAGTCGACTTAGATGCTGTTACATAGGTTAAATTAAACTCAAAACAGACACGGGTCTATTAGAGTCAAATTCACTTTCTTTCAGACCAAATTGAAAGAGATTTAAAGCATCCATAGAGATGAATGCAAGAGAGGAGTGAGAGAGAGAGAGAGGGGGGGGGACCACCTGTTGCTTGTAAAAACGGGTTAAGCAATTTAATGGGAGTGTAAGAAAAGAAAGAAGCTGCCTGCTGCTTGCAAAGCAAATAGCAAGGTGGAGTAATAAATAGATTATGGGTGGAAGGAAGTCGCCTGGTGTATGGCAACCAAATTCACTTTCTTTCAGACCCGATTTTACTTCAGTCAAACTCTATAATTTTGTTGGAATTGTTATGAAATCTTGTATTTTTGACGAAATGTTGAAATTGTAATGAAATTCTATTGTTCTGTTCATCATGTCAGAAGCAAATTTAAAAACTGCGCAAACAACTTCCTTGGTTTAAAACATAGATCTTGTTTGTTTTCATTATGGTTAGAAACGACGAAGCAGGTCTGTACTTAGATAACCACTTACCAAAACCAAATTTGGTTGGCAGCTTGAAACTTTCCGCAACAGTAGATGAAAATCTATTAGTAGATAACTTTTAGAATAGTTGTCATCAGTTTTAAAACCCTTGTTCATCAGACAGCTTCACCTTTAAAAACTTAATAAAATATCAAATTTGAGAAACATACTAGAAGAGTTATGAGCCTTCCATCTCTATCTGTGAATAAATAAGCTAATAAAACTTTAAAGATCGTTTAATAACGATCTCAGAATTGAAATGAGCAGAAATAAGAAGAAAATTATGAATGCTTCATCAAAGAAATCCAAATCCTATGATATCTAATACTATTGATGTGAATAAAATGATGATGTATAGTATTCAGAGAAGTAAAGAATATTGGTATTATTATAATGACTGCCATTGATTGGACTGTGTGGCATAATCGGCAGGGCACTGTCACGGAAAGGCAGGCTCTCAAGTATAAGGGATGTGAGTTCAAATTTCACCGGTGGCTTAATTTTTCCCGATCGCGTTGCGAATTTTACGATCGTAGAATGGCGATCTGAGAGTCGCCCTAAAAAGCAACAATAATAGGATGGAAAATGTACCGATCGGAAATTAGTAATAATCAAACTAGAATTGTGTTCGATTTTGTGAATGTTTTCATGCTTATTCGCCTCACTCTCAGAACAGATGATTTCCTTTGCTTATCTATGGAAGGGCGTGAATGAGAAGTCGATAAATATTATGTAATCGAATAAAGATGAGAAATAAACATGTCTGATTAGTCATTCAATAGAAACTGTAACATTAACAACCTCTTTTGGCAGCATGTATCGGGGGGTGATCAGTCAAAAAATAGAAAAAGGGGTGATCATTGAATCAGTTACTTTTCTCGGCTTTCGTGTAGTGATCACTGAAGAAAGTCCAAATTTTAAAAAATCGCAAATGCTACCGGACTAAGGGACCATTTTAGCATAAACTTACATAATTAATTGAACCCCTTTAAAAATCTAATTAGGGTGATTTTTTTAATTAAACTATTTTTGTAGACATGATAAGGAGTAAATGTTTAAATTTTCAGCCCTCTAGTTCCATTGGTTCGACCGGTACATAGATAGTCAGTCACACTAAGAAACTGAAAGTCCTAATTTCCCCAAAAACAAGCGTGCAGGCCTTTCGTTGGATTTCTAAAAAAAAAAGTCCAGAGCTTAAAAAAATTTTTAAAAAAGAAACAAGTGTGAACGCAGCGGACTCAAACTAAATGACCAGTTTAGCATAAACTTACATTGTAAATTGAGCCTTTCTCCAAAAACCTATTTAAGGGAGGAATTCTCAAAAAACGGAAAAAACGTTTTTTTGTGATAATGATAAGGAGTAAATGTTACATTTATAGCCTTCTAGCTCCATTGGTGCGGCTCGTATATAGATAACCAGCCACATTATAAAAGAAACTTGAGTTGACAGTTTTGGTTGACGGTTTCTAATATCAACTTGTCACAGCATAAATAAAATAAGTAGTAAAGAGATCGATGTGCAATACGGACATTGATTGAATATGCAAGAGCTGAATTTTCGAATTCACTTTTTTCTGTTTTACACCTTCGTTGTTCCTGAGAGATGATTCTATAAAAGTTGATGCTGACAAAAAAATGAAAATCAGAGAAATCAACAAAGGAACTGAAAGTTAGAAATCAGACAACGTTGATGAAGACCAATTTTATATGAGCGTGCTGCAATCAGTTATTCTAAACTACTTTCTTGTTTGAATTTTCCAACGTTTCTATTGGGAGTTTGTTTTTTTTTAGATTTTTAGATTAGTTTCAGTTAATACTGTATTGGTATATTTATTTAGACTATCCTTATCTTTATTTTCAAAACGTCTCTCGGTGCATTGATATATTTAGAAATAATAACAGTTACAACAGTCTTTAGAGTTTTCTTTCCAACATTTTGATATGAGCATTAGTTAATGTTTTATTGACTTATTTATTCATTCGCTTATCTCTATCGTTCTCTTTCTAAATGCGACATCAGTCAGTTGCAGTTTCTAAGAATAGTGGGAATATCTTGTAAAGACCAGATAAAAATTTGGTTTACAGCATTTGTAAGGAATTAAGTGACCAAAATAGTGATTGGTTAAAGAGAGATAGCGTTCCTAACTGAGGAGGAAAACTGTAATTCTTCTAATACAATAAGATATTGATGCAAAGGTACCTCAGCGCCATCATTTGCACAATGTAATGGGACGTTTTAAAAGCATCTTTGAAGTTCACAAAGGTATGTATTGCTTGTGTAGCAAATCAACAGCAGAATGTAATTAATTGGGAAATTAAAAGCCAGGGAAATCATTTTGGGGATAGTCAATTGGCGATAAAATACATTTATAAGAGTCGAAAATGTAGGCTTGATCAGGGAATGGATAACATATCGATTTAAATAGAATATACTAGGGAAATGGTGTAATAGTCAACACATCTGCCCCACACGCAGAAGGTCGGTTCGATTCTCGGTACGAACAAAGAGTGTGGAAAACTCTTCATAGGACACTCAGCAGCTAACTGAGTACATCCCAAGCTTTGTTATTACAGTGGAAGGTGTGTCAGCTGATGCCTTGTTGCTGACACTTGGTTGAGTAAAGGCTAGAAGATCATACCTCAATATCAGAAAAGGGGGCTGTAGGAACTGCGCCCAACGATCCACTATAGCTATCGACAAGATTACGAGTATACAACGGTGGACACCATCTCGGATGCATCTACTGATTAAGTAAGGGAAATAGTTCTTCTCTATCTTTTGTTGTGATTCAAAGAGAATTCTTCATTACGAATAGATAGAAACGAGATGATCTGTGACAGTGGGAAGTTTTGTTAAGCAATTGGCCCATTTGAACAGAAGAGACTTTTTTTTATACGTAAGAAAGTCGACCACTGATTTTATTTTTGCATGACGGCGCCCGTTTTCCGTCTGCATGATCGTTGGATTTGCAAACTATCATGTGGCTTGGATGGGAAGTTTTCATGTCTGACGTATTCTCCAAAGCAAGCACTTTCGGGTCACTTATTTTGCTCAATGTGACACTCCTTGATTGGGTCAGCAGCTCCAATAAGTTTAACGTAACGGAAGATATCTTGAAGAGTTCATCGAATGGAAACCAGAATCGTTCAATTATGACAGAATACATGTTTCAGCTGAAAGATGTGCGTGAGGTCATCGAACGCCAGTGAAAATTATATGAAAGCTGAATGGGGATATTCATGAAAAGCTAAAAACTTTGGGATCAATCTAATATCACTGGACGGGAGAAAATAGAGAAACTATCCGAAATAATGCAGGGGGTGCAGAACAACCACAAAATTGAGGAAAGAAAAACAAGTTCAACATGCTCTCACCATCTATGGTCGTAGCAGAAAAGCAGAAAGTGTTGGAACAGGATTGTCTGCCATTCTTGCAACATGACCAGCCCACCGCCATTTGAGATTTTTAATGGATTCTATGATAGCACAGTACATCCGAGAAAAGACAAGAGTTAGGGACGTCTTGTGGTCTCTCCATGTGAGGCCCAGCATTATTCTTTCATGTGCACGTTGCATCCTTCTCAATTTTCGGGTCTATCTCTTGGTTAGGTTCCATGTTTCAGCTCCATAAGTGACTATTGGGAGGATGCATTGGTTATACACCCTTCTCTTTAGGATTAATGGGATATTATTATTTTTGAAGGTTGAGCTAGCTCTGCCAAAGGCTTACCATCCTAGTGTGATTCTTCGCTTGATTTCTTCTTCTTTTGAGGGTCTCATGGAGATTCGTTGTCCTAGGTAGATGTAGTGGTCTACTTCTTCCAGTTGTGTGTCCTCGGTGCAACAACCACATCGGGTATAAAAACACTAAGATCAAAATCGAGGACACACAACTGGAAATATTGCGATAGTCTACTACTATTATTTTCAATTAAAGATCGTCAATGGCAATTTTTGCTATTTTGTCATTTTGGGCCAATTGAGCCTTATATGCGCACTGCAGATATTCTAGTATTCACATATCTAATCTTGAAGAATACTTTTAAAAACTGCTTTTTACTACTGAAGGAATTTACAAATCTATCTTGATTGATCGAAGTCCCCATTTTTGAAAATTCACGTTACACTAATTTTCGCATCGTGAAAAAGGGTGAATAACAAAAATAGCATTCAACGCAGCGAGCCATTATGGAGGCAACACACACTCTCTTTCCTTTTCGCATACATCTCTGTCTCCTTCACGTCACTCTGTCCCAACCTCCAACGACTTGGCCTAACATAACACTATCACCATTTGGGGGCTTTGGGTACGCTCAAAAAAAAATACCTTATAGATTTATTGTAACTGCTTCTTCGGATTACGCCATTCTGGTGGAAGAGAAAGTAAACCGTTTATGTTGCTTGCAGGGTCGGTCACGTTTCGTGCAAATACGCTAATCAAACCTTCATTTGGCAGTGTTTATAAAGATGAGCCAGGGAACCGTAGGGAACATCAAAATATGTCCGAGAATCACGAGGGAATATTTGAAAATTACAATGACCTTCATCTTCTAAACGAGCTGAGCATTCATGGCATTCGTTGGATATTGTAATGGAACTCTGTGTCGAAATTAACAAAGGAGCTCAGAAGAAATCGGGCTTACTGTCAATGTCTTGCGTGACTTGCGCGCTAATTGCTGTACCGGTATGAATACTCTTTCTGTACAAAATATTTCCTTGAAACAATACCTTCCGAATGAATAACAGTTGCACCCTCAACACACCCACACTATCTACGGGGGATATGTTCCAGGACACCCATCGAATATCTGAAACCGATGATGGTACCGAACCAAATATATTCCATGTTTTATCAACTACGAAGTCTAATCGGAAAGTATCCGGCCATTTCAAATATCTCGAGAATTAGTTGCACAGACATGATATAACTTGGCCATCAGTCATATGAGACCTTACTACATATGCTAAAAACTCTTCTATAGGGTTACTCAGTTGGTAGCGAGACGTCAATTAGTGAACTTGTGAAGAATGACACATCTGGCACAGGACTTCTGCCAAAACAGTTTTCAAGTGTGGCTGGCTATAAATGCTGACTGTTTCTAATATTCTGTAACAAAAGATATGAGGTGGATAAAAAAATCCTTCTTGCCGTAGATCTTAGCAACCTCGACAAACAATTTTCTAAAACGTCCTTATTAGGTCGAGAAATTTCATCTTTCCGAAGAAAAGAAACACTCTACGGTTTCTCTTTGGCATATCCGAATTAGCAGGACGGTCGTTTTTTCGCTTTGGAACCATTATTCAGTAAGACTCATGAATAGTTTATATCCGGGGTCGACTTCAATTAACTTGAACCGCAGAAAGCGAAATCACAGACAAAAGGAACCAATGTATACAGATGTACATCAGTGTTGCAAATATCGTATCTTTTTCGTTCGATTTTCAATTTTTCATACCTGGAAATAACTCCTAAATTCGAAAAACAAATTTTAAAAAAACAAACAGAACATTTAAACCAGCAATACTGAACTCACAAATTCGAAAAATAAACATAAAAAAAACAAAAACGTGTAAATTGTGAAATACACAAACGCATTTCCTTAGCACGCCCGCGCAACTGTCCTATCTTATCAGCAAAAAAAAATATTTTGGTACTTCGTTGATTTATTTTTGGACAAAAACAACTCGATCCATATCAGCTTGGCAGTCTTTATGCGTATAAAAAAAAAAATAAAACTCATTTCTCCGTCAGTTTGTTTTTGAATTGTGTATTATTTTTTAGTTTTCATTCTAAAGCTATACGTTGGATCATCCAGTCCCTAAAGTTTTTAACACTGCCAACATAACCCAATATCTTGATTCCCAACTCACCATCGGTGATAGATTGGTAAATTTCTTGAGGACGCCCCCTGCTGACGCAAAGACCGCGACCCCCGCCACAAACTCACACGAATTTAGTGTTTATTCCATGAATGCTTTATTTCTCGAGTTTATTTATAGCATACAGTAACATGCTAACGTTACTTTCTATTTTGCTGTTTCATGGTGGTGAATATCACATCATCTATTTCTGTTCACTAGGTTTTATTTTAAAACAGGAATGTGCATTCTCCGAAGGGACTTCAAATAAGAATATTTCAGTTTATTACTGTTTTTTATGTAGTCATATTTTTTCTTTGTTCATTTTCTGAGCATTTTTACTGTGCTTATAAGATGACGTATTTCAAAAAGTTTTCGGGAAATTTTATCTATCAAATGGTGCAATGTTTCTCACGTCTCACCGGACGTTTTATAGTTCTCAATACCACTCCACCAGGAAATAACAAGACTCATTTTCTATCAATCCTCTCTCCGAACGTCACTCCATTCGGATACCGTACATCCTTATTCTCAAATTTTATTTCTTCGATGAAGCGATTTACTATTTTAAATTGAAGTTTTGTCTTGTACTTTGTACTATGAAAATTCAACCAGCCTAGCAATTGCTAGCGAATAATATGTTCTTTGTCTAAAACTGATACAGGTCCAAATATATGGAATTTCCGACAATTCCAATAAATACCGATTAAAATGCGAGATAGAAAAAAAAACTATTCACAGCTTCTAAAAGTCAAGTCATCATTACATATATATAAAAGCAGTTACTGTCACATTTATAGTATCAGTTGCAGCCATCACTAGCAGTCAGTCAACAGGCAGCGCAAACGAGTACTGAGCATAGGAAGTTACAGTCGTTTCGGTCATACCTATGTTGACTTAAAAGGCCTTTATTATAATATTTGGTCTCTTTTCTTAGTTCCAACAAAACCAATATTTTTAAAACCAGTAGTAATAGATATATCAAATTTATTTCGTTGGCTGCCCCCTCTACCCCATAGTTAGGGTTTTCGTTTTCGGGTTTCAGACTAAAGAAAAGGGTCCAGCATTTTGGGTGTCTTCAAAAAGAAGGCTTTCGTATCTTAAAATTATGGACATTAGTTTTCGGTGGGCACTAACGGAAAAGACCCAGACAGCAAATGAATATAGTTACTGTTTCACTAACTTTTACTTCATGGAACCAGGATATTTATTACTCCTTTTGTAGGACAACGCCATTCCATGTGAGATACCTCATTGGTTGGTTCCAAGTCCCGAATGAAACAGATTGACGATAATCGAGGAATTAACAACTTGAAAATATAATGCACAACTTTTCCTCTCATATGTATAAAACCGTTAAGCACACAGAAGAAACGCCTGATGGAGTTAATATCCCTGGACTATTCACTTGGGTACTAAGTTTGATCTTGCCAGGATGCCCCATAATTATAGTTTCGTTCCAGCCTCGGCTAAGTTTAGTTAGTGCAGGGAATTTAATCCTCATAGGGTGTCCTACATTAGTTTTCTTGTGCCAGCCTAAGTTAAGTTAATCTAGTGTCTCACATTTGTGGATTTTGCCTGCTCAAGCTCAACAAATGTAGCAGGTTCAATCCTCACAGGGTGTCCACATTTGCGGATTGGTGCCAGCCTAAGCTGAGCCTCGTGAATATTTTAACATTTTGTTGTCGGCCTCCTTCTGCCTCAGAAGACAATGGATCTTGCACCAAGGATTAGATCATTATTGAGCTGCAACACCTGCTGTGACTTTCTAGTCAGATTCCCGAACGACAGATTCTGTTGCTGCTTTTGCAGGTGAGATCTGCCCTTGACTCTGTGGGTGCTGTCTCTGCTCTCTGCCGTCTGTGGCCGCTCCATTCTTCTCACCGGTCCTTTCTCTCTCCTCAATATTCTAATATGAGCAAACGAAAAAAAAAACTTTTGAACCTGATCACCTCCTTTTTTTTCTCCATTTTAGATATTAATTCAATATATTGATACACCTTGCAACAATTACAAAATAGCATTTCAAATAAGAGATTTATGTATAAACATGAAGATGTTTACTCATTGATAAATAATTCCCGCGTCATAAATTGTCTGTTAGATGACCATTGACCGTATTTAAATCAGACTTTCTCATTATCTATTTTTAATAATGCAATATTTTCATAAATTTTCGGGTTATAGAGGTCTTCATTCTGAAAAGCCCAATGAAACTTGTAGACGTTCTTTCATAAAGACGTATTCGCTATTAATTCGGATCAAGTTCAAAAACATTACACACCATGGAAGAAAGTCCACTATTTCGTAGAATTTTATTTCGGGTGTTACTTTTTTTTCCTATGTAGGTTATCATCCTACTTTCTGATAATTGACTCTTGTAACGTTTATATATTTATCATCTCCCTTCATTTGCGTCAGTCGGTGAAACAACAACCGAACTGATTGGTTGAAATGATCCGTGGATCTTATTAAAAGAAAATAATGAATACGGTCCCTCGACTGCAAGTCATTTCCGACCTTCGATTTATGAAACTGGCTAGCATCATTTTTGTTCCATTAGCAGGATAATTCCATGATAATTTCCGGTAATTGTCTTCGTGTATGTATGTGTAAAAAAGATATATTTTTCTATCACTGCGTTCGTTTCGATAATTTTCTATCATCCGATGGAAAATCTACACGTAAATACACATTTTTACTGATAAACAACAAAGTTTGCATGTATGGTCATTATATGGTTATATATATGTATATATATGTATATGTGTGTGTGTGTACGTTTTATACATCTATTTGTTTGTTTGCGCTCAAATGGGATGAAATTTCTTTCCAACTTAAAATAAGGATACTTGGATAATTAAAAATGAACAACCCAGTAAAATAGCCTTAGGCTCCTTAATGCCGATCCATACATAAATAACACCCTCATTTATATCGAGTATATTATAGTTTATAAACAATGAACATTTAAATATAACATATATAAGTAACACACACACACATATATATATATATATATATATATATATATATGTGTGTGTGTGTGTGTGTGTGTGTGTGTGTACTCGAGGATGAATATCCAGATTAAAGCACTGGCCCATACTTACAAAAACCAACATAAAGAATTATTCTACAATTTTGTTAGTGGGTATAAACCAAACCAATCTTTCATGGGCGTCGCAGAGCCATTACTCTCTGAACTTTCGTCACGCCATCTTATATTTTGTCGGCCACAGTTTCGCATATAGTCTCTGGGTATCCACATTTTGATTTAGGATGTCCATGGATTGTCTGCCATTCTTGCAACATGACCAGCCCATTACCATTTTTGAGTTTTCAAATCGATTTGATGATATCCCCAACTCCTGTTTTTAGTTTTGTTTTGTTTTTTTCTCTGATATACTGCGCTGTTTTGTGATCTCACTATGTGAAAGCGTGCACACAAGAGAATTATTTTTATGATTCTCAGTTTGGAGGTCAGTCTTTTGGTTAGGTTCCATATTTCAGCTCCATAGCTGGCTATTGGGAGGATGCCATTCTAAAGTGATTCTTCGCTTGATTTCTTCCTCTCTTCAGGGTTTCATAGAGGTTTGTTGTCATAAGTAGATATGATGGTTAATTTTTTTCAGGTCTGCGTTTTCGACTTGGATTTTGAGTCTTTGTCCTCAGCATGTTCATCCGAAGACAAACTTTCTTGCTCTTTTCGTTCACTCCGTCTAGCATTACTAACTAGCTTTTGTTTTATTAAAATTTTTCCTTAAAAGTTAGTCAACAATCAATAGTAATGCACCTTTGGAGTTCCAGTAAGTTTTAGTTCTATTGTATGTAAACACTAACAAGTAATATATGTCTCAATACCGCCGTAAGTTTACCTCCTTTCAATCCATTCCAAGAAATTTTTCCTCGATAGACGAGGATCTCCATTTTTTTCTGTTGCTATCACTAACTTTTTCTGGCAGATACATACTTTCGGAACAGAATATATCCATCTTTCATAAAAATTGTACCTTAACATGTCTGGTGATTCACTCAATAAAAAACGTCATATGATCAATTTTTCTTGGCAGCAAGCCATGTTGAGGGTGATCAACAAAAATATGGAAGTATGGATAATCAAGTAATGATTTACTTCTCTCGCCTTGGGCAGTAATCATTGAAAAAAGTTCGAATTTAAAAAATAAAAAAAACAAGAGTGAATTTTGTCGGACACAAACTAAGTGACCAGATTAGCATATATCTATATTCAGCCAATAGCTAAAAACCTATCAGGGAGTTTTTTAAAAGACCGTTTTTCTTTCTAGACATAATAAAGAGTGAATGTTCAAGTTTTCAGACTTCTACTTCCATTTGTATGGCCCGTACGCGTGGCACATAGGTTTCCTCAGTTTTTAAGTGGTTTGGGCTGGATATCTTTATGTTGATAGTTTAGGTTGACGGGTTTCCAAAGGCTACTTCTTTAAATATTATTCAAAGTGTAGCAATCCTTTCTATTACTTGATGAATTATGCTGGTAGGTTTTCCATGCAAAGATTTGATTTATATTCATATTCAAAGAGCGATATCTTATGCGATAGAACTTAATTAACTTGGTTTCCAGAGTAAAGTGGTAACAGAGACAATTAATTGTCAAAATGACACTATTTATCGGGATGTTCAGAGAATAGACAAAGAAAGTTAAAGAAAAAAACGAGTTTGGCCGTGCTAGAGTTAAACTCCCTTGCTTCATTAAAAATCTAAAAAGGTTAACGAAACAGAATTTCTCCACACAATAATATTACAAAACTGTGCGTCTCATTTCAACTCCTTTATTAGTAGCTCCTGTAAATGGGATTTGCATACTTTGGCAAAACGAGTCAACCTTAGTTGGGCTTCAGGAAGGGGAATGAATTCATCATCAGCTTTTGAGTATGTCTCTGTTATTTGTGCTTGACGTCAGTGGTTTATTGTCTAGTCATTGCCGTCCGTTGTTGCATACGAAATTAAAGTCAAAACTCAATAGCAGGAGTTTGACAAAAAATGCAAAAGACTACGACCAGAAAAACTTGCAATTGTTTATTGAAAAAAAACTCTCATAAATATTATCGAAACCCATCGATTTGAAAAGGTAACTTATATTTCACTCCATTGAATATGCGTTAAATATGAATAAATAAATGAATAAGAGCATTGTGAAATCATTCGGACATTGTCGTGTTATGTTAATCATTATTTGCATTGATTAATTGTAGGGAATAAATTTAAGAATTACATTCCATTTCTCACATAGATTTTCTATTCTGGAACGTCTATTCTTAAAATAGGTCTCCGGTGAAAAGAATAGACTTGTTAACTCTATTAACACTTCATAGAGATATTTGATCATTTCACATTCCCAAGAACTAGATTGGAACTGAATCCGAAATGAGAAACTGTCGACCAAAACTATCAACATAGGTTTCTTCAGTTTTCAAATTGGTCGGACTAGCTGGTCAGTATCAGCGCCAGCGTTTGTACCGACCCGAGTAAGGTTCGATCCGAAAACTATGAGGACGGGCAAAGATCGTACATAAGTAATGATATGAATTGAGATTAAATTTTGTAAGCCCGAGCAAGGCTGCTGAAAACTCGGGCAATGCCTGGGTTTGTCCTGGTCAGGCGCCGCCCATATATCATGCGTACACGCTGCATCAATTGACCTAGAGGGCTGAAAATTTAAATATGTACCCCTCATTACGTTCTGTATTTTTGTGTGCTTTTTTTAAAATACCCCCGCCATAATATGTTTTTGGTTGGGAGTTCAGTCTACAATGAAAGTTTATTCTAAATTGGTCTTTCAGTGTGTGAACGACAATCTTCACGCTTGTCATTTGAAAAATATAACTTTTTTAGCGATCTTTGCCGAACAAAAGGCGAGAGAAATGATTTATTCATTAAGTACTTCCTTTTCTAATTTTTGAACTGATTACCCCTACCATGACATACTGCCAAACGGTGTTGGTCAAGTGACTGTTTCGATTGAGTGACTAACCTGACCAGTTATTTATATAATTTTCTCTCAGAACATTAAGCTTTACCCACAACTTCAACGGATGAGAAAAGAAATTGAAAGTGGGACTTGCTTGTGTTTGCGAACAAGCTACAAAATCATATGTGTGTCTGTCTGTCTGTCTGTCTGTCACACTAATAGTATCAGTAGCAGCCATCAGCCGAGCCGGTATTTATACACTCATCGTACTCATCAGTGAAGCGAGGGGTCATTGACTAGTTTCTATTTTTTCTTAAATCCCTCTAATTTTCAACGGTAAAGTTTGACCATAACCCATGATAAAGAGCGTATGTTCAATTTTGACATTCAGTAAGATTAAACTCAACAGAATCTACAGTTCCCACCAGTTATAAATACCTGCATCCGTTTAGATCTGCGGAAAATGAATGATGCATAGATTGTGTACTTGAGAAAGTATAGAATATATGCCTGAGAAGACGTTGCCTTCAAATATTTGTTCGAAGCTCAATTCGTCATATGAATGAAACTTAATTGTCTATGCCATACATTACAGGATCTTTTTTTGGTGCTTTTTTGGCCTTGCACATGACTTATAAATGACAAGAGCAAAGTAAAAATAGCATCAAATATTCCCGTGATTACAACAACGACTTTTATTCACTACTAGTTAATTACCTGAGCAAAGAATTCACGGATATATTTAATTTTTGAGAAATATATATGTGCGTGTGTGTGTGTGTGAATTATAAACTGCGTTATATTATATAGAAACTTATATGAAATGATTTCCTGTCGTTACACGGTTAATATATCATTCAATTTAGACAACGTAAATAGAAAAAACAATCAAAGAAAAAGAGGCTGGTGCTGAATCAAACCTGCAACCGATAGGGTAGCCGCTTCAAGGTAGCGATGCACTTACCATTGTGCTGAAACGCCTTTTGGAATTAGCATTACTGGTGGGCTGTTTAGCAAATGTCCATTTCTCATATATATATATATATATATATATATATATATATATAGAGAGAGAGAGAGAGAGAGAGAGAGAGAGAGAAAAGAATTTCAGCAATATCTTTAGTACATCAGGCTTCCTAGTCCCTGTGTGTGTGTATATATATATATATATATATATATATAGTGTCATCCACAGACAGCTGTTTCGATGTATTACATCTCTTCAATGTGGCTATAGACTTTTCATTATCCCATCCAGTACTACGAAGCAGGATTGAAACCTTCGCTTCAGACCCGGAGGCCGATATTCTAACTCTGAGCTACGGAACTGGACGGTCAGTGAGGCTGAATTTGAGCGATATATTCATTTACACATAAATCCCCCATCCACTATAGTGCTCTATTCCTATGGTGGAAGAGCGTTGCATAAGCTTACAATGGATGAGTGCTCAACCCTGAATAGAGGAGCATTAATTATTGTGTCTTCCACAGCGAGAGTATGTATGGAAAGCTTCCCAGTCTTGAAGCATTTATGAATTAAGTGTACGATTGAGTTGGATACATCTGAGATTATGATCGTGGAGACAACGTGGAGACCAAGTTTAATTTTTAAAACGTTTTATTTTTGCTTTTGTGACAAATTTTACTTGACCGAGCAAGCGTCCCCGGAGAGAGAAAATAAAACAGAAACACGAGAAATCCCAGTTGAAAAAGGGAATGGAACGAGGGGGTTCAACTTATCAGCGAGGAAATGGCTGTGTGTGATTGGAATAGAGGCGGGAGAAAGGGAAAGATTCTTATGGTCATCGTCCGAGGAAACTTGCCCCGTCAAGTGAAACATGTCATGAATAAGGAAACTTATTTCGAATTAAATTTGGTTCCCACATTCTCTCTCTCTCTCTCTCTCTCTCTCTCTCTCTCTCTCTCTCTCTCTCTCTCTCTAGTGAGTGAGTGGGTGCAAAAAGTATCCGATAAATTTTAAATAGTTCATTTTAACATCCTTATGTATACAGCTTCAGAATTGACAGCACTAGTTAAAGAATAAAAAGATTCAAAAATACAAAAAAACATCGAAACGATGTTTGAGCATTGAAAAATTAGGTAAAAAGATTAGAAATTTTCGGTCCGAATTCGGTCAACCGAAGATAGACAGACGGACCCAAAAGTATCCGATACATTATGAACCTGTCTGTCTATCTGTCTGTCTCATATATATATATATATATATATATATATATATATATATATATATATATATATATATATATATACATACATATATATATATGTGTGTGTGTGTGTGTGTGTAGGAATTAGAATGTAAATAAACCACTCAAACTCCACAGGTGAATATTTCTACCTGTCACTTCATGTCTACTTCAGAGCTGTTAATAGAATAAATAAGTGGTTACGTCTTATCAATTTCGTCCAAGTTTTTTTTTTCTTTTCAGTGACTTGGGTCCATTGTTTTAGATGGTAGGTAGGAGATATTTCGATAAGCTAAATTGATTCTTTCAAGTGGAAGAATCCACTGTTATGGACAGAAACAAACAGAAAAAAGTCACACTGTTCGTTATATTGACAGACTAGCTGAATATGTAAACTGGTGATGCTCTGAATAGTATATATTCTTTATCAAACGAATACGTCAAAATTTTCATTCTCTCTGATTTTGTACATTTATTATAAGACATTAAATTCTAGAGATAGCAGGGTGATCAAACAACTTATGGTTGTATTTTGTCGCCTGTTGCATCTGCGTTGATAAGATTACATTTTTTATTGTTGCGCACTGAGTGTACCGTTGCTCCATCAAAAAGCTTTAGTTTATTGATGTGAAAAGAAAATAGCTAATTAATAGTTTCTTCCTGTCCTGCTAGAATATTGTAAAGTGAAATTTGCAATATCTTATTTGATTTTTTTGTTACTGAGTTTTGGAATTCAGTCTCTATGCTGTACATTGAGAATGAGGTATCTCATAAGAGATATCTTTATCCTAAAGCAGATGGTAAACTTTTTGCTTATATGACATCACAAGTCACGTAACTACTTATCCTAGAGAGAAAATGGAGCAATTCAATTTTGCTGCTTTGGTAACGATCTCTAGTTTTACATGTGTCCTCCAGGTGATGATATCAATGCTTACCACTGGTGGTAAATATTATTGAGACAGCATCCAGTAAACAACATATTAGCATTTAAAATTGTGGTGTTCTTAATGAACATCGAGCATATACTCCGAGGGAAATTCAATATTTTTGCAAGTACCGGGTTTTCTTACTCAACGTATTGACTGGAATCATTATCCGATTCATTGCCAGAGGGCGCTGAAGGCGGTGAAAGCAACGTTCGTCCTGGGGCTGCTCTAAAAATACTTTGCCAATATGACGTAAAACGGAAATATCCCGGTCCCAATAGGTTAAGGCAAGCGATATTTACAGACGGAAAAGGGATATCATTTCTAAAGAGGAAGTCGATTATTGTGGTCACCCGGCTTACTTTTTAGTCGGTTATTATTATCTAGAATTAAACCTGTTCCAAAGGATATAAAAATTGGAACAGTTTATATTCATTGTTATAAGCTCATTGTTATAAACAACTTCACATTAAAAAGAAATATGAACTTTTTCAATAGATTTCGAATCACCGTAGTGGCAATCAAGTGGGTTAGAGATTCTTCTATGTATATGTGTGTACAGGCACACCTAGTCACATTTTGGGGTCACAATCTTGAAAATTTACATAAGTACACCACCAAGCGCCATCAGAAAACTTTTTTTTTGTTTTGTGTTTCCAAATAGTGCTTCATGGGTGGTCTCTCTGCCAATTTTGGGACCAACAATGCCTAAATCTTGTGTTGATATCTTTAAACAAAACATATCTTCTTTTGGGGGCAGCAGGGGGTATTTTCCAGCTGATAATTTGTTATGCATCAATGAATCACCGTAAGCCGTGCGTGTCTTATAATACGGATATTTTAAT
Source organism: Thysanoteuthis rhombus (assembly GCA_963457665.1). Classification (NCBI taxonomy): domain Eukaryota; kingdom Metazoa; phylum Mollusca; class Cephalopoda; order Oegopsida; family Thysanoteuthidae; genus Thysanoteuthis; species Thysanoteuthis major. The sequence continues at coordinate 13,711,533 of OY735201.1, read as the reverse complement.
TAATTCTAAATAATGTGTTTTGGGACCGACTGATTTTAATAACAATAACTGTTGGACTGCATTATCTGTGGTTATAATAAATGGATTCCTCTTTATTATAAAATTGTGAAGAGAAATAAAGATAAAAAGAAACTGTGTAACAGCTTATGAATCTTTTGTTACTGTTGACACATCGAAGTTCAAACAAGCTTTACCATTATTGATAACATTAAACGAAAAAGTATCTTTGATTTTGGAAATTGCTCTGATTGATAAATAAATTCGATAATGTTTTAGGTTTGCCAAAATAATATAGGTTTCCGAAAGTTCACTTTTTCTCTTAAACAAGTTTATCAAGAAAGTGTTATAGGAGCAACATGCTCTCTCTTTTCTACACCCCAATCTCCTGTAACTCTCACCATCATAAACTCCGACGGCTCAGCCTGGCATACCATCATCACCGATTTTTTTTTCTATCTCGGAACGCTCAAAATGTTTTCATATATAAATTCATGATAACTGCTTCCTCGTTTCACGCAATTTCGACTTACGAAAGTTTTTTTTTTTCATGGGATCTCATCATTTCGGATAGCGAAACCTGTATTCAGTATATGAATTATAAATAATTATACTACTTTTTACAAATTTTCAACATTTTGTTTCACCTTTTAAAAAAAGATTTCTTCTTCTCGTACTCTGGTTACTTTTAATGACTGCTTCTATTGTAATTGGTATCTTGACTGGTAGGTTCGTACATAACCAACACGTTAATTATAGACACAGAAAAATTTGATAAACCTGTTGACTGTTTGTTCAGTTAAATCATAGAGTTGTCTAACTTCTCTCTCACCTTGAAGTCATGTTCGTTTATGTTTGTCACGGTCGTATTTCGGCCATCTTTCTCTATCGTAATCCTCCTACAATAACAGATATATTCTTAGAGATTTTACGCAGTCATCCTTAAATTTCTTTGCTCAGGCGTTTTTTGTCAACATTATAGTTTACTTTACTAGATCTTTTTGTCATTGACGGCAGAGTCCAAAAAATAGAGCAAATAATTTTGAACGCCTACCGCAGAGCAATGGTTACGAATCTCGTTTCGCTGGCCTATTCGCTCGTGTAGTGAGTTTGATTCTCTCTGTGTGTCCCATTAGAGTGGTATTGTACAAAATCGAACAAAACTTAGAAGATAACCAAACACTTAAAAATGATACACTGATCACGGAGTTCAGTGGACATAAGTGTCTTCAGAGCTAAACTTATATCAATTTTATGATAGTTGCTGCTTATCATTTTCATGTAATACAATATTGATATTTCGCACTGATAAATGGTTTAACTGTTATCTATCATATAGTTTTACAATAGTCGATTTTCGATGAACTACTTCTTTTTTGGACTTTGGACTTTACCCAGTGCCTGAAACGGTTCCAATAGACCCCACATAGGCTGTATATGTGTGCAAAATTTATAAATCGTTTCTCTTTTCACAAAAAAATACGTTAAGTCTTTCTCTCTCACCCCAATAATGATAATCTGATAATTCATCCGATCAAATTTTTATTGCATACTCAACGGACCTCGAGGAAGGTTTTAAAGTAAAATATATCCGACGTCTCATGGTTAACTAGTCGTGATTATTATCATTGTTCATACAATCAATTGCTGTCATAAACTTCCGTTTAAGATGAAAAAAAAATGTTAGTCGAATAGTCATTGGGTAGTAATTGTGTTTACAATATTTTACCAAGGATTGATAAATATTTCTACCTGAAATGTGACAGCGTCTCCTTGAATCTCAAGTATCGTTGCCAGTATTCTTAAATACTCCATTTTTTTCTGGATATCCTATTGTTAAGCTGCTCTCTTGGTCGAAGGTTGGAGTCCTCGCCGTTTATCCGTCCCGTCATGTTGAACCCAACCAGTATAAAAAAAATAATATTCCTCTACCGTGATTCGAAATCACGGCCAAGAATAAGGCTATGACATCTGCAGAGAAAGTCGATTAATGTGGTCAGTTTGGAACAGGTTTATTTTTAAGATAACAGTATGGCTCAGTTATAAATCCATAGTTATAAACAATTCTTTTTCCGACTAAGAAATAAGCAAAGGATGTAAGAATTGGTATAGTTTACATTCATCGTCGGTAATTGTTAAGTCTTACATATTTACGACAATTCATATACAATACAAAATATGCGAGGTAACGGTTAACGGCATGGAAACATACTGGGTTCGAATATCGGCAGAGATTTTTTATGTTCACTTTGCACTAATCTGTGGCTGAACCGATGGACATTTCACCAACGGATATTTAACCAAATGGACTTTCACCCAATTTAAACTAGCATAAATGAGATGACACACGAATCACAAAATAGTCATGAACATATAAACGAGAGTAACAAAATGAATTCGGTGTATCTTTTAGAATGACTGATAAGAGAAAGTTAAGGAGTTTTCTTTTCAAGATCAAAGTGATATTTGGTAAAATTTCCGATCTGTATATTAGAAATTGTCAACCAAAACTGTCAACATAGCCAACCGACCAGAATCACTTAAAAACTGAAGAAACCTATCTCTCCACGTATGTTTCTTCCGTACAAGCTGCACTGTTCGAGGTCTGAAAATTCAAACATTTAATCTTTATCTGTCCGAAAGGATGTTGACTTTTTTTCCTTTGAAATTCTCGATTTAAATTTATAAGGTAAGTTTCTGCTAATATTAGCCACTTAGTTTGCGTCCGCCAGCACTCACACTTTTTTTAGTGATCTCTACCTAGCGAAAAGTGAGAGAAGTAACATTCATTTTTTTTCTAATTTCTTGATTGATACCCCCGTCCAAAATGACATGCTGCCAAAATACATTGGTCACTTGGTGATTTCTTTTTGGTGACTAACCAGACCTGCTCTGTGTATGTATTGAGAGAAACAAGCAATTCGTTCCAACTGGTGATTTGCTCATTCGACCATTTGTCCGTTCAGCTAAATGTTTGGCCGGGCAACGTCCTTCGTCCGAAATTTTGCCGGTCATAGGACTTGGAGCTGACTTCTCTCCTCGGGAAAGGTAAAAATCCACATTTGTCAAATCGCCATATATCTTGACAAAAATGACTTCTATCTGTCATTCACTGATGGTAAACGAGGAAGAGGATTGGTGTGTGAGCACTCGGACAAACATCTTTCCCATAACTATCCCGAGGCAGTATCAAATGTAAAAAGTTCTTACACTCATTGTCAACCATGACAGGGGCCAGCGCATATACATGACATGATCACACTATTCCGTTTCTTCTCATACCTGTCTTTAATTAGGCAGATCGCCCTCACCTATATAAGCCAGTCGTATTTCTAATATGCATCTATAGCGGCACACGCACAAAGAATGTGTGACTCAATTAATTACGGTGACAGACTTTCCCTTTCGGCAAACAATTATGTGTCTTAATAATGGAGAATGAAAAGACAGAAAGGAAAGAGCAGAAACAATCACTGTCAATCATCTTGCCTTGGAGCATGCCTCCTCTTTACAACCCTTCGTTTTATTACTTGGTTTTCTTATAAGATGATTACATCATTGCAAATTAATAGATCATATGTGCAAGCCTCTGGACGTGAAGTGTATATGAATCAATATTTTCTATATGCTATTATATAGTGCCCAAAGTAAGGTACCTCTACACGAGTATAGGTACTTATCGACTAAAGATAAGTTTCCTTTTATGTATATATATATATATATATATATATATATATATATATATATATATATATATATATATATATATCACTGCGTTGAAACGGCTATCCTATCGGTCGCAGGTTTGATTCCTACTGCAGCTCCACCTTCTATCATTTTTTCCTCTATCTACATTATCTAAGCCAAATGATGCATTCACCGTGTAATAATTGGAAATCATTTTAAATAGAATTTCAATATATTATAACGTAATTTGCAATCCTTCTATAAGATCATATATCCATTACTTAACACACATGCATATATATATATATATATATATATATATATATATATATATACACGCACACGCACACACACACACACACACGTGCTCAATCCGTCCGTTGGGTCAATCTGTCCGTTGCCTGACACAGTTATTAGCTGAATTTTATTTTCCCTGTCCTATATGATGTTCGATCTATGTGATTAATGGAGAAGTGTAGGGTTAAATGCATGCAAATATGAATATATCAAGAAACGGGTATCTAATCCGACAGAAATGATTATAAATGTATTATTTTTCTTTTTGAAGTAAAATAACGCATTTATTACAATTTCTGTCGGATTATATATCCATTTCTCAATTGTCTGCGTTGAAAAACAAATAGAGCAGATATAGACAGTGAATGAACACTATGAGGATTCGGAGACAGAACAGTTACTTAGGCCATCGAATTACCGGCTGGTGTTTAGCTCAATGGGAATTGCGATGCTACATTAAAGCAGCTACATAGCGATCGCAGTTTCCAGTCTTAAAACAGCCCCTTATTTTTTTTATTGTTCAGTCTATTGATGCTATCTAGGCCAGAGGGTATATTCACCGTGTAATAACGGGAGATCATTTCAAACAGTGATTTAAAGTAAAATAACGCATTTATAATCATATGTGTGTGAGTGTGTGAATAAAACCTTGACATCCATTTTACGGAATGTGTTCGCGAACATTTTCTCTCTAAAGGAAAGGATGTCATATTTCAATGTCATCATCAGCTTTAAACGAAGTAATTAAACTAACGTGGACAGCGACAACATTTGTCCGTTTTGCATTTAATTTTCCGAGCATAATGACTTCCACTTAGTTAAATTATGACTCCAAGGTTATTTTCATCAGATTAAAAGTTGCTTAACAAGATCTCAAAGGAACGTCGACACTAAATGGTTATTTTTAGGAAGACCGTAACTTTTTCAAGGTTTTAGTATAACTGGTCTGGTTAGTCGCTCAATTGAAACTGTCATGTGACACATGTCTTCTGGCAGCATGCTGTGTTGGTGTGATGTATAAACTACTCCTCTTTCCTTTTTGGGGAGAGGGTTAAAAAAAATTTTAAAATCAAAACGTTTTTTTCTAGATATATCAAGGCGTATATTTTTTTTAAATGTTCAGCCCGGATGCTACATTAGTACATCCAGTATCCGTGACACATACATACATGCATACATACATACGTACGTACGTAGTCAACCAGACCCAAATGAAATCCGAAGAAACATATGTTGATAGTTTCAACATTGAGAGTTTTTAACATTCACGGTCTTACGTAGCACCATTTTAATAACAAGTTTAAGCTAGTTCAGTCTTTGTTAAGTATTTCATGATACGAAATTTCATCTTATTAGCATTTTTCAGGCCAGGCATTCTCAGCAGGGCTAATATCGTCCCCACGAGGACAAACATTAAGCTGGGGAGGGGCGTAGATTGTTACATACAATAAAATGGAATTCTTTATAAAAGAAAATAGCTATCTTTTGTTTCATGTCGATAAAATCAGGAAATAAGGTGAAGCTACACCCACTTGTATCAAGAATAAGTTTCTAAAAAAGCATTTTAATTAATAATTTCCGTTATCATGTTACTTCATTATGCAAGCATGCATCGGTCGCCTTAAAACTCTAAATATCCATTGAGACAAATTAGAAATTCACTTGACACAAAGGAAAGCAATGTTCCTCTTGAAAGAAGTAGCGTCAAGCTACTCGTTGTGAGTATTTATTTGGATGAAGGCATTAGATAATACAGAGTTGTCATTTTTAACGAGAGGCAAAGTCAACCAAGGGTTGAACCGAGGAGTCATATATTTTTTTCTTTTTGAATAGCCAAAGAGGGGCAATTTAGGAGAAAGGCTGAGGAACTCTGTTTTTGGTGAAGCCTCATAAATTTCTGACTAGTTTTCCTTATTTCATTGTTGCATTTTATGGGGTCTCCTTGGCCAAATCGGTAAGATGTCGTCCTTGTAAGACTAATTTTCGGATATGGGATGCGAGTTCACGTTTAGTTAGAAGCTACTCTATTTCTAATTCTGATGCCAATTTAAAAGATCAGCTAGACACCTACAACTTGGGTTCCACCTCATTGTGGTAGTGTTACAGCTCGCATAATCAGTGAGCAAATAACCCTCAATGAAATCAGTCTTTATTCAACAAGGCACTTCATTATATAGCAACTGTTCTGTTTATCTCAAATAGGCAGAATCAACTAATTTTCAAAAAAAATAATTTCTAGCAACTACAATAGATTTCAAAGAGAACACTTTTTCAATTATCTCTCTACATTCAAATATTTCAGCATGTTCAGAGAGGATTTAGACTATTTGAGAGTTTCTGCGCTTGAAATGGCGGGGTATCGGCTTTCTCAACAGGAACAGCTGTAGCTGTTGCCAGCATAAGGGAGTTTTTCAAAGTTTGATTTACGCAAAAATGGCACCTGGCAAATCCGACAATCTGTCAGGCAACTTAGTCGAAAGAAACTGTGAATGGTGCAAACCCTCTTGCCAAAAGGGTTTTGTGAGTCAATCTTCACATTGGTCCTATAATAAGTTCGATACTACTTAGATTTAAGATCATATATAGTTTCAAATGAAAATATGATGCTATTTCTTGTTTAAGCAATATAAATAAACAGTTCAAATCATTTCAAACCGTCAACCAAAACTGTCAGAATATGTTTGTTTAGTTTTTAAGTTGGTCTGGCTAGCTATCTATCTATCGCGCTTTCGGGCCGCCCCAATGGAGATAGAGGGCTAGAAATTTCGATATTGTCATTATATCTAGAAAAACGGTTTGTATGTTTGTTTTTTCAACCCCACCCCTAATAGGGTTTTAGTTGGCTGTTCAATTTACAAGGTAAATTGTCCCCTTAGTTTGTGTCAGACTGTGATCAGGCTCATTTTTTTTTTAATTCGGACTTTTTTTTAGTGACCGCCACCAAATAGATGAGATAGGTGATTTATTCATTGAAAAACCCTTTTTTCCAATTTTTTTAATTGATCATCCCCAACACAGAATGTTTCCAAAAGACGTTAGTCGCATGACAGATTTTATTGAGTGACTAACCAGACCTATTCAAATGTTGTTGTTGTTATTGGTTTCTCACTGTCTCGCGAGACAATAGGACGTGCACCGAGGATTAGCCTATGGTTGAATTGCAGCGCCTGCTGTGACTGCGCAGCCCGATTCTCGAACAATGAACTCAGTTGCAGCTTTCGTCAGTTCAGCCCGCCCCCCGGCTCTATAGTCACTGATATCTGCCCGACTGCGCTCTCTCTACTCTCAATTATTCAAAATGTGGATAACACGTTGATTGCCCAAACCAAAAACTGAACGACATTCGAAATCTTGAGCTGATGAGATCACTTTGACCGTCCATCACCATGATCTTTTGATCTGGTCAGTTAATTAAAAAAAAAGCAAAGTTCTCATCGCTGAATTACCGATTCCTTTGAGTAGAATTCAACTGAACACATAATCATTAGCCGGCAAAGTACACTGATCTGTGAAAAGAATATATAAAACATCACTAGATAACCAATATATTTCCTATCGAAGTCGGATGTCATGGTTTTATGGCCAATTCGACCTCGATACCTGACTAGATTTTCAATGATAGAAAATGGGAAAATATATAAGGTGTCTCCACGGTCCAGCAGAAGCATGGATCTGGCACTCCCACATGGTAATGGAAAACCAACAAAACCTCTTAATATCGTGAGGTATTGCTGGAGCACCCTGGATTAGTGGAAGTGAGGTTTCAGCCACGAAACCATACCTGAGTCATTGTTTAATGAAATCTCCGTGGGAGACATGCCATTGTTTTCGCAGTAGTCGTTGTATGAATTTATTTTCGGTCTTATTTTAATGAACTCTCAGTTGCTCTATTATGAGGGTGCTTACTGCTAATTTTGTTGGAAACATCGGTATAGTCTTTGAGTCTACTAATTATAGTCGATGTTTAACTCTTAAAAACGACTGCTTAGTCTTTAAAACCTATCCACGTTAAGAAAATAATGCTATAAGTCATCAAGCAACAAAATAAATTAGATATTTACGCTGCTCAACCAAGTCAAGTTGAATCGAATGAATCTGAAGGTAACAGCGGTTAGATTTGCAGCATATCAATGAATGTGTCCGTATCAACTGTATCGGAAGTGTTGCATTAAGACTGTTCCACACCGTGTTAATCTGAAATGATATCTCTGAAGATTTGTTCCATACTTAATCCCTTCTTCTTGCGACTTTTAAGAGTTTGTAGAGTTTCAAGAAAAGACAACTGGATTAATCATGGATCGATCCATCAAAAATCGTTTTTTTTTTGGGGGGGGGGAATAAGTATCTATAAGGCTTTCATTCTTAGAATCTACTGCAATTATTAGCATCTTGCCAAAAGAAGCAAGGTTGCTTCCTGCGGTGCACGATACACTAGGCAATAATTGGGACTCCATAGGCAGTTAGAGGAATTATTGTCACTAGAATTATGGGGTTTCCGTGGAGCTGGGGCATTAGCCCGACGCCCAAGAACGATTACCTAGCAGAGCCAAAGGGTTCCAACTGCTCTGCTATCTGGCAACCATGCTTCTATCCCCATCACCTATTTCAATGGGGTTTCTTGTTAGGCTTTTTTTTTTCAAATTTGTGAGTCCAATGTTGACAATATTTAGATTTTTTTTTAGAGTGTCTTCCCTCAAAATTGAAAAAATTACTTCTAAATTGGCAACCCTGGGTTAATGTGGACTCGTGTCATTGCGAAATGAACGCAAACTAAATCATTCAGAGTTCGAACTCGGTTCGCCGATTCCATTCTCGGCCCCATTGGTCATTAGGCCATCCACACCTCCCTAGCTCACCACCTCCACCCTAACAAAAAAAAAGGACCAGCAAATATCTGTATGTTCGCTTTCTTTATTTTTTTTTTAAAAGAAAAACATAGTAGCTATTTTTCTATTCAAAGATCGAGAGGAAGAATATATATATGTGTATTAATATGAATAGCCATTGTATCCGCGTTCTGTGCTAACAAATAAATGAAAATGCGTAAATGTGATTTACGTCCCTTGTCAGAAATTGGGGAAATTTCCCGATCTATGTATACAATAGTTTTTGTTTGTGCTGAGAAAACACCAATCGCCATAAAGGAAAGGCTTAGAAGCTGGACCTTTGATATTTTCAAAGCCAGTCCTAAATGATTGCCATCTCTCTTATTCCGTTACACGTGACTGGCTCAGAAGTGGCTGCTACCACAATAAATCCTCATGTATATAATCATGTGTGTGTGTGTGCGTTAGTGCTTTATATAAATAGTTAGGTAGAAGCACTTAGTAATTGAGTCAAGCAGCAGATTTATTGATCCACCTTCTAACAGAATTCAGATCAGAAATTTCATTGTAAAATGTTCAATCTACGTAATCTATTGAAGAAAGCTCGGTCAAGTGCATTGATAAGGATGGTGATCATGTTTGGGGATGTTTAATTGTCGTTTAATAAATGTGTGTTTTGTTTTTGTTTCAATCATTATGCTACGCACTTTATATATATATATATATATATATATATATATATATGTCTAGAAGGATTTACAGTTTTAAACACTATTTTTTTTGTGTCACTTTAATGACTCATTTCCCAATATCTGCTTGTATAGTGTATGTAATATTCATTATGTTTTTACGATTTGCATATACATTGTTATCATGCTACTGTATGTAAATTTTCTCTTCTGGTACTTAGAAAACAATTATATTTATATATATATATATATATATATATATATATATATATATATATATATAAAGTAAATACTTATGGAATCTCACTATAAATTTGTTCCGTGCGTCTCTACGATTTTCTGGTTAATTCTATCAAATATCTTATATATACCCTGTTTTTGTACGTTAAATTCTATTAGTGTTCTAGATTTGAACTTAAAGTTTTTGTATTACGTTTCTACGTTCGCAATTATTGGTGTTACGGTTGTTGAAAAATTACCTGGAAAATACAATCTTGTTGATAATCAGATTCATATATATATATATATATATATATATATATATATATATATATATATATATATATATATATATATATATTAGTGCATGTGTATTTATCTCAGAAAATTTATGTGGCATGAATAATATTAGTTTTTGTTGGGCTTCAAAGAACTATTTGTCAGAATTTTCTGAATACATTCATTTTTGGTTGTCTATATTATTATATCATAATAACTGTCTTGGTTTTTTACTGTGTGCTTTATTGTGTAACCTTATGAACCCTTATCACTCAAGAGCTTAGAAATTATTTTTTCCTCAATATGTCATGCAAAAATCACGTGTGCATCACTTATAATATTAGCTAGATATTTTGTTTGTATTTGAAAAAAAAAAGTATTAGAAATCTTTTTTTTATGACATGGTAAATCGAAATAAGTGGGATGCAATTCTCTAATTCTCTTTTAAATCTCTGGGACATAAGTATGTAAATACTTGACTTGAAATAGTTTCAGAGCAGATATCATACGAGACACTTGAAGGGTTCAGATCTTTTCGCCGCTCACAACTATTTTAGCTACTAATTACAGTGTCGTTGACCAACACAAATGATAAATGATAATTAGTGATTCCCCACTTGAGTGACCGATTTTACAAGTACAGAAGAAGCCGTTTATCATAATCATAGATAAGTCATCAAACGGTTATTGTCATCAAAATCAGACAGATTATTCAAAACATATATTTCAAATTTAAGTATTTGGAACTATGTATAGGAAATCTTGAATTCATTTTAGTTTTTTGGATTATGTAACGTTGTTTATAACAATGAATCTAAAAGCATAATAAAGAATTTATAACAATGATTGTAAATTGGTTTTTATATATCTGTTGCCTATTGTTATCATCCAATTGTTATAATATTTTTCAAAAATTGTTCAAAAGTGATCACAATAAGCGGTTTCCCCTGTATACTCAAATAGAATTAAAACAGAATATACTTGGTTTAGTACTTGTCAAAGACATGGATATTGGTTTTCAACAACTTGAATCTTTGTATTTTGTTTGTTCGTCTGATGAAGACGTATGTGACAGATAATCATTGACCTGAACTCAGATTTAGTTGTATACATGAAAATCACTTATACAGAACCAGATAGAAACCTGTGTATCCATAGCCGTCCGTAAATTCTGACCATGAGCTATGTACGCCAGAACTCAAGTAGTTATTGTTGAAGAGAAGGTCTAACAGTTCAGTGAGTAGATAACAACTAGTTATTATTACATCGTCGGCATGCGAGATCTTCGTAATATTGTACTCGACATACCTATCTTTCGCCTCGGTCCCACACCCTACACCCGACCAGCGGCTGCCCGACCTACTGCCAGTCCACCCACTCTAGTTTCTCAGGCCAATGGGACTGCGTCTTGTCGTATTTGGTGATCGGGTAGGTGGATGAGTAGTTGTTTAGTCCTTTTCGGGTGGCCCAGGTGTGTTGTCCTTTTGATACCTACCCCGTTTAGTATAGTTTGCCTGGAGGAAAGGAGACAAAAAAAAATCTTTTGCTCCCTCTGATCTATCGTGCCCATTCACAGTTGTATTGCTAGGACGTTGTCACTTTCCTGTTAGAGTCGAGTTGACGCGTGAGTAATTCCTGGACAGAGAACCTGTTTTTGTTTTTTTTTAAATACCTGTCGATACTACTACTACTATTACGACTACTACAGTGACCACGACTACTGCAACTACTACTTACAAATCGATCAAAACAAACACCTGATAAACTCTTCTACGAAGTGCATAAAGAAGATCTTTCCTCGTCGTACTGTTATGGTTAGAAAGCTCTCAAAGCACACCATCACTACTGTAGTGAGTTCGAGTCCCACTGGATGCTCAAGGCATGTGGCCTTGTGTCAGACTAAGCTAAGGCTTAGTTGAAAGAATTAAAGGATTACCTTCTTACCCAGCGGAGTGAAAAGAAAAAAAATGCGGAGGAAATGCTTTTAAGATTTTTACGGAAATGGATTATTAAGTAAACGAAAAGTAAAGAGAGATTTCGAATGTGCAAGTGAATGAAAGAAAGAAGAAAAAACAACGAAACCAAAAGAGATGAAAAATATACGTATAAGTTTGAAACTTTTACGCATCGTTCGTTGAAAAAAAAAATCAAGTGTCACAAGTTTTAAAAAGTGATTTGGTGTTTTGCGCGACCAGAGATTACACGGCTATAACTAAAGTTGGCAAGGGATTCTCACTGATAAGATACCGGATGATAACAGTGATGACAACCGATTAAAAACAGTAAATGCATAAAACGACAAAAAACAGGGGAACATGCACTCTTTCGTGAGCAATTGGCTATGTATAAAAAAAAAAATAAGTGCTTGAATCTCTCCCTTGACGTCTATGTTCTGAAACAACTCTCACAAAATTTTACGCGTACGTTTGACGATATACGGATTATCTTCTGGATATACTTACATATTGTACAATACATAACATGTAACTAAAACCACACAAAATCATCTGCATCTATGAGGGTGAGTAATCTGTGGAGCACATAAGTTTTCAACTGCTCGTCTTTGTTTTGTTATTGTTTCACACGAACATTCTTTATACGAGTAAGTATTGAAACGTCTGGCAGATTTTCTAACTCAGCCTCTGATAATCAGTATACATCTATATGTTCGTAAAATTAACCATACCTTGAAGGTGAAACTCCACGCTAGAAGGAGCTGCAAGAGATTGGACTTTAACACCTGAGCCAAAATAACAGTGTGCTTTTTTTCTTCTCTTTCTCCTACCCGTATCTCCAACCACAAATGTGTCACCCGCATGTTAGAATCTGAACCGGGGTGTGTGAAAAAAATGCCTGGTATATGACGTTTCACATCAACAGCTACTCTGTGTGAGTTGGAGTCTCTCACACATTAATATACACATCCATTCGCAATAGAACTGCATATCGTTACATATTTTCATTGAAACTGTTTAAACAAGGTCTCTGTTGCTGATAATTTATTGTTTACAACAATGGAATTGTTTTACTGTGACAACAAACGATGGGAGCAAATTCAACAAAAACATTAATTTCTTTCATTTTCTTTCTTACATCAGAAATTCACTAAATACTGTTTCGATAATGCTTAAAAAACGACTTGGAAGTGATGATGGGTGTGACATTAGACCCAAAGAAGACAACAATAGGCTTCAGAAGCGAGATGAGTAATTTTTCTGTGCCGGGATTGAAGCAAAAATAAACCTAATGAAATCAGCATAAAAATAATATTTATCTTTGCAGGAGAAAATACAGTCAAAAATATATACAAAAAATACGTTCGTGCTATTTCCAAAGATACAGAACTCCAAAACGTCAACTTGTTACTATATTTATAAAGTACATAAAGGATCATCGCTATTCATCTTCAATGTGTTCTGCTATTGGGAACCTATCGAGTATGGCCGTAGACAAAGATGTGTTATTCGACAAACAAAGGGCATCTTTTTACCCTCATGGAATTTCCAATTGGACCCTCAACTCGACCAACTCCAAGACATCTGATCTTTCATCGATCGCCTCCTCTGTCCACTCAGTGAGAAAAGAACCGACCCAAACAGAGACACCGGAGGAAGAAACCGGTCACTTTGTCCTCCTTCATGATATTAAAAGTAAACAAGTGTTCAGGACAAAAGAGTGGCACCAAACGCTACTACAAAACGGCAATATCAAAGATGCCAGACGATACCATTTTTTGAGCAAGTCGGAACCAGTAATTCATCGTGGCATCTCGTACCGAAAATTCACAGACCATAATAATAACAGCAATAGCCTTTCCCGTTCGTTAAGGCAAGAGATTCCGCGCATTGTAATTACGAATCCGCACGAAAAAAGTGATTGCGATGAAGTCGTCCTTCGCAATCCAGTTTCCGAGTTTATGTCCCGTCATTACGGACGCCATTCCTATCATAGCAACCCTTACGCTTTGTCCACATATGGAACTACCTCACACTATCACTCGCTTCCGGAAGAATTCGACCCAGCTAATTCCAAGCTCCTCACACACCGCAGAAGTTACGACAGTAGCAGTGCGCGGGTCGATAGAGACTCGAAGGAAGATACATGGGGTTTGCTAGGCTTTAAGGATTCAAGTGAGACGTCGAAACGTTCATCTTTGCCGACTGATCAACTATCGACGTTAGATATGATTGTTCGCAAGAATGGCTTCAGGATTAAATCTGACGGTCGGAGCCTCAGCAGCAAAGAATTGAATGAAGTGAAACAAGTCGACGAGAATGAATTTACTGAGCAAGGACCGCGTCAAGCGGTCCCGAAGAAGAAGACTGCGTGCGTTGGGAACTGCTTTAAGACTAGAACTATGAGCTCTTCGAGCGACTCGCCCAGAAATCGAAATTCTAAAAGCAAAATTCCTGATGACTGTCTCGGAGCTGAAACCAACTGTGAAGCGATGGAGAAAATACTGAGACGGACCCACGACGTGTTACCGACCCAAAACAACGGACACAGTTACTTAAGGAAAACTTGCCCCCCGGATATTTTACGCAAAGCACCCGCGAATGATTTTCAATGCGAAACCTTCAACCGCCCGATCAGCAGCTCGGTTAAGCTTAGTCCTTACAACAACGACAAGAGTAATACAACTAGAAATGATAGGGTCAACAATTACGTTAGGAATTCTAATTCTCTTATTTTGCCACCCAAAAGAACCCCTTCCCCTTCAAACGTTACGGGAAGTCCACGGTCTGAATCGAAAAAGTCATATCAGACTATGGCTTCCCCGACATCGAAAAGGGCCCAGAGTCCATGTCAGCGGACTATACAAAGGGTTTCTCTCACGCTTGAAAAGAGTAAATCAGAACCGGATCTGGAGTCCTTTTTCAAAAAAGGCAAGAGCAGTAGTAGTAGCACGTCGCTTAAAAACCTTTTTCTTCCTTCTTCTCCCTCAGCTATGCAAAAAGCCAAGTCTTCGCCATCGAATAAGATCTTGTCCAAACGCTGGAGAAATAAATACAAGGGAAGTCCGAGTAACACTACGACAGCTATATGGCGCCCGGAGGTAAGTGAGACCTTTCTTCTTATTATTATTATTATCACTATAATTATCATTACTATTATTATTATTATCATTATCACTATAATTATCATTACTATTATTATTATTATTATTATCATTATCATTTGTCGTTGTTGTTCAATTTTTGTCATAAATGATCCAGTCAAAACGATACTGTTTTTTAACGTGAACCCTCGCTTTCAGTCGGCTACCTTCATTTGCTCTGTTGCATTTCAGCCATTATTACAAATAGTTTGCACGTACCGTAAAAAAATGACAGCATATATGAAATATATGGGTACACACTGCATTTTATAATTGTAGATAATAGAAATTTGCATTACAGTGAGCTTGGAGAATATCCTTCGATATGCATTGCATTTTATAAACGTATATAATAGGGATTTGCAACGCAATGAGATTTGAAACTGGCCTTTTATGTACGTTGCAACGTAGATAACAGAGATTTGCATTGCAATGAGTTTGGAGAATAGCCTTCTATTGACTACAAACAGATCATTTTTAAACTTTGGTAGTTTAATGCTACAAAACCATTATTTAAAAAAAACACATTCATGTTGAATTCTGTATGATACATACTTTTACTACTAATGTATTTGGATAATAATAGAATGTATCATACGAAATTCAACATGTGACTATGTTTTTAATAACGGTGTCGGGGTAGGAAACTACTGCAGTATAATTTTGCATGTAATACACAGCATCACTTAAGATCTTAGCAATCAAAATCAGGATTTTTTTCCCTAATTTTTTCGTTTTATTACCTGACTTTTTTAGCCTTTATTTTTTAAATTTATTCTTTTTAGCAGGTCAGTCTCTACGGTAGTGAGTAGGATTTCGATCATATCACACTGAAAGCACCGGTTCCCACTAGTTGAACAAAGTTTAGTAGCGATCAGTCTGCTCAGTATTTTGATGGATGACCCATTGGATTTCACTACAACGCTCCTCACCGGGTGCTCCACATTAGTGCCCTTAAGCCTGGGGGACATTCTGGGGCGCCTAGAATATACTTAGACACGCTTGATGATTCACTTGCGTAGTGTGTGAACATCAGGAGTACTATGTAATATCCGTAAGGCAAAAGAGACTATTTCCTCGTGAATGTCATGCATCAGAATTTGACTGAACGTTGTGAAAACATCAAGGATCGGAACTAGATTTGGATTGTCCGAAGAAAAGTTGGTTTGATATAATTAGATCTTATGCTTTCGTTTTGGGCAGCGGGGATAAAGAATTACGTTTCTCTCTTCAAGTGTCCTTTTACTAACCATGTTTATGATGGTCTGTCTGCAATAGTTTCCGGATGTCTTTTTAATACTCTGAGGAGAGTTTTCTCTTCCCCTATCATGATTTACTTTGAAATGTTGGGAATAAATTTTTGAATTGTTACAATTTAGACAGGTATCAATTATTTGTGTAGAATCCCTCGACTACTGATTAGAATGCTAAAATACACTCAAAAAAGTTTCAATAGACAATCGAATCTTCTTAAAATGCAATACCCACTCTTACTGTGAATATGCAAAATCGGCCTAACGGTTAACAACCCATGAAATGAAATAGATGAACCTGGTTCAAATCCCAGCTGCAGTAAGTTAGCGTTCATTTTGCCCTAATGTAATAGGGAAATGAGGATTCCTGCCTTCCTTCATTCTCTAAGTGAGGAATCGACTCCTAGTTATTATTAGCATGAATATAATTTTACCTGAGAAATGCCATGAAGAATCCAACATGATATTTCGACGATCTGCTAGATCAAATAAATAATTCGAATCTGAACCTTCTTTTGATTAAATGTGCACATGCGTACAATTTCTATTCTATTTCCTCTTGAACATATGAACTTGGGTCTTTTCCAATCTTTTCTCAGCTGCAAAAAGAGGCTTATTTATCAACAATAACACATTTCGCTCAATATAATGACTACTGCATCTGTAATTAAGATGCAATGGCAGTTCATTCTAACAGTGCATTTCGCATTGAAGCGACCTCTAGTGCGTATTTGTTGCTCGAAGGTTAAAAACGAGAGAAATACTGTAAGAGCATTTTTCGATTTTTAGTTTAAACGAATTCATTTTTTTTCAATACATGCTATTCTTTATTCCAACTTTTCTTTCAAAAGCAAACTAAGAGATATTCGTGCTTATGAGATTTAAATATGATGCCATATTAGATGAATCGAATTTTTTGAAGAAAAATATGCAGCTTAATCTTGTGATCAAGTCAATTGACTAAGTACGATTTATTCAAAACTTTATCGTCTGCTTACCAGGAACATTTTTTAAAGTATAAGGTTGGTTAGTCACTCAATAGAAGCTGCCATACGACTAAAGCCTTTCGCAACATTCTGCGTTGGAATGATCAATTAAAGAATTGAAAACAGTGGTGAATGAGTTGCTTTTCTCGCTTCTGTTGGGAAGTGATCTTGAAAAGAGTCTTAGTTTTAAAAAAACACAGATTAGCGGGTCAATTCAGCATAAAATTACCTTGCAAATTGAACTACCACTAAAAACCTACTAGAGGTAGGGGTGGAAAAGCCAGAACAAAAGTTCTTCCTAGACTTAATAAGGAGTGAGTGTCCAAATTTTCAGCCCTCTAGCTCCACTGGAAGAAACCTATGTTGATAGTTTTGGTTGATGGTTTGTAATTAGTCTTCTCTAATTCAGGGAAATGAGCTGGGTTCCAGTCTGAAGCTATCATCTTCAAATTGACCAAGTAAAAACCACTTGACTTTATAATTGATCAAATGATATTGCTGTAGAGGACAATCAAGATATCTTCTTTCTGAAATCATTATACTGGAATTTTACATATAAAATGTCGTTTTTTGAATCGCAAGATGATACAAATAACAGTAACTGCGAACAAGAATAAGATCCATTCAAAGTAATAATCTTTTTTCAACATTAGTAAAAGCACAAATTGTAGCTTCCCTATTGAACTTTTTATTACGGATAGGAAAGTCAAAATTCTTCGAATGATGATAATCTGAAGAAATATCTGAGAATTCGGATAAGGAAATCTTGCTGCGTTCTCAATATCCACCAAATCCTAGACACAACTGAGAGGTGTGAGGTCAGATACAGTCAGAGGATTTCATTATCTCATATGAGACCCATTTTTCCAACTTTTTAAACTTACCCGTTGCCTCGAGATGATGTAGGTGCTGGAGTCTTGAAGTCTCAAGAAAGAACTTATGGGTCGTTCATACAAGGTCTCTTCTGACTTTACAAAAAAATTATGTTCTTTCAAACTACATATGTGGTCTATTTGGTAAATCAAATCGCATGAAAGCTTTTGATTTGGATCCTCAGTTGAGTACTTACAATTTAAATCCCTACTTTAATGAAAAGACGACCAAAACTTTCACAACTGGCATTAAAATACTTGATTCTATACGTACACATTTCACAGACCTGGTTTGAGGTAGATGTACGCAAGTCTTTTTAACCTGTTAAACAACAAAGCACATTATCCCTATTGAGTTCAAGAGGATCTTGTCGTCATTTGATCTCTAGTGTTGAAATAAGACGATAAAGTAGTTCACTGTAACACTATCATTAAATCACAGGGTTTATAGAAATATTAAATGCAATATAAATAGAAATTACTGTTTGTGCTTACATCCTCTTAAAGATCTGAGTAGACAATCTTCTTTTATCCAAGTTCACAACTCAATTCCAAGATTTCCCAAAAGTTAAGAATTGTGGCATATTTTCGGCACTTTTGGAATAATTAATCAATATATGCTGATATTGTGTCCTTAAAAGTTTCTGCATCTAATTAGACAGGAAATATGTGAAAATATAAATTATTTATAAATTTTTCTCTACCTAAAACGTTTCTGATCTTTTAAAAACCCCTGATTAATCCGAGTAATACAAAAGTTCTAACGGCATCTTTTGTATAATGCTGTACAAAGACTTTTAGTATTTGTCTAAAGAATAAAGAGCTGAAGATACTTCAATCAGTTAACTGTTGTGCGTCGTTCACAAGCCTTGGGAAAACTAAGAAGCTATGAAATGGGTTTTACTTAAACTAACGGAAATTAACATCAGTGAGTGTTTAATCATCAAGACCAGATTGAAATAGGTTGACAGCGTTTGTAAGGGAATAGATGACCAGAAGCGTGAGAGGTCAAGGAGAGATAGCGTTCCTTAGAAAGAAAGAAAGCCGTTAGCCTAATAAGAAGAGGGAGTAATAAGAGAAAGAGCGAAGAGAAGAGTACACTTTTTTCCTTAAACAGCAGACTATATTGTTTATGTTTTTCATCTCGAGAATTGATTGGAGTTATCTTGTATTTCTAACTTTCTATCTATACAATTCGTATATATATATATATTTCCAACGAATTATGTTGCATTTCAGACAATATTTCTCGCTATTTGTTTCCCATTGATTCTCTACCCCCATTAAAACGTCTGAAAAGAAAATAAATAATCATTGCACCTTTGGCAATATTTGTCTACATTTTTTTCTGTAATGAACAGTCTGGATTTTTTTTATATACGATTTTTGATAGTTTCAAGACCTGCGAAGTTTGTGTGTCGAGCAAAAGGAGTAAATGACTATCATATCTGAAAATGGCTTGACAAGCCGAAATATTCCCGGATGTTTAATCGTCCGACATTTTCTATGTCCAGTCGATCAATTCTACGCAAATTTGAGTACGTGTTCAAACTTTTTTAAAAATCAGTTAAATGTTCATACACAGTAGTCTAGAACATCTCAACCACCACAATTCATTCTGGTTTGTTTACTAGAAGCTTTAGCCAATTAATCTTGAAATATCATACTGATGGAAGGTCCCCAGTTCCATCTTTGTTTGGTAAATCTCTATGCTCACACAAGCATTGTGTGATCTTCAGACACTCTCTTTAAGAATTTCTCGCAGAAAAGCAATACTTTCATTTTATTTTGATAGAAATCATGGCTGAACATTAGATGCAACTTTGATATTGTACAGCTTCCGCTACAGTTTTTTCGCCACATCAAAAATTAAGAGTAAAAAAAATAATCGCTGAAGTATATTGTAACGATGCAGTAGGTGCAAGCACATGTGGGGGATTATTCAGGAAGCTTGAAAACAAACCTCAGGTTCAGAATCTCTAAGGAAGTTCTGAACCTGACAACTGATTGATTGGAGGAACCTTTGGAGGAAAATGCAGCGCCTGAAACACATTAACTGGCAGAGAAATTAGAGGTAAATCGGACTAGACGTCCGAATGATAAATTGACGAGAAGGTTCATTCTCTTTCAAAGAAGTCGATCGGCAAATGTACGATGTAGCAAACTCATGGGACTGGAATGAGAAGCTCTTCGATATATAGCATATTCCCCAAATCCCTCATCTTCAGACTACCATTCGTTTTCATTGCACGCAGCAATCCTTGTCTGGTCAGTGGTTCTTACAAGTTGAAAATATAAAAAGAAGAACTATAAGTTCAACTATACGTCCACAATCTGTAGTGGTTGCAGGAGGAAGAAGATGAGCAAGTAGTCTTCCTTTGAGTCAATTGATTATTATACTTGCAAAAGTATTGCGATATGGAAATATTATGCGAGTATTATTTTCATTATCATTTTTGGCCTTTTTTATATATACAAAAAATATAGACATCGTACATTCTATCATGGCATCATTGCAGTTGGTAGAGAAATCTGATCAGAATAGATGCTCTAATGACACTTCATCCTTCTTTGTTGATTGACCTAATCGGAACTGACCGACAGACCGGCTTGAAAGCATTTTATTGAGATCTGTGGACATCAAAAACTCACAGGTGGTGGACTCATCGTTGAACATTGTTCTTGTTTCTATAACTTTTCGGCTGCTGTATTCTCCGACCTTCTCCATGTGTCTGTTGCATTTTGGAATGTCGAACCTCCCAAGATAAAACGTTGGAAGAAGGGTTGATCAATGAATAAGTTACTACCCAACAAACGACGAGAAAAGTAATTACTAAAAAGGCTTAATTTTCAAATTAAATAATTACAAGAGACCAGTTCAACACTGACTTACATTGCAAATTAAACCCCTACTAAAAACCTTTTTGCGGGATTAAGTTTTCTGTTGGCATAAGGAGTAAGTGTTGGAAATTTCCCTAGTTTTCTAGAACCCTCTCGTTCAATTGGTGCAGTCTGTATGTTTGATATACATACATACACGGACAACCACCAGATCTGACTTTGAAACTGAAGAAAATTAATTTGACAGTTTTAATTCACGGTTCCTAATACACAAGTCTTTTCTCTATATTACTTTCGATATAATCATGTACTCATCGAGGTAAAGACATACAAACCTCCCTATTCTAATATTTGGCTTCTATTTTTTCAAATGATGACAGATAAAAGAAAAATCACACAAAAATAAGAATCACTGGTTCTAAAGAATTGTTTTACATCTCTCTCTCCCCCCTCTCTTTGTTCCCCATTGAATGCATTTTCCCCCTTCCTTCTCTTTGTTCCTTATTGTACCTTTTGTTGTTTTTCTTTTTGTAAACACGAACTTTCTCTGTATTTTATATTCTACTGTGGGAACCCACACGCGAATAACACGAGAGTTAGGTTTAATGCTTGTTGCTTTCCCAATGATTTACTTTTTTTATCGGTCCTTGCCTGCCGTACGTAAGGCCAGTAAAATAACGAGGATATATAGGGCAGACAACAATAGGGAAACCATACTCACTGTACGTCTTATTATCCATTCTTTTACTTCCATGTGTGCCACACATTGTGTACGTGTGTGAACGCGCGGCGCATCGAAATACATAAACCATCCTTTGTAAATAGTATAATGCAATAAAAATGCTTTCCACCTGAAAAAAAATGTATATTTAACAAAACCAATGGAGGTTCACAATTCAAGGAATGTTGTCGTCTAATTCTTATTATCTATTTGATGTAGTGTAACAGAAACCCAAGAGGAATTTATTCCATTAATGGGTTTTTAAGGAGTGGAACTGATTTTTTTTTCTTATTCTATATTGTTAAAATTATTCTCTCCAGAGATGTTAGAAATAGGTCGTTCGCGAGCCTATTTTTTCCTCATACAAAAAATAATTCTGCAATTTTTTAATCCAAAACGTTGGTAACCAGTAAACGAACACTTTTTTTATTAAACAACTAAACGTTCTATATGAAAAGAAAATATGTACGTGTGTTTGTATATTCCAGCGCACCTGGCCATACTGTTTTGTCTTCAAACATAAATATACTCGGAAATTGGCATCTGTACTCCCTTTGAACAATATCTAAAAATTGTTTTTTGGCTGTTTTTTTTTTTTTTTTAGGGAGGAGAGCTTTGCCCTTTTAGGGGTCTTTTGACATATTTAGTAACAACATCTAGACTAAACATCTAGAAATATCTATATTCTGGATAGATATTTTCCTAAGGAAATTGTCAGTGATGCCATTAATAGAATTTATTCTGGCTATATCTATTCTTCGATAGTACTGTCAAAATTGGAAGTAATGTAAAAAAAAGATTCTAAGATACTAACTCGCCATCACAGTCCAAAATTTGATGCGACGGTTGTTCAGTTATTTAGCTGCACAAAGAAAAGCCTGCTTGAATAATCCTTCAAATACATAGTTATTAGGAACTATATTTCTATTTTGAAAAATAAGCAAATTCCTAGTCTCACAGGTCACTGATAATAAAGTCTGGTGGATCTTGGGGAAAGTCTATGTCCCACAACGGACGCTGAAAAAGAAAGATTTTCTTCAGATGGGATGCAAGTTCAGGTCGAACAGACGTCACCTCAACTGATTTTGGTACCAAGAACTCTCGTTATCATGATTTAGCATCATCATCAAACCTTTAGCGTCCGTTGATGGACATAGACTCACCAGACCTCTCTATCGTGGGCGTCACGTAGCCAGTACTTTCTGAATTTATCTAGTTTGTCATGCCATCTTATATTTTGTCGGCCCCAGTTTCGCATGTGATCTCTGGGAATCGCATTCTTGCAACATGACCAGCCCATTCCTATATTCCTTCCTCATCATAAAACCTATATGGTCGTGTGTTTCGTTCTTGAGATTAATATAACCCTTTATTACTTTATTCCCAAGTGTATGGAGAAGTGCTTGTCACCTCTAAGTTTATTTCACATGTTTCTTCACATGTCACAAAACCCTTGACGAGAAGCCCAGACAGGGATGGTTGTTGTCGTGGCCAGCGTAAGGGAACTTAATTTCTCATTCCTTAGTATCTATCAACCAATATGCTCCCCTGATGATTATATTGATACATGCTGGACAAAATTACCAAACTTTTTGGCTTGGTACTTCAGGGGATTTTTATAGATCAATCCAAAATTATTGATAATAATGTAATGGCGGTCATTTCCCAAGATGGCCACCACAAGAATTTTCAAAAACATGGAAATGAGAAATAATTTTTCGATTAATCTAGCACCTATCCTCCTAATTTGCCCCCGAGAATTTTCAAAAATGGTCTCATTAAAATGACCTTTTGGGGTCACGTCGTTCATGAAATGTCTTTACTCTTTCACTACCGACTCCCATAAGTCATGACAGTCATTCATCACCTTTCAATTGCCCGTAACTAATTTTCTTATTTTTTGGTGTTGTGTAACTGGATTCTTCATCAACTCAAAACAAAAATCTTCGTTTTATCTCAGTTCGAAAAAAGATTTACAGGCAATAGATATTCAATGAAATATTTTACCAACCGTCGCGTATGACATACTTTTTTGATGCCATTATTGTTCCGTATACAGTTTCATTTCCAATAAAGCTGCGTTGAAAACAGTAGAAAAACTTCGATACAATTACCAGAATATTACAATTTCATTATTAAACCAGGCTTTCTGGTTTAAAATAGCGTATTGGAAATTAGTTACACTTTTCCATTCCCAAACGCCACTGTAAAGTTAACGTACATATCGGGATTGAGAGCACAATGGCATTAAGTGTTTATCAGACCAGGACTTCATTTGATTGTTTTTCTTATAAAGTTACAGTTCACATCTGCAAGTGCATAATTTTGAGCACTGAAGTCCAACTTTGCACTTGCAGGTCCTGTCTCAAGCTCCGTAAGGATGGTAAGGATGAAAGTCATTCCAACCTCTGCTATTGTTATCCACTGTCTCCTTTGTCATTCCTCTAGCCGTAGTCACAATGAGGTGAAATGGTCGACGGTGGTTGTAAACATGATGACCAGATGTCACATGTATCGGCCGTTCTCTTCTAATGCCGTATGAGAGCATCCTACAAGAATGATTACATGTATTATTCCTGACCTCATTAAAAGGTATTACATGTAACTAACAAAACATCCATTGTACCTGCTACGATGTTATATAGTGTTGCAGATATGTTTTGGTGATTTGAAAAATGTGTTTCAATTACAGTAACTCAACTGTGTTGGTGAAAAACAATCATATTATTGGCTCTTCTCCTTGAATAGAGGTCTTTATACATCATCGAGAACTGTGTAGTGCTCAAGGGTTTGGAAGTGGACAGCCTCAGCAGTAACAGAATAGAAAGGGTTCCCTACCATGAATAGAGAAATTCTGTTACTGCAACAAAATGCTCCAAAGTTGACCGTGCTATCTTTTCCCCTGAATATTGATATTGCATCAGTGCTATGAACTTATTTCTATCGGCTTTTGTACAGATAGCCCATACATCTTCCCATCCTTTCCAGTTCAAAAATCAACCACTTCGTTCATTCCAGGAAATGTGTCATTTAAGTTATCCTGATTCTACTTATTTTACACTTCTGTATCCATGTCTGATGTTCGCACAGTGGTGTGTTTTTGTTTTTTTTTGTGGGAGGAAGGTCTGTGAGGTACATGCTTCACGTGTACAAGTCTGCAATCATTGGCTTCTTCATATGCTGGATCTTACCTTTCAATTCGTGTCGAGTGATGTACAGGACTTTGTCTTGTAGGAATCCTGTCTTTCTAGCTGCATCGCTGATTGAGTTTGTGCAACACATGAATCTAACCTCCAAGAATATGAAAATGTTTCCTGTCGGGTGAATTGTGAGCAATAGTATTATACCACTTTCAATAGATTAAAACTATTTTGTCAGGAAAAAAAGTCAGAACTCAATTGGCTCAGAGTTTAAAGTTGAGTAAAGTTGTCCAAAATCAGAAAAGGGTGGTGGAGGTGGTTAATTTTCATAAGTGAAAAATTCAGTCAAGTCTCCTTGTCTCTGCGCTCAAAGATGTTTACTGCGAATCAACAGTGCTACATTAGACCCCAGTTGTGCAATATGTTTCCCAGTGCTGTTTTCCTTCGGCAGAGAATCAATTATTAAGTAATCTAAGCCGTTGTTCAAAACACCAAATTTTTGCATGTACAAATCTTTCTCGTTTGACAAGAACCTCTTTATTGGACGGAAGCAATATCCCTCATGAACATTGACAAAGTCAAAGTGTTACACGCCGAACAAAATTAGCTATCATCTCTGAAAGTTTGTTAAAGTATATATTTCCTTTATCGAAAGGGTCCTTGATTTTTCCAAGTTCGGGAGAAAACCACTGAACTAGTTGACTCAATCCGAAATCACTTCTATCCAAGGTAAGATTTAGTCATCATGAAATGAAGACGGGGGGAATAAAGCTATGTGACTGTTTCCCGAGAGAAAAGTGTGAAATCGAAAGAGGGCATATTCGATATAATAGTGTTTCTCTTCTGTGACGACTTCGTACACAATATCTACCTTTATAACATTCCAGTTTATTATCCAGCTTCTATTACAAAAACACTGCTATTATAGTATTTTTATAATGTTATTACTGTATCATACTACTATGATAAAAATAGTCTTTTTAGAAGAGTTTTCAGAACCGTTCAAAATGCCCCTGGGTTTTCCTGTTTTTAGGAAGTATACAGAAGTCTTCGAACTATTCATTGGAATCAGTAAAAATTGTAAATCAGAGAGAGCGTTGGAATACTGACAATACTTTCTGTCGTAGATCTTCAGCGAGGGACACTAAATACGACTGGTGTAAAAGAATTAATATTTGTTGATTCAATAATAATTTAACTATGACAACCAAGAGTTTGTTGGGTTTTTTTTTTTTTCTTTAAATTGAAAGTAGTTTGTACAATTATCTGATAGTTGTGGTTACCCGCATACACACAGACTCTCTCACACACACACGCGGGGGATACTGTATTGAGCTATTAATCTGACACGTGCAGAGACTGAGAAAGGTTTCTTCTCTACATCTGCCAGTGGCTAAATCGGCACTAATTCGTAATTAGATTCCACGGTGGTAATTAAATACAACTTCATTTACATAAATCCGGAAACTGTAAACTAAATAGATAAATCACGAGACGACAAAGTTACTTCCTGACAAGGGCCAGGCCTCCCAACACGAAAACGAGTCAATGCTAATGGTGCAAGACGTCGAACAGACTGTCAGCATCCATTTACTTCAACTCCAGTTATTAGCAAACATCATAAAAGCCGCTGATGAATCTGTCTTTCACTAACCGACGTTACGGGTTTCACAACAGCAGCAAACTGTATCAACTGCAGCAGAATTTACGGTGAGAACTCCCGAGAAGTTTGATTGATGAGACAAGATGCGTAAGTGAAGAATCCTCCAGTTGAACTATGTTGTCGTTAAACACTGACAGGCCGTCTGTCATCTTTGATTCTTGTTAATATAGTGGGCGGTCGCGTTGACTGATAGACCGGGAATCTGTCGCCGCAGTCCTGGCTTTACGGGCAAAGATTTAAGAGAGTTTCTCGCGTCTGTTGAAGGCCCTCAAATGGGTCCACATGGTAGGAATAGCCCCAAGGCCTTAGTCAGAACTGTTTCAAGTTGATTTACATATTTTTTTCAATTCCATCTCACAATCCTTGCCACTAAAAAGAAGTTGATTTGGGACCGGCTATAGCAACTACCAAGCTTTAAGTCTTCTGTCCGGGGAACTTCTTTAGATGAACGACCTTACTGTGTTTGGGAAAGGCATGAACCCCCAAAGTCATCAATGGTAAGTGAACTCGAACTTGGTTTTCCATGCTACGATATTCTCCATCTCCACTTCATGCCAGTAACTTACCCCTACTTCCAACATGTAATTAATATCCCTCACATTGTTTTGAGCTCAGAGAAATTTAGAAATTAACGTATATTTATAAATTTATTTCTAAATCTTGACAAGATTCCATCCATTTGTCATGAATTAAAACTAACAGAAAACTCGTCATCACAGTCAATAACTGATCAGCCCTAGTGGCAAAATTCGAAATCATATAAAAGAAATTCTATCATGGCCAGAATAAATTCTATTTATGACATCAATGGAGCTTTCCACAGGTGAACATCGAAAATAGAGTAAGGAAACATTAATGACATGTAGTTTCTGTAGAAAGTAGATGAACCCGTTAGAATAAGGCCAAGAGAGGTTAGAAAAGCTTTTTTAGAGGAGATCTAGCGGAGTACTGATGCCAATTTTCAAGTCTGTAGACAAAATGGTATGGACAGGAGCATTGGAACAAAAACGTACACATATAAAATATAAAGCAGATAGAATCCTTCGCCATCTTAGATTAAACAACCATAGCCTTTAAAGTGATTGCTGCTTATCTGAGGTGTAAAATAAGAGCTCTACCTATAATCCAAAGCACAAGATACGTCCCGAGAAAATGGATAATCTGGGAGCTTCATCCAATCTGGGAACAATCACAGCTGGAGCTCTTACTTCGTGGTAGCATCGTCAAACTGAGGAGCGGGTGTGCTTTACGTGTATTTCTTTCTGTCATTTCATAGGGAAACAGAGTGATAGTTTGATTGTAGTTGTCTTCAACATTCGAGTTGTGGGAGGTTTACAGCTTTACTGTTACAACTGTCTGAGTGGTAGATATGGGAGAGTGGTTTTAGATATCTTCCATTGAAACAAAGCACAGGAAAACGTGGATTCATGCTTTTTTTCCGAGGGCATTTGTGCTAAGTGAACATAAACAACCTCCGCCGAAAGTTTCACTATAGGCCAACTCAGTTACGCTATCTTGCACCTTCAATATGCGGTAAAGTAACCATGACGCCTACTTAGAGCTTACTAAATAACTGTAACCTATCTTATTTACTAGAATGAGGTATTTAGCCTGGAATTTTCTATTGTATAATTGCCACATTCAATACGCACACTGCTCGTATTCCCTAAACCTTTACGTAACACTTTGTAGAGACCTTTGTGAGTTAGGGTTCGGTACTACTTGGTAGATGAAGCTTTATCAGGAGCATGAATGGAAAAGTATAGTATATATAACACACTTGTTCACAATCGGTTATTATTTTAAGTCTCTAATCATGACTAATCTATAAGATAGGACTGACAATATTGGCAATTATGCAATAAACATACACATTTGTATATATGGTTTTTAAATGAGGATAATTGTTCTGTTATAACTTGAAACTTATAATGGATCCATGGTCCATGTGAAATAGACATTCTACAAACCTTGTTTTATTTCTGTGTGAATCTGTTGCTATTGCGAAGAATATGTCGTAAAAACGCCTAAAACTATGTCAGATCACTCATTAAAAAAGCTGGAGTTGATTTGAGATTTGAAGTATCCTAGTTTTAAGTATTATTAATCATTAAAAATGATTTATCCAATAAAATAGCTTTTGGGCTCCTTGAAAGATTCGTCAAAAATTGAAGTGATATTGATGTATGGATTGGCACTATCTTTCGTGTGACTTGATAAGGAAAGAGATCTTAGAGAAAATTGTTTTCTGATGTAGCTGCCGAAGGAACGAGTCAAGAACTTTCGAACTTTCACTTGGAGAAAACACTTTACTCTTACAGCATAGAAGAAGACGTAATGATGGTAGCAATGGACTTTGGCTCACCAAATCATCACCAAGTCATCATCATCATCATCTGCCTATCAACGGCTGTCATTGGACATATGATAGTTATGGCAGATCCTAGGGAAGTCCAATGCGTGGCCAGCAAAAATAGGATAGAGTGACGAAATAGACAAGTTCAGGAAGTATTGGCTCAGCGATGCCTATGACCTCTGGGGATCCTCGTTGTGAATCGTGATGTCCAGCGGTTGTCTGACATTTTTTGCAATATGATCAGCCTTATTGCCGTTTGGGTTTTCTTATGGATTCTATCATATCTCTGACTCCTCTGTTGTTGTTTTTTTCTCTATTATATTGTGTTGTTTTATCATGTTAATCAGGATTCTCTCCTGTGGACACAGTTCAAGGAACAAGTTTCATGTTTCAGCTCTATAAGTGACTGCAAACCAAGCAATCAGAAGGATGCATTGATTGTATACCGTTCTTTTTGGGAATAATGGGATCTTCTTGAAGGTTGAGTAAACATCTTGAATTGTTTATCTTTGGGGTTGATCTCGGAGGGGAGACCCGAAACCGCCGATAAGAGAGGATCACCGTAATCATTTTTTAATAGTCGAATTCTCCAAACACTTGGGTAGCTATTGTGTATGTGATTTTTCTTCAAAGAGATTTCTCGTCGACGCAGATAGGTGTATGTACCAGGTCTGTAGATTTGAGAGATTGAATGATTTAATCGTCCAGAGATAACTTCTGCCCAACTTCGCTTGTAGAAGTAAATCAATATATTGTGTGTTCACCTATGAGTGTGAGTCTGTCTGTTTGTCCACACAATATTTCTAGAAGTTATCAATGAATTCTGATAACATTTAAATAATCAATTGTTCCTTATCTCATGGCCAAACCTCCCATAAGATCTTCGGGGTAGATTCAGGAACGCTTTGCGATTTTGTTTTAATTGCGAGATCACGGTAGCACGATTATAAATGAATATCATAAACTGTATTATATCAACAATGGTTCAAAAAAGCAACCATGTTTCTAATGAATAATTATTACAAGCCTTTAACCTGAACCGTCAGTTTATAGAAACAAGACGGTCACGACAAAGTGACAATGGCGTTGCAGAGATATGTGCTCTCTTGGAGTTTCTTCGTTTGTGATGCGGCAGTTATAGGACGGATTATCTCCAGGAAAACTCGTAAATGAAGTGGGGGAAAAATATAATTCAAACGCAGAACTTCCAAAGTTTCGATCATCGGAGATACGATGATGCTATTTCTGAATCCGGTTTTTGAACCCCTTTTTTTATCTACATGAATCCGATGAATGGTAAAGCTTAACACACATCTTTGACATACAGCTTCCTAAATACAGGTATTCACCGTTTCACAAAACTTTTCCACTTTCACGAAAAAAAAGGGGGAGAAGCAAAAATTGCGACCATTATTTTTAGTTTTTATTGAAAGTCGTTATAGAGGTATCGTGTACCCTCTTCTTCTTGAAACCCAATCTTCTGTAACGTCCAAATCTAAATTTTTGACTATTCAGCTTGACATACCATCACCATTTTCGGTGTCTGAGAATATTTGAAAAAAAAAATCCCATTAAAATAAATCGTAGTTTCCTCTTCGCTCTACACCATTTCGGCTTACAGAAGATTTTTACGTGAACATTTTACTTCCAGATAATGGAAGAAGCTTGTACTTGCACTTTTCATCTTCAGTCCTTCCATCAAATAATGTTCTATCGATCTCAAGACCTATCACTCAGAAATGTCATCACCAACGAACTTTTTGGCTCCTTCGATATACAGATAATGATGTTTTATAATTAACAAAATAAGATAATAGTAATGAGATTAATCCCCTTCATCTCTTATTCCAATATTAATGACATGTCATGCTTGTTCTATATTTATACAATGCTCATTTCTCGTTAGTTCTTCAATAACTGTTTTCTGCGTAAGCATTTCCATTAGTCTGTGGAGAGGATTTTAGATACGTCCATGCATCTCTACAAGACACTTTTCTGTCGGTCGGTCTATCTGTTGGTCTCTTCTGTATTAAATATCAATAGCACATGGTACGGCTGAGAAAATTGATATGAAACTTTGTCAATACTTTCCGGTGAAACATGCTCATCTTCCTCGTCTTCTAGCTATTATTATCACAACTAGTTATGCTACCACTGCTACTGCTTCGTTTAGAACCCCTTTGAAATATGGACGTAAGGATGGAGGACGCATGGTCGAACCTATAGTTCTTTCATTACTATTCCTACGTCTGTCGTCTTTTTATCGCTCACTCTACTCGTTACGTTATAACGTGATCAAACAAAACTGCTGCTTTTCTTTTTGCCGTATCAAGCAGTTCCCCGTTCTCATTGGTGGTACTTCTTAATGCGGATTAGAGTCGTTCGGGTGTGTCAAAAGTGTAGATGTACTTCCAGAGTCTCTCAGGTCTAGGATCTCTGGGATAGATCTTCGGCAAGAGTTGCATCATATCAACAGGAAAATCTTTAGAAGGCAACTTCAGAGGGTATGGTACGGTCGAGTTAAAACGTTGTGAACTGCAGATATGAACTATTTCTTAGCCGGAACAACAAACATGTATACAAATATGGAAGATTATCATAACTAGTTTATTTTGTGTTGACTGGTGGACCCTTCAAAACAAAACGATAGTGGAATAAAAGGGCGTCGTTTGTAGGGAGAGGAAAATTGGCTAGTATTTTCGTGTGTGCGAGTGTTTGTGTGACCATTACAACGCTGCTTTTAAGATGCGTGATTTTTCGAAATCTCCGGGTGGGCGTTTCTGTTTCCCTGTCTTTAAGCTGATATAGTGTTGGGTTATCTGCCTTACCGTCAGTGTTAATTAGCCTCACAGTGGTCCAGACGAAAAGAATGAAGACTGTTTTTTCCTTGTACGTGGTCGGAATGTTTCAAGATAAGCCATGGCAGTATACTGAAAACAGTTCTAAATACTTTATCTTGTTGTATACTGTTACAAACTGCTTCGCAAATCTCATTTTATCAGTACCGAACGACACTGAAGTGACCTCTCTCTCCAGGGCACAAGCGAAGAGATCCTTGAATGCCCAGTCGACAGGATACCCCAGTTGTTCTGGCTGATGCGGTCAAAAAGAAAGCGGAGAGATGCTCCTGAAGCTCTAAACTGATGCCAAACTGTCTGTAGGAAGTCAAAGTTAACATCCAGCAATTTTAGTGGAGTTCATTTCCGTGGTTTGAGATCAGAGTTATCCGTCTATCGGACTGTTAGCAAACCATGGCTCGAGAGCCCAGTCTGTCCTAGTGTTTACACATAGCCTGTAGAATGGGGAGATAGATTTAACCCTTTCCCAAAGGCATTGGTGTGAAGTAACTGCAATCTATCTCAGCCTGAGTTGACTTTTCCATTCTCCGTCTTATAAACCTTTAGGCCATATATATATATATATATATATATATATATATATGTGTGTGTGTGTAATTTAGAAATGGATATATAATCCGTCAGAATGATTATAGATTGCATATTATATTGAAACTCTTATTTAAAATGATCTTCTGTTATTACATGGTGGATGTATCATTTGGCCTAGACAACATAAATGTAATAAACAATTAAAGAGAAAAGGGCTGCTGCAAGAATCGAACCTGTGACCTAGAAGGTAGCCGCTTCAATATGAGGTTGCTTTTACTCAGTCGCCGATAATGCAAAGGCCTAAATAATTGTTTCAACGCCAAATTCTTTATCGATCGCTGGTTCGATTCCTGTTGCAGACCAATTTTCTTTAATTGTTTATTCTATTATACTAGAAAAATAATTAGGGAATACCTGTATATACTCTCTCTCTCTCTCCTTCTCAGTGTCAAGGAGTTCCCCGAGTCACAT
This sequence comes from Thysanoteuthis rhombus, assembly GCA_963457665.1. Taxonomy (NCBI): domain Eukaryota; kingdom Metazoa; phylum Mollusca; class Cephalopoda; order Oegopsida; family Thysanoteuthidae; genus Thysanoteuthis; species Thysanoteuthis major. Next base: position 13,678,749 of record OY735201.1, on the reverse strand, counting down.
GATCAAAGGTCAACTCCAAAGTGATCTGATCTTGACTAGAAACGACGGTCAAATCTCACAGGATCAACGAAGTTAAGCAACGTTGAGCCGGATAAGTATCTAGATGAATGACCATTCAGGGATCCTCAGTGACGTATCATTGTTATCTGTAAGCACAAAATGGCTTTCATGACAAGCAACGCCATCTTGCACCGTATAGCATCTCTGTCTTTGCCATCTGATTCAAATGTGTAACTGCATCAAATATGCTGTCAGGATGTCAAAAGGTGTCAAGCACTCGCTTAAACATAAAAAAAAATTTCCCACCAAAAAAAATGTTTCATGTAGGTCAGGTTAGTCACTCAACAGAAACCGTCACATGACCAACATCTTTTGGCAGCAAGCTGCGTTGGGGTGATACATTGAAAAAAGGGGTGATCAATGAATAAATTACTTCTCTCGGCTCTTATTTGGCAGTGATCACTTTTTGAATTTGCAGAATTCGGAAGGAAGAGGTGTGGACAGTGTCGGACATGAAGTAAGGGACCAGTTTAGCATGCATCCACATTGTTAATTGATACCCCCCCCACCTACTAAAAACCTGGGTGTAGAGGGGAAAATGTTTTTTTCCAGTTCTCTAGATTCATTAGTGTGGCTTGTAGACACTATTTTAAAAACTGAAGAAACCTATCTATGTATAGTCTAGCTGGCTATGTTAGTGGCCTCTAATACTTGGTAGCAAATAGGTCAAACTTCTGTTTTTCTCCCTGTCCATACAACTTCTTTTTACATATTCTCTCAATCTATTTCAAACTCTATTCCTTTCCACAAAGATTTGCATTTCTGTATCTCCGCGGTACGTACGAACGATACACAGATTTCTTCAGTTTTAAGCTAGTGTGGCTGGTTATCTGTGAACAGTTTTGGTGACATTTTCTTAAAAAAGGTTCTATATGAGAGTGAACCAAAAAAATGGTACCAATTATTAGGAGCACTTGGGAATAAAATGTAAAAATGCTTGGATACCAGGGACAACGTCAGTGTAATTACGTCATTAGCGCTAAAGAAGGAGATTTCCTATTTTTACACCGGATGTCATTACTTTACAGCTCTTTATAAACACATAACTATGGGAAATCTGTTTTCAATGATCTGCAATTAATTTGTATACAACGATAGCAAATATGAACAAAAACCAAGAGTTCAACGATTCGTCCACCATCCTTACGTCATATCTGTCCATGTGCTTACCTCAAATACTGAAAGGGAAAAGGAGAAGTATGGTACATCTGACGGTCTGGCCTAGATTTCAAATCACTCTATTTTGCGGAGTCAGAGACTTTTTAGACTGTTCCAAGTTAAAGAGGAGGAAAGGGGGAAGAAGCTGGTTTTCATAGAGCTAAAGAAAATGAGCCGTGCGTGATTAAGTCCCCTATCCCCAATCAATTTCTGATTTCAAAGGGATTCTAAATGAAGTAATAGTAAGAGGAAGATCTTGATGGTTCACCAGGAGGTCTGGATAAGTTTCATATCAATTCAACATAAAATGGGTGAGAGAATGGATATCTAACATATTGAGTACAGGTTTCCCGCTGTCAAAAAGTGCAGCATTCGTATATATATATATATATATATATATATATATATATATATATATATATATATATATTTTTATATAAAATGAAATGGTGTACAGCGAAGAAGCAATTACTAATGATTTACATGTGAATTTTTTTTAATGTTTCTAGATCCGAAAAATGGTGATAATTATCGGAATTTGAGGGTAGGGAGCTTCAGGAAACTGGAGTGTAGGAGAGAGAGAGAGAGAGAGAGAAACTACCTTCTGTATCTTTAGTGAAAAGGTAGTCAAATAAACATTTAATTTTATTTTGGCTTTTTTTTTTCGCTAGAGGGAAAAGGCAATGTTCAATGGCGTATGGTGCTTTGTGTCTCAGGTTTACTCTGTGCTACGGATGCACAAAAAAATATTTCAGTGCTTATAAAAAAGTCAAAGCTTTTTTATAAGGATAGTGGTCGGTCCCGATCGTAAATTGTAGTTTCACACCCTCGCTCAATCGAGGTAATTAACGGCTAACAAATAAAGCACCATACGCCAGTGGTGTATTGTGAAGCTTCGTGTGATAACCGTACATATAAACCTTGAAATTTGCTCCTAGTGGAATGTCTGGACGAAAGATGAAACTGCTTTGAAAAAAAACCGTTAAAAACAAGGCGTTTTTATGGCTCATTATTCTTGCATTGTCATGAAACCCTCCCAAATTGTTCGTACAGCACACCCCACTTGCTTGTATAAAAAAGAAAATCAATTGTTGTATTCATAGACCAACAGCTTTGAACCAGATGAATATTATGGGTTGGAGAAGCAGGTGTTTTTTTTTTTTGTAAAAAGAGTAAGCAGATGTGGTTAGCGAAGCCCTGAAGCAGAAGATAGAATTTGGTTTCAGAAATCAGGAAGAGCACATCTTTTTACTTGAGAAAACAGAAGAGTGGGAAATAAATTGAGAGTTTGGATTTGTAGGAGGAAGTACGTCCTAAGGACAGGAGGAGAGAGAAAATACCAAAGAAGTTTAACCTGTTTGCTACCATGTATTAAAACTGCCGACCGAAACTATCAAAAGTTTATGCTTAATTGGACATCCAATTTGTGACCGGCAGCATTCACGCTTCTCTTTGTGAAAATTCAGACTTCTTTACTTCTTTCACTTTTTGTTCGGCGATGATCACTAATTTATTCATCCATTGATCACCCCTTCTCCTTATGTTTTAATTCATCACCCAACATGACGTGCTGTGGAAAAAGAAACGTTGGTTATAAAACGGTTTTTATTGATTGACCAACTATACTTGTATTATTGTAAGTTGTCTCTTATTCACGTGTCGGTCTATTTCCCGTAAAAAAAAATGATGAAAATAGAAAGTCTCCGTTTCATTCATTCTTTTCATTCATTAGTAGTCATATTACACAAGTAAGTATTCAAATTTCCTTTGTTCGTACAAGGAGATACTGCCTAACTGCGAAAGAGGAACACACTATCTTAAGAAGAGTTATCTCGTCCGTGACACTGGACTAGCAACTTATTATTAGTTATCTCGTCTGTGGCAGCAAACGGGTAAAAAAGATTCAGTTCAGTTCTTTCCCGAATCATCTGAAACGTACAGGGTTAAGTTAAGGACTCGACCAAGAGATACGTACCGACTCATTTGCTAACGACGGAGCAATGGGAAATGGAAATGAAATCGCCAGAACGAGAATAAAGATATCAGCCATGAATTCATTAGAAAAACAAGCCTGTCTGCTGCAGGGGAAAATTCCACTCCTACTTCTATTCTGACTGAAGAAGATTGCTGCAACTTTTGCATTGTACATACGTTTCCATAGATATGTAAGATTTGTCCTTTTGGCTCAGTCGGTAAGACAGCTGCCAACAGATCAATTTGGTCGTGAATTCAAATCACAGAAGGGGAATGGTAATTTCATATATCAGTTTGGTTCAGCTTGGTGGGATAGACAAATAGTGGAGAGTTTACTCCCCTAAATTAGGTGAGGATTGAATATTAAAGTCAACTCCGGACTTGGAGCGAGTTTTTTAACAATGCATTTTCCATACGATTTGTCAATCAGGAAGAAAGGAATAGCAATCAGGTTTTTAAAATGCGAGAAACAAACGAAGCAAAGCATACTGGAAGATATGGCTCGTTGTTTTCGTATTGACATGACGGCCTGTGTTGCCAACTGAAAAAAAAATTGTTCTACGCTAAAACAACCTCGATAAAGCGTCGTAAATGCCTAAACGATCTAAAACTGTCAGCCATTTTATAGCTATTTCCTAATGGTTAAAAATGGCTACACCCAACTGAAGTGGAAATAAATAAATAGCTACTAATTGGCTAAAACTGCTTGAAAATAGCAGTAAATGATTTTTCAAACTTCAAAACCAAGAAACCCGCTTGATTCCCAACACTGAAGACAGTCTCAAGAGTTTATAAGCTGAATTTTGATCAAAGGTATTAACTGTAGAATGTTCTATCTATTAAGCATTTAAAAAAAATAGTCTCTTCCCTTGTCGATGCACTTAATTTGATTTATTTCCCATCATTATGGATTTCCCTTCGTAGAAAGGGTTAACTCAATTTACAACATTGCTTCAAGTTCAGGTCAAACCAAAGTTGAGCTGCGATGGGCCTGCTCAGTATCTATATGGGTCACCTCTCAGGAACAGCAGATACTGTAAGCACTTTGGGGCCTGTGCGATATAAAAATGAGAAATTTTTGAAAGATAACTACACAATTTACAAACGACATATATATATATATATATATATATATATATATATATATATATATATATATATATATATATATATATATATAAAGCCATTGTGATGGGGACTGAGTCTTGCTCGGCACCAATTTGACTTTGCGGTAGATCGTGTTAAATCGTGTAAATAAATAAAGAAATTAGCATCATACTGGGATCGAACCTGCGTCCATCTTAGCCCATATGCTGGCCATGCTCTTAATAACTGACTCTGCTCTCTCCTGCCTGTCACTTAGATCTTATATCACTCATTTCTCTATTTTACAATCGTTTTGACAAAATCATGTTTGTTCCCTATGCCGACAGTGTTATTAAAGCAACTACAGTGCAGCCGTTTGGGAGTTTATACGCTCACATAAATATACACACCAATAGTCTTTGCTTCATTTGAATATTGTGGGCTGGAGAAGCAGGTGTTTCTTATGAGAAGAGGGTACGAGATGCGCGGGAGATGTTAACCTAAGCCCAGAAAAAGAAAAGATATTTCAAAAATATAAGGAAATAAAAGAAAGGAGAAAATTCTTCAAGAAAGGAGAAGTCTAAAGAATTTATTTTAAAATAAAAGAATGAACGAAGGAATAAACTCGAACCAAATGGGTGGAGTTTTAATGGCATCAAGCCGAGGCAAGATACAGGAGGCAGGTCAAGGGAGGTCGCCTTCTAGACGGTAGTTATCAATTTCCCGTATCTCTCTCCCGACGCCATTGGCCGCCATGTTATTCTGCGTGTGGCCTTCTGGTACCATTGCAGCCATATTGGAGAAAAGGAAGAAAAAAAGCGGAATGTTTGTCTGCTGTCAGAATAAAGGAGAAAGATTCATAATCGCTGAGTGTTAGAAAACATCAACCCTAACTGTCACCAAAACTGTCAACGCTGGTCTCTTCAGTTTTTAAGTTGGTTTGGCTGGCTAACAATGTATATATGTATCCGATGTGCCGATCGCACTAATAGAACTAGAGGGCTGAAAATTTAAACATTTATGCCTTAAATTACAAATTAAAACCCCCAATGAAAATGCATCGGGGTGGGGGACAGAAACCCAGGTTTTGGGGGGGCGGTAAACACTACAAGTTCATGCTAAATTGGTCACCTGTTTTGCGTCCGGTAGCATTCTTTTTCGGTTATCAACAAACAAAAGGTGAGAGTTGTTCTTTGACAACCTCTTCTTCTTAATTGATCACCCAAATACGGCATGCTGCCAAAAGACAGTGGTTTCTATTTAGTGACTAACCAAACTTGCTTTTGTTTTGTTTTTGTTTTTTCTTTTAATACTCTTTTATTCTTCAAGGTTGCTCATTATTGGCGAATGTCTGCATATGAAATAACTGATAGGATGAGGTGCTGGGTGGGTAACGGCGCGGAGATTGAACTCGGCTCGCCGAGACCAAATTCCGACTAGAACATTTTTTTTCTCTTAGCGCTTGGAAATGAGTGACACCACTTCGGGGGATTGTCACATCTAAGTCTATCTCATAAGAGCGCATAGTAGGCATAACCAGCGCCGTAGCCAGCATAAGGGCTCTATGTGAGTACTATATCCTCACTAAAGAGTTTTGTATTTTCAACAGTTGGTTAAATGATGGGCTGTTTTGCAATGCGCATAAAAATATAAATGAATATAAGCCTCCGACACATCGATACGCATACATTGCTTCGACATGGCAGGACTTACCACTTTTCAACATGAAGGTGTTAATCTTTAAAATTCAATATTACTCCCCACATGATCAAAGAAATTAAGGATTGTTGCATTGGTGAAAAACTCGTCAGGACCAAACTTATTACATAAGCTCACTTAGTCTTGTTCCCAACAGGGCAGTGGTTTGATGAATTTGCCTTGTAGCCTTGTGCCAAGTAAGGCAAGTTAGTCAATAGATTTCGGCTGCTTATCTAACAGAGTCAATTTTTCCAGTGTGATGGGTTTTATCTTTCCTCACTTAGGCACAAGGTCAAAATAGTAGGATACAGACTGTTTTAACTGCTGCTATAGTCCGTTATTTTGCCATTCGGATCGAACATTGTCGAGTCTGCTTAAGTATAATTCTATGGTTACATCTGCAGCTCCATGGACCTTTTCTCCGCTGAACCTGTACCCCGGAAGTTGCCTTCTGAAAACAGCAAGAAGTCATGTGGAATTACAAGCTTCGGGCACTGTCACCCTCTGCATCTCTTCTCTTCCGAAATAGATCCGGTTTCCCTCTTCTCTTTCAACATGTCATGGCCTCTGATCTGTGAGGAGCGAAATTAATACTGTCCCGTTAGTTTCGTCATTCATCAGAGGCCATGACGTCGTGCTATTCATCATGCTATGGTAGGAGCATCTTTAATTCCAGTCTGGCAAAGGGTGACGGTAGTGAAACATGCAACCAAGAAAATACTCGCTAAATGCAATGTTCCTGTAAATTCCAGCACTCCAACCTCTAGCGATTCAGACCCAACAAATGGTGATGATGTTATGTTGAGTTGAGGACCTTCAATTATTTTTCCAAATAAATTGATGGCGATTACTACTTCATTTTACGCCTTTTTGACCAACAAATGTTTTTAGGGACATTCTAGTTTCGGATAGCGGCGGAATATATAAGAGAGCAATTCTAATGTTTTTTTGTTTCTCAATTATTTACTTGCACAAGCCATAATCTTTCTGGTTACTGCAGATCGAATAGGTAAACAACCTCTTGAGTTTCTATTCTAAAAGGTGACCGCACACAACCCGTCAAAACATTTTCAAAACAAGAGATCAACCAATCAAAATTTATGGTCTGTAATATTGCTTCTTTCGTTTTTGTTGTAGGGGTACTGCACGTGGAGCAGCGTTGGAGGCCGGAAGGTGGTGCTGCAACCTACAAATATTTTAAACTTTTCAAAGACATCAGAACAGACCGCTCTTCAGCAGGTGGCACTTTCCAAGGTGCAGGACGTCATTCAAGGTTGTTCAGTCGTTATCCCGAAAGGTATGTCCGCACACGTCAATTCTGTTTTTATGTTTGTTTCTCTCTTGTTGTCCTCTCTATTTTTGCCAAAGCTGTCAAGTCAGGAAGTTTTCAACGATAAATTCCCATCCTGACTACGTAAGTAATATTGATGCGTATTATAATTTTCCCAGTACTGTCTCGGGCTTTCGATGATTTATTTTATATTTTAGTGTCTGTCTGGTCCGAGTCAATTCAACTTGACTGGGGCAGTCACTTTGAAATAGATCATTGCCAACGCCTAGGAGAGAAGTCTGCTCAGATGGTGTAATGGTTAGCACGTCTGCTTCACACGCAGGTTCCGGGTTCGATTCCTTAAATGAGCAAAGAGTGTGGAAAACTCTTCATTAGGACAAATTTCTTCGAGCAATTGAGCTGCACGATTAGGGTTGACGTATGAATCATAGGAATAGCGCCCTCCATTGGTTGTAGCAAAAGAACAGGGAGCTTTCGGGTCACCTCCAACTGGTGAATGAGAACGACTAAGCTAAACTTAGTAGATAGTGAGAACTTCTCTTTTTTAGTGTTAACACCCGATGAGAATCATTCTCACTACGGTAGTCATGGTCTACTAGACCCATCCCCTAAGCATTTTTTAATGTGACTGTTGTCTCCACCTCCTCCCCACATACAAATATCGCCTTAATGTCGTGCGTCCATCTTCATTTTCCTCGAACATTGATGAAGCTTCGACGGGCCTAGCAACTAGAGCCTCGTTAACCATACTGCTCAGGTAACTTGGGCAACGGGCAGAGTACGGGATGCCTTTCAAAACGCTGGATTTTCCCGGTTTGGAATTAGAATTCCCCCTCTTTTAGACAAGTTGCCAACCAAGAGCGAAGAACCAAATCCTCCCCTTGGTATGGGCAAATAGCAGGGCAAAGATACGGATTCATACCTTTCCCAAAATTATTAGTGAAAAAGCGAACGCCAACTGCTGCAGCCGAAGTTTGAACTCACTCCGCAGATTCCATTTTCCCTACTGTTAATGATAAGGCTGCCCACATCTCCTTGATACTTTGGTTACAAATTATCAACCAAAATATTTATATGAAATATGTCTATCAGTGATTGATCCATGAATTTTTCACATCTTGTCTAAAACATTTGTGCCAGCAGGACCATGAGTGACGAAATTTCTAGAAGAGATCATATTTTCAAATTCTGGTGGCCATGACAGAAGTACTCTTTGTGGGTATAAATTACTAACAAATGGGTGACGATGCTTTTAGCACTAAATTGGCATCTATCAATGGCTCGGGGAACTAGTACGCATTAACATTTAATAATACCTTAAATCATCGGTTCTCGCTAGTTTAACTCATTCTATCGATCCAAAGTGATGAGGTAAAAATTCCAACATTTACCAACTGCGAGAGCAAACTTTAATTTCCGGCATCAAAATTAGTAGCCAATGAAACTTATGACATCTAAGGAGCCTGTCTTTCATGGATGTCGCCTTAAGCACACGTGAAAAAGAATGGTTTTGATAAAAAAAATTATAAGATGTAGTAAAAATCATCATATTATTGTTGCTTTTTAAATGGAGTAAAACTCGTAAAGAAACAATAGTCAAAATGCTTCATCAAAAAAGGTTCAACAAGACCCAATTCAAGGAACATTCAGAAGTTAATTGGAACAATGTCAGTTATCTTATTGCTTTGTTACTGGTACGCTTCTCAAATCCAAATGTACTGATGGTGATGTGGCATGAGTTTCCATCACAGAATTATACAATTTAAGTGTTCATCCTAAAAGGATGAGTTTACATAAACCTTTTAGTGTCTTCACGAAATCCGTACAGATTCTTTTAACTGTTCGAAATATTTTTTCTTAGGTCATGGCTGTCCGTCTTATATGTTTAAATTCTAGCTTCTCGAAACATTTCAACAATCTAAAGTGTATAAAATTACAGATCTGGTTAGTCATCCAATAGAGACCCCTTCGGTACCAACGTCTTTTGGCAGCAAGTTGCATTAGGGGTGGTAAATTAAAAAATGTTGGAAGGGGGGGTTAATGAATAAGTTACTCCTCTCGCTCAACAAAAGTCCGAATTATCAAACAAAAGAAAACAGAACAAGTGTGAACACTGCTGTACACAAACTAAGGTTCAAATTTATCTTAAACTTACATAGTAAATTGAACCCCCCACAAAAACTATCTAGGGAGGTGATGAAAAAAGGGTTTTATTTCAAAACATAACAGGAAGTAAATGTTGAAAATTTCAGCCCCCAAGCTCCATTGATGCAAGCTCTAAGCACGATGTGAACATAACCAAAAGCTGTCACCAAAACAATCAGCATAGGTTTCTTCATTTATTGAGTTAGTCTGGCTGACAGTTTCTTTAATTACATGTAGTAGTTTAACGAAGATCCGTGAGATTTGACAAGATAATCAAATTATAGGAATTGAAAAACAACAGGAAACCTGTATTCCGTGATAGAAAGTTCGCTTAATGCCGCTTTTTTTTGCTTTTACGAAAAAAGTTTTAAAAAGTGACCTGAAGCATTTGTTTGGCAGAGAGCTGTTATAGAGGCAGCTCAAACCCTTCACCTCTCTCTTAAACACCATCCCCTGTACCTCCCCAACCCCATCCCTGACGACTTGATCAAATTAAAAACCATGATCTTTCTGGGGCAAAGTCTAGTTTCACTGATAATTTCTTAACAAGATTGTTTTAGGACTTATGACCGATCCTTCATTCGTCAGGGCTTCTTCTAATTTGGGACAAACGGAAGTGATGCGTTATGTTAAAACCAGATGCCTATTTCTGAGACGAAGTATCCAATGATTTTTTCTCTGGCTAGCATCTGCATGTTTTATCACTGGCCAAAACGATGAAATAAAATAAACAAAGATAAAAGATCGTGGCGTGATAACACATGATGGGTCCTTTAATGCGTTCAGAGCCAAGGGGCGTTTTTTTTTAATTTTTTTTGCTTTTTTTTTTTTGCTTTTTTACCAGCAAAAGTAAAAACCGTTGGTGTTGGGGGTATTAGAAACGAAGAAAATTATTTAAAAGAAAAAAAAAATAAAACAGGTCTGATTTAACACTCAATTGGAACCATTACATGACATGTCGCCAAAAGTCATGTCAGGATCATGTTAGGGGTGATCAATGGAAAAAAATTGAAAAAGGAGTACTCAATGAATAAGTTATTTCTCTCTGCTTTTGTTGAATCACTAAAAAGTCCGAATTTTAAAAGTCGAGTGTGAAAGCCTCCAGAAGCAAACTAAGTCATTAAGTGACATCGTGTATCTGCCGGTTAACTAAAAACTGAAGTACTAGTCTGTGTTGGAATTCGGAAAAGAGTAAGTCAATATCAATGAACATACATCGTTTGTCACTAGTATGTGTCGGAGCTCCACTAACTCTGCCCAACTTAATTTGGCACAAATCTACAATTCCAAGAGAAGATCAAATCCACAATTCAATATTCAATGATCTGCCAAACAAGCTTTACCAACCATCATTCTATCGCGAAGCGCCTTCCGTATTTGCCAACTTTTTTCGTCGTACGTTCGCATAAACCTCTCCATGTCACTACCTGGCATCGGTTCCCTTGAGCCAGTAGTGTTGCACCATACAGGCGTCGCAGGCCACAGACTCCATTAGGAGGTTTCAAAATGGACACACTGTGCAGTTTCGCCGTACACCCATTCTTGGAAGAGATTGGCACTCTGCAAACTGTTTCAGTTTGAGCCGATCCGGTCCATTGCCAGTTCAATAGATCAGATGATTTGTGTTCCAGATCGTTGCCGACTAAACAGAAAATGTTTTGCTTACAAAGCTACAAAGCGGAGGGAGCAGCATCCCGTATCAAAAAATTGGCTACTCAACGGATGGAGAAAGGAGTGGTCCCTGTTGGACACACCTCCATCAATTGATCAACAAATCGACATTTTTTTCTAAATTTTCCAAACGTGAGCTTTTCCTTATTGATAACTGAAATCGGCATTCCGCTTATCATACCACTGTACGTATAATTAGAAACCGAGAGGTTTCTAATTAAGCATAATCCTCTATCGAGGGTGTCCTTTTTTAATCGTGACCCTGTGCCGGATTATGCTAAGCTCGTTATACATCTGGTTCCTGTTTTGTTGATTGGCTGGTTGCGTATTTTCTACCAATAGATGTTAGAGCCAAGCTTAAAACTGAGATTTCGAATTCTAATATAGTATGCAGCCCACTTTCTAAGATTGAATTTTCTTATTCCTTGCTAAGCTTAGCACGAGGACAAATAAGGATGATATAGATGATATATATATATATATATATATATATATATATTATATATATATATATATGTTCATGGACAGTGACAAAGCCTTAAGCCGGTTTTGTCAATCGATATTTTTATCTTATCTTTGATAAGACTCACAGGCGAATGTTATACAGAAAAATAAAAATATCACTAACACGACTAGTGTATGTAAAAACAACATGTTCTCGCATGTTAAAAAGCAGAAATAAGTAGGGGGAAAAGGTATGATATTAAAAAACATGACGTCATAAAACGTCACGAATTTTAATAGCTGCTAATGCTATAATAGAAAAAAGCCAGGAATGGGCATTCACGATTTTTATTGAGATTGAAGGAGGTGGAAGATGAGCAAGTAGTCTTTCTCTGATTCTTGTAAAATGTTGCGATATGAAGTTGTAAATATGATCAACGATGTGTCCACTATCTGTGGTAGTAGTTGAACTCCTAGTTCCTTTTATTAGATGGAAGAAATACCAGCAAAAAAATATAAAATAATAATAAATGGTTGACCATGCTTCATCGTAATTTTACTGAGCGTCGTAGACTGACATCTCTGGGTTTCTAATAATACATGCAGTCCACTATTTAAGGGACCTTTTTATCGTGACCCTGTGCCGGACTATGCAAAGCTTAATATACATCTGGTTTCTGTTTTGTTGGGAATATTCCCGGAACCAGTTACGATGATAGCCCTCGATTTATTCGGACGTAGATCGAAAGAGGAAAGAGCTTAAATAAGGGTAATGGTCTCCTTATTTCAAATCGTCTAAGCACTCCCAATTGTGTGGGACGCAGCGCACCTCTCCAACGCATCAAAACGCTGGAAAAAGAATGTAGTCATTTCCTGATAAATCCAGATCACGTGCTTACGTCTTTCGTAAATTAACTCAACAAATTTAAGACGTTAACAAGTAATTTGTATAAACTCGCTGACTGTTTCTCTCTTTTCATTGTATCTCATGATATATTGATTGATTTCTTTGTTGAAAAAAAAAATCTAACTTTCTTATCGAGCAAAAACAAGAAAACATTTCCTTTCGTTTCAAAGAATCTTTGTTTCATATGTAAACAGTTAACTATTACTTCCATTTTTTCAATTCATCAAAATAAAAGTTGCAAAGGCGTTGTCATGATAGAATCTATCTCCCGGAGCTGTTGACTATTTGCAGAAAATTAACTTCGTGATCTATCAGAGATCGACTTCCACCTACATATAATTTGTGAGTTATAACGAAGACAGCCGCCAGCTATCGTTAGTCGTCAAGATGTGTTGCGATGAAGATTTCAATCCATCGCTTGCCTCTCTGACGTCATCAGTGCCACCATATGGCTTTCGGGGCCACAATATTTTCTTTGCCAAGGGTCAAAGCAGAAGTAAAGTGTAATCTTTCACACTGATTATACATCCAATGTTTGCATCTGTTTCTCCAGCTGTAAAAATCTGGCTGATATGTTACGCTGTTTTTTTTTTTAAAGGAAAAAAGATTTTTTGGTGAAATATTCAAAAACACACGCATTAGGTTGTTTAATCTTACTATTCGAACTATTTAAGATGATATTCACCGTTTTTATGTCTTCTTATTAATCAAATTATGTCCAATTTGAGACAATAACGTTTTCCAAACGAAATGATAATGTGTCATTTCTAAAAATTCGTTTCGGTTTGGTGGTCACAAACTCAGCAAAAGCGCAAACTATTGCGTCTCTATAATTATGTAGGAGAAATATCTGTTATAAAATGTTTATTTTTCTGAGCCAAGAAACAGTCAGCTATATTCAACGGACATATTACGTGGTTCAAAACGCTGGAAAGAATAGAGGATGCTGCAAGACTTCATAACCGAGGAGGTATGGGATCGGGCAGTATCAGAGAGCATTTTATGGGGCATATTCTTACTTTTAACCTTACTTATTGCCCTCAGATGACATGATATGGTTGATGTTGGAGTCCGAAAGTCTCCAAAAGGAGCTACAACCATTGTTTGTGAGTTAGTTACGTCGATAATTCTTCATTACTACAATGCGAACTGTACAGCACTGGTTCAATGGAAATATCAATTATAAACTCTCAAGAGGGGGGTGGCTCAAACCTATTATTAGTCTCTCTAAATGCTTTATTAGTGTTATCAGTAGCTTGAGCAGCATTATGTTCTAATAAAATTAGTCCATTCTCTTGGGTAGACACTGTTGCTGGTGAAGGTTCATAAATCGCCAATAACGAATCAGATTTGCAATTGAAATATATTTTTATCTGCATTACATTTTTTTTAAAACTGCTTTCACTTACAACATTATTCTCTATAAAGTGAACAAGTATTAAGTTGTTACAACTGAAAATTTTTAATGGATTTGCAGATGTTGAATCATAATTTTTTCACACTTTCACTGATTGATAAGGGGAAATGCGTTGAGGGTTCCGAACTGTTTGACGCCTTCGTTTAATTCTATCGCCCTGTAAAAAGGCATGAGCCTGAAAAATCCACACAATGTAAATTCTTACATCTCTGTGTTTCCCTTTCGGAGAAAAAGATAACTATGGGAATGTTGCGCTGAACATCCCCAGCCGCCTTGAGCCCACTACCAAAGATTTTACAGGTGTGATATATAGGGGAAGAATGAACGAATGAATGAAAGTAATTTTTGTTTTTATTGTTCAATAAAAATGACACTGGTCAACAAATTTTTGTGAAAAGATGTGCTTTGGAGCGTTCATGTTGATCTATAGGTGTTATATGCTAAAAGAGATTTCAACATTTTTAACCTGTATAAAGATACTATGTAGAAGGACTTATACATAGTAATTTTGATCTTCTGCATTGAAAAGTTCTGACTCATAAAGATCTTGGTTTCTTTTAACCTTCGGCCATGCTGTCTCACATGCAGTAGAACTGAAAATAGAACGTGTCCGTAGCAAAAATAAAAATAAAAAATAATGAGACTTGCTAGTGTGAAGCGGACTTGAAATTCGTAATCTGCATCGAAAATTGGTCTCTAAAGAAAATTTAAAAATAAGAATAAAGTTGTTCTGCAACCTTGAAAGAAGAAAGTTCAGTTTTGTTAACCAGTGTGATTGCAAAGTTTCTTTATCCTTTCTACGAAGTGAGAAAATCAATATGGTGTATGTATTTCATAAAAAATGTTTCCAAGATAGTATATAGCTAAGAGCCTGAGGGAGTAGTATTTGAAAATTTTCAAGTTATCTTAGCCAATTGACTCTAAAATAGGGGTCAATTTTAATGAGTACCTAGCTCTTGTTTCCATTAGCTTGAAAAAAGACCAAAGATTACTACATTCCACGTCTACTAGAATAGCTTTGCTAACGATTTCGCAAGAACATTTGGTACTTTTGCCAGCCTAAGCTAAGCTTATAGATTGATGCTAAAAAATAAAACCCAAATGATCTTTTGGTAAATTTTTAAAAAAGGTTTGAAAAATAAAAACAATGAATTATAGTGATGATATAGATGTTTCTACACACCAAAACATCTATGTGTTTTTACTAGTAGGACGTAAGGTTGGGTAGCTCTAATAAATATTTACACAAGCTCTTTTACTCCTTTACACTCAGCAAATAAGTAAGCTCATAATTACAGCTTATCATCGTCACTTACGGCAATACTGTGTACAGGACCGGTACCTACTCGGTGTATCTCTGCAACTCTAGGTGCGTTATGGTACAGTATATCAGTGTAATATTTTTGTTTTATTTCTAATTTATTCAGTGCAGCTTAAGTCTCTACCAAAGCTGTGTTAAAATCATAACACGTCTGCCTACCGTATGTAGAAGTTAAGTTACAGTAATTACGGTCTATTTCGGTAAGTACCCATTCAGAAATATGGTAATTATAGTGAACTACCGGTAAATACCATCATCTCTTGTACAATCTAGGCTGATATGTGTGATGTACTGACCCAGTCATAATATAATCTTAATGAATTTCGGTCTGGCGGCGTTGCTACAGTGACTTTAAATGACCGGCAAGCAGACGAAGGGGAAATGAACCATTTCTTCTCAATAAAGTGCTGATGAGCATTTCATGGGAAATATTTCATCTAGATAATGCAAGTCAATATTAAATCAGGCCACGTCGCTGTTAAGAATACTGGTAGTTACATTTATATTTTCTGGGTGGAGTATTTAATAGGACGCGTATTTTGACGAGTATATCAGAATATGAACCTAGAGAAAAAAAATCAATTTCGTCATCCTAATGTTAAGATTCACAAATGTTGATCTGCTGTCCGTGAAGAAATAGGGTCGACTTGTAAAAGTCGACCCCCTATTTTTTGTATTTCGTATAGAAGTCATAGATATCTTGGGATGCCTAATTGTATAAACCCATTTATGATATAATTTCCCAGGAGTTCCGAAATTGGCAAGCTTTTCCCAGGAATTAGCACCATAATTTTCAAGTTGAAATCTGCTGGGTCATGTAAATTATCTTAACACTCAAATATACACATATTACGCGCACAGGAGCTACGCATAATTCCGGGGAATTCGATGATAGAAAGAAACTTGGTGTTAAAGTACTGCTCAAAAAAGTTAGCGGCAAAATTCTGTACTACATACAGTTCACTCACGCTGGTCTAATTTCCCCGGCTTTTGAGTAGGACTTGTCTCTCTCACATATCCACACCACACACGGAGTTTGTTTTGTTTGCAACCCAAGAACATGTAAAACAAGTGTACGTATTTTTTAACCAATCCAGATCTGCTACAGTTTGACTCATCGAATACTTTTCAAATGCAGAACTTCCAGTGGCTTGCAACACTAGGGTGCTAACCTCTACCCAGTCAGGAATTGTTTTGAAAGAAAAACACTTTGAGAAAAGGAACGGAGAATAGATAGAAAACACACTCGATGTGACAGAGATGAGAATATTCTTCGAAACGCCGGCGTGGATGTCAAACGTATTATGTGCATGACAAATGCATGACCGGATGGAATAAAAGTGAATGAAGATTCCACTGTCAGAAAGAGAACCGCTTTCTCAAGAATCTTGGTCGACAAAACCACATCAAAGAGAGGAGAGTCTTCGGCTTGGTGCCTACATTGTTGACGTTTTGAAAAGGAAAGAGTGGGGGAAAGTTAGAGATCAAGAGAGGGGGAATTAAGGGAAAGACAGAGGGATAATGAAGGGGAACGGGGGAGGGGTAATGAAGGGGAACGAGGGAGGGGTAATGAAGGGAACGAGGGAGGGGTAATGAAGGGAACGAGGGAGGGGTAATGAAGGGAACGGGGGAGGGGTAATGAAGGGAATGGGGGAGGGGTAATGAAGGGAACGAGGGAGGGGTAATGAAGGGAACGAGGGAGGGGTAATGAAGGGAACGAGGGAGGGGTAATGAAGGGAACGAGGGAGGGGTAATGAAGGGAACGAGGGAGGGGTAATGAAGGGAACGAGGGAGGGGTAATGAAGGGAATGGGGGAGGGGTAATGAAGGGAATGGGGGAGGGAGAAATAAAGACAGAAACCGCAATGAATCATCTCACTTGACGACTGTGTGATTTTATGTAAAGAAAGACTTTTAAAGCCAAGGAACGGTTTAGCAATCAGTAGAAATAGGACAGCCATTTCTCGCAGGTTCTGGGTTTTCAAAGTTACTTTCCTCGTCTATATTTAAAATTCTGAACAAAAGTAATTACTGTTTATTTTAATCGAAAACAGAGAAGTTTTTGTTTTGAAAAACACATTTAAATACGTTCTGTTGTATGAAAAGAAAAGGTAATTCTTTTAAATAGTAATACATTGGACTAATTATTTATAATTAAGGTTCTGTGGCCTAATTTTTCATCAGAAATAAAAGAAAATTTCTGACGGCCACGTGGTCGTTAATTGTAGCCTATTTTCTTTACGTAATTTTGTAATTAAAATTACATTCACAATATTATCCTTTGTTGGTTTGATGTATTTTACAGGATACCAGAAATGCTAATCGTAGTGCAGTGGTTGCATACTTAAGTATAGTCCTATAATCTATTATACACACTGCATATGTGTACTTAAAAAATGGACAGATGCATTTTGCATTACCGGTGGCTGTTTACCACAATGGTAAGTGCATCAGTACGTTGAAGCGGCAACCTATCGGTGGTAGGTTCGATTCCTGCAGCAGCCCAATTTTCTATCTTATATCGTTCAATTTAGACAATGTAAATATTAACCGTGCATCGACGGGAGATAGATCAAAATAAGTTTCTATATATCATAACGCAATTCATAATCCACACACACATATATATATATATATATATATATATATATATATATATATATATATATAGATAGATAGATAGATAGAGAGAGAGAGAGAGAGAATGTGTGTGTGTATATATATGTATATATATATATGTATATCAGTTCATAGATTTTATCTGTTGATAATTCTATTTTCTTTATATATTTTTTTCCTATTTCAAGGACACAAATCACTTTGCTCAACATTTATCGAAGTATATATATGTATATATATTCATTTTATATTTTATTTCATCTAAGAGAGAGAGGATACCTATTATGCGTTAAGATGGGGTTTTTCTCGAATTATCGATTCCAATATAACCAATTTCCATGTTTTTCCGGATATTCCGGAGCTCACTGTTCACAGGTTTTCTTTTAATTTAGGAATGATTATCACATTCGAAAAATCGAAAAAAATATCTTAGTGCGCTCTAAGATCAAAATGTACCCAATTGATACTATGATCCTTGAACGAGTGCCGATCTATAGTATGTAAATAGTACCAGTCAAAAATGACTGGATTATGTTAACTATGTGCCGACTGAATACACAGCAGACATTATTACGTTGGCCACCTTGAGACCCCCTCTCGTCGACGCTAATGAAACTTGAGTCTATTTCAGGCAAATTATATTTTCAAAGTCCTCATTTTGAAATCAATCGCCAATCCATTCATCCGAGATACTTCAGCTAATGACAAATGTGCACGCTAATTCCCTTCCTTTATTAGTATTTAAACTAGTTACAGCCATTAACAGAATCCGCAACTCAAAGTGGACAGTTACTGCAGGGTGTTCTATTGCAATAATTCAGTGGCATGGTTTGACCACTGACGGTCATGGTGGTATGATCAAAGACCAAATTAGTGTTACACCTGGCCGAATGAGGGTAAACCAGGTAATCTGGTTATTTGATTCAAGTGTACGTCAGGATGAAGAATTCCGACCGCACGGAAAAGTGGGATCGTTTTAAGAGCCTTATCTTTCTGTTTTTGTTTTTTTGTCAGATTAAATAAGCTGTGGATAGTGAGAGAATGGGTGACTGGAGAAAAAAACTAACAACAATTGAAGAAATCTGTCATCGAGTGTATTTATGCACAGCGATTACTCCACAGCAAGCCACTGTACAAAGTCGACATTCGCCAGTTAAGTCGGTACACAAGATATTGATCCAAACGACCTCAAACTCGATACTGCAGCATCGGAAAATCTAATTAGAGAAATATTTACAATTTGCAAATTATTCTAAAATTATAGATCTAAATTTAGATATTTCATATCTAAATTTGCAACACTGAAGTGAAGTAACTGAAATACTTCTAAGCTGTGACTCTATACGGCGGACGGATAATTATTTAAACCACTATTATGGCTGGATCTTCAACACACTGCATATTCCGAAGGTGCACGTTCAGAATGAACCGAACTTTACTCTGCTCTAGTCCAAAATGAAACAAGAATACACATCCTAGACTAAGATCGTCTGTCCGTCCATCAAAACGAAGGAGATCACTGGCTGTTTATGAAACTGTTTCGAATATATTACGAGACAATTTGTGGCCATGAGCTGTTCTAGTCTGAGCTTTAAAAATATAGAAATAGTTTATGATCAGTCTGTCCGAGAAGGTCTATCAATAATACCAATCTCCTTTCTGGCAACTCCTGTAGCTGAAAAGGCTGCTAGTTGTGAGGTGTCATTGTATCAGTGGAAAAATGAACGTGGAAGTCGAGAGTCGGATCGTCCCTGTGGAGTAGACTTGTCCCTCCACACACACACACACACACACACACACACACACACTTTAAAATATTTAACGTCTTCAAATTCCTGCACAGCTACGGATATCAGAAAGATGTAAAATCAACGTAAGGATTGAACATTGTAATTGTTGTTGACCGAGTATAAGGCTAAAAGTGGCCATCTAGTTTGAGACTTAGTCATTTTGTGATAATAACAAAAATCCGAGAAGTTTCCCAGCGAATAGTAGCATTCTTATGCCTTAAATCAGTGGTTTCAAAACTTCGAAAACTCAAGGACCCTTTCGACAAAAATGGAAATATTTTATTATTTAGTCTTTAGGCAGTAATCAATGAACTAAAACGTAATATGCTTGGACAATTCTTTTTTTTCTTTTCTTTTTTAAATTATCTACCGTACATTAAAACTCATTAATAGAATAAATGGAGGCCTGTGTACAATACATATGTTTCTCGATGGCTTTGAGACGGATGAGGTTTCTCTGCCATAAGATTAGCAGTGTCAAGTTTAGAGAGGACACTCCTGTAGACCTTCGGGCATTATTCGTCTGGCTAACGGGGATCAACAGACCCCAGTTTCGAAACCACTGCCTTAAATCATTGAAGCAGACTGGAGACGAATTCGGTTGCATTACAAGAAATTTTAAGGCGCTGAACTAAGCGTACTAGTCTATGCACCAAAATGTACGAGTCACTTTCCCGCTGAGACATTTGATTCTCATGTAACTGAAAATACACTCACAGGTGCCCACTTTATTGGGAGGAGTGTTTCAGAATGACGTCCGATGTAGATTTTTCTCAAAGCTGCAAGGGCATCTGGCTACCTTATTAGATAATAAGAGGAGTAAGGTTCACAAAGTGTGATTTGAAATATCTTACTGGTGTCGCCGCCATTTGCATTCTATGTTTGCTCTATGATAAATGCCTGGTTGCATTGCATTCCACTCTGATACGACTGGTCGGCGATATGGGCACATTCCTGATCCCTGGATTAGACAAGGTCTTAAAACGTTAACACTCAAAGACAAGCTTGGCTGTGCTGGGGTCCAAATTCCTCGCTCCATTAAAATCTTTTAAAAAATACACAAAACAATTAATTTCTCCATACAGTAGCATTCCAAAACTACATATCCACTTCGAACTCCCTTATCAGTTGGAAACAGACATTGTTTTTTTTCTAAGTTAACTGGTGTTTAAACTTTTTGATAGCAAAATACTACAAGGAACAGTGATAGATTTTAGATAATTAATTTTCCAAATTTTGTTACCTAGGAATAGATATGCGAAAATCTAGAATATATTTCATTTTGCCTAATAAACAATAGTATTCTGTTTATCGTATCGAAGAAATCTGGCACTGATGAGGAGTCCAATAACAAAAATGGTAGTTGTGTATGTAATTGCTTTCGTATCGTAACCAGTTAACCTTACCGAAAATCGATACGTCAGATTCGGCAGTAACATGGCTGCAGACCCTCAAACTAAAACCAAGTCAACTCTAGAGTTTATAATAAATCTCAGAATCACGGCTTTTTGTCGGCTTCACGGATTCCTTCAGAAAGGAGAAGACATAGACCTTTGAAGTTTCCTCATTTATATGCTAATAAAACAACCACTTGGTAGACATCAGTTTATATTTATTCAGAAAACAAGAGAGGTACTGGTGATGCATCGTGCTCACAATATCTAAAATTGCAGCATATCATTGAAAACCATTAAGATGACCGGCGACGAGACTGAGCGCTGAAAAGTTGTATACAACGCCTGATTTTTCAGTTAAACTACAACTAATGCCTGCTTTTTAGCTATGACGTGTTGCATACTTCTGAAACTTCTATAGGCGAGTTTATCCTGATATTCGAAAGAGAGCGTTTCTATCAAATCAGTCGAAGACCAAAAAGTCAAATTACCATTTATACAATTTATTTAGTATTACAAGCAATACGCCATTGATTTATACGGAAATATTTTTAGCGTTCCCAGACCCCATAAATGGCGATGATAGTATGTTATTTGTGGTTGGAGTGGTAGTAGGTACAGGAGACCGTCGTTGTAGAGGCAGCCAACACCCTAAACCCTGACCGTTATTTTCATTTTTTTTTTTTTTTTTCGCTTCACAGCACTTTTTGGTTGTTACGGGAATCCTAAAAATCGGGAAATACCTGTACATAAGCGATGTATGAGAGACTCAATACCAGTCTATAGTATTTTTGATGGTTCCTGGATATGTACGTTACGCCTTCGTTGGATCTAGTATTTCATGCTTTGATTCTAATACATCGAAACCCTTATCAGTTAAACTAACCATCAGATTTCGATTCAAAAAGCAGATGCTAATGAATTAATGGCGAAATCTGAGTCTTCTAAGCATAATGGCTTAGTTGAAGATTATTGCTAGAATACCCTATGTCCAGATGATTGGTTGGCATATCAACCTTTGATGGGCTTTTTATGGGCTTTACAGAATGACATGCAAGCCACTTTATTCCACGAATAAGTACCTGGGCGTAGGGTATACGATACTGGGTTTATTTATCCACGAAACTGGGGGTAGGTTGTTCTCGGTCCGAAATTCCCAGAAAGTTGACAACTAGGACAGACACCTGAAGATGGCCGGAGGGTGTAACAGCCGAAACGTAGTGACTAGATCTTTGAGATTGTATTCTACATAGTATTAAAGATCTGCTAAGAATCATCCCGCATCGATGAACCTTTTTAGTTTTGTCTGGTTTATTCCGATTAATGTTTTCGTCTTGATTGTCATAATATGTAATGATAATCTGCACTGGGTGCCACACAGGTGACCTGTACGAGATATTCCGATAAAAAGTCTTGAAATTTCTTTACTGCACTATACAAAAAAGGCAGTTCACACACAAAAGTTGGTAGGTAGGTTTGTGAACGCACTTTTTTTGCCTGGCTGGAATATTCACAGCAACTCATCTGAACCCTCAAAGCTTTGCTTTTCAACGAACGATTGGTGACGAATCCACAATTGAATTCTTGTGTGTGTGTACTAAATGAACCCAGTCATCAGACGAGATTTCGTTCCCGCCCCCAACCGCACTTCTTTATTGTCTATATTTCATTTCCTACTTTGCTTAGTTCAGTCTAAATAAGTATTACCATTGTGTCAGCGTAGTTTATCGTTTTGACAGATTGTAATAATGTCGTTACAGCAGACTGCACATACTGGATGTACGATGGTATCATAAAGGTAAAAAAAATGCAATACAATAATAAGTACTTAAAGCAAATTAGATTTACCTACCATGAACTTAGTATTCATAACCGACAATCCCCATTATAAGAAGGCAGGCTGTTGTACAAATAGGAACAATGCCCTAACAGTAATAAATCTTCAGGTTGGGAATTATCTTTTGTTGTTCACGATTTTGAAAGGGAAGTTGTTGTGCGTACAAGAAAACAGAAAAAGGCTGTTAAAATGAACTGCCCGAACAAAACTTGGGAAGGGATTAATTGAAATACCATCTTAGATTAGTTTATATTTTTGCACATGAAGAAGGCCGCAGAATGATGCTGGCACGATGTTTCGGTTGATTCTTTTTTTCGTAAACTTTGACGCAACCACGTCTTCTAAATTTTGTCCAGTCTTTTTCTCAGTCGTCTCCATCTGGCCTAGCCAGACTAAGCTTAGGAGATTTCAAAAGATATTCTGAGTTGCATGGAAGTTGAATCTTTTGGAATATTATTCATTTTGTATTAGTATTCATGTCATCATAATTTCAGTTTCTTTTTATTGCAACTACTCACACTATCGTTCCATAGTCGTTAGCAAACAGTCTGGATCGGATAACAGAATAATCTTGCTGCGATGCCTCAAAATGGTGCTTGCTCTTTATTTCCGATCTGGACTGTTTATTAACAACCGTAGAATGACGGTCAGGTTGGTTCGATGAAAGTCATCCTAAGTGAAGATGAAAATACTAGGAGAAAAAATGAATAATGGTTGACAATGCTTAATCTAAAAATTCAAGATAATATCACTACTAATACTGAATATAAACAAAACATCTAATACGGCAGCGCTGAGCGTTTGGGGTATATTAGGAATAAGTCTACATGGTTAGATTTGATCTACAACCATGTGCTATTCAATATATTGTTGTAACTAAGTATAAGCAGGAAAAACACATTGAATTATAAAAAGACCTTAAACGGTGTGATTTTGACCAATACGGAAAATCTTTGGACAAATTAACCGCTCTAATCAAGATGTACCTGTTACCTGACTTTTCCACTCGTATGACTTTGTTTTTAATTTCTATCCCCATGTTTTATATTTACAGCATGCAGCGACGTGAAGAGGCACAAGAAAACGATGATGAAAAAACGGTCGCAGTCAGTGAACCTTGGTGGGCTACTGGAACATTTGACTCAGAAAGATCGCGACAAAGCTGAAAAGGGTAAGAACTCTTTCGTGAATTATATTCTCTTTAGAATTGACCATTATTAAACGCTTTCCGGTTGGTCGCAGTTACGTTAAACAAGAGAAAGAGGAAGCAGGGGGTGTTTTATACCAGCCGCTTATTATATCAATGTGTGTGGTGTCATAAAAAGGCGTGATATTATTAAAAGAATATCTATTCGGATCAATGGATGGCAACTCTGTAAAAAAGCAGACGTCAAGTATCGTCTGGTAACAATAGCTAAAACTGTCTACAAAAATGGCTAAAGTCTGCTGAATCTTTATAGATAATAAATGTTATATAAACTGACATAAAGCCCACTTATAAAATAAAATAACCAGACATTGGGACTCCAGAAGAGATTATTGATAAGAATTGTACATGTACTTTAATTCAAACTTACTAATTGTTTTTTGATAGATAGAGGGAGGTGAGGATGGTTCACCCAGAAATCTGGCTATTACAACTTGAAATCTTTTACTACTTCGTTCAGATTCCCTTTGAAATCGTAAATCAAATTGACGTATGAGTTGTGAGCGCATTGTTGAACTTATGGTTCTTGTTTTTTCTTTTTACATTCTATATCTCCAGAATACACATCTCTAGAATCCAAGGATTTTAAACTTTCCCCCAAATCAAAGTTTACTACGATTCCCTTTTCAAAATTTCTAAACATGTTCCAAAAATATATTCCTCGGTTTGAGGTCTGCAATGATTTCTGAACATTCATCGTTCGTTTGCAAACTTTGCCGGTCACCAGGGTCAACAGCTGCTGTTCTTTGTGCAAATTCAAAAGGGCATTTTCATCACGTTCCCCCGTGATGGCTCCAAGGTTCTCCATGAGATTGAAGTCAATATTTCCGTCCCAAGGCAACTCCGAGCATGACACACGCAATCTGTTTATTTCATTTTTTTCTGTTAATAAGTCTGCCATCAAACTTCACAAGAAAAGGCAAATATTCATGTCTGTTCACAGCTTGCGCGGTATATATAATATAGGTCGGTAATGTTAGGAAAATCCGAGAAGACAATTGTCAATAGATTGAGGTTCCATCAAGAGTAATACGCACACTCCTTTTTGAGGTGAGACAATTACCAGCAATAATTTCATGATACATTTTCATGAGGTCATTTCCATTCATAATATCTCTCTATAAACACCTATCCATCAAACTCTCTCTCTCCACACATGATTGTAAATACAATTGGTATGACTTCAAGAATGACAAAACAATTTAAGGTGGAAAGAGTTATGGGTAATATAACAATTTCAAGTACCTTCGAGTACTCGTGGTAGTTTAGAGGTTAATATGCTGGCCTCCATACGACACCCAGAGCAGAAAATCTTTACAAACGTGGCCTCATTCAGTGTCGGCCTAGTAAATCAAGTATCTTTCGTTTAATTAACATCACCATGGATACGCTCTACAGTGCACGTTAACACAGCACCTACCTGAATTGAAATATAGAAACTATTGCTACTCGTTTCAGTTATTATTATCATCAGTCTTTCATCATCCACCGTTGGACCTAGATCTTCCCCAGGATTCGCCACACCTCTCTGGCGTTGCAGAGCCAATATTTTCTGAATCTATCCTGTTCGTCTCGCCATCTCATATTCTGCCGGCCTCGGTTCCGCATTTATCTCGGTAGATCCATGTTGTGAGTCGTGATGTTTATCGGTCGTCTGCCATTCTTGCAACATGACCAGACCATTGCCATTTGCAATGATGTGTCCGACTATAGTGCGTTTCAAATAGATTATTACAAAATCGTATCTGAACCGCGAAACTGATTTTCTCCGCTCCATGAAAGGGACCCATGGCAGACACTTCATCCGTGACATTAAATACTCAATGAATTGTCAACCTGAATGTATCTGTTTTGAGTGATAATAGATTTGAAAATTAGTGATCCTCTATTCAGTCCCCCTTTCCAAAGTAAAGTCGGTCATCAAAAATTAACTGAAGAGGTGAAGGACCAGTCTTCAGTGCAAGACATTATGTAAAAACTGTATTGACATTACGAAGGATAGTCTCGTCTATTCATCTCAGCACTGAGCTGCCCCATTCTAATTAGATGGTTGGCCCCTTGATAATGTACTTTGCAGCATTTTGCACCCCCTTCAGAAAATCTAATCCTCTAAATCCGAAAGGAGTGTGCGTACTACTCTTGGTGGAACCACCATGTATTGACAATCGTGCACATGACTTTCACAGCTTGTGTGGTATGTCAAAATGTTAGGAAAATCTCAGAAGATCGAGATTAGGGGATGGAGATTTACGGATATCCTCAATCTAACGAGCCTTACAACTTATCAGTGCAAAATATACCATATATTGAATCAAAACATTTCATGTTAAATTTACAGTGTATGCTATATGCTGGAAAATACGATGCGTGTCCTATAATGACAGGTCATCAAGCATTCAAAGCCAGTGAAGAGTGACATTTTATGATCATAATACTTGGTATCAAGGGCGAATTCGGCTTTTGCTTGCAACATCCTATCTACAGGAATAGAATAGATCGGCCTCTTCTCATAAAAGAGGTGAAATATGAATGAAGTTCACAATAGTATCCGTAATTACTTGGACGATGGTAATAACCCCGAAGATATTTGGAAAAGGTCTTCATGCATTCCCGTTGTTTGAGGATAACATGGTTGAAATCGTCAAAGATACTGAAAAGAGTGATGTCCCCTTACGCTTCGCACATCACTACTTACATTACCTGTTTGCGATTTGTAAAATACATTTAAAGACGATAACTACCCGGAGTGGTGTCACTCCCTTCACCCACTGCTATTTCACCCATAGATGCATGCCTTTCCCAGACGCATTGGCGCAAAATTTAACAGTTCTAAGTGGAGATCGAACTCCGTTCGCCGAGTCCATTTCCAAGCCGTTATCCGCTAAGCCACCCACCATCATTTGATCCCCAATAAAAGCCAGCGGAAACGGTCATGAAAATTCATATCAATCGAGACGGGTTTTTCTTTACACTGACTTCATCAAGATAACCATGAGAAATCGTATTTTCGTCTTTTCTATGACATGCCAGTGAAAGGATTGTGGTCATAATCGGCGATGTAGAAGAGCAGATGATAGGAAGGGATGAATTCATGCCTTTCAACAGAATATTATTTCCTTTGTAGACAGGGTACTTTTATCACTTCCTACAATAGTGCTATTTTTAACGTGACTAACATATAAACAGTTTTAAAAAATGATTTAGATAAGTTTATAAATTATGGTAAACGAACGAGGTTACAAGGATATTTTGGGGATCCGTTTGATGAAATTTCCCTAAGAATCTGATCAGTATTTTGCATTTGATTGTAAGTATTGTTTAATAAAATCACTATTCAATGTATTTAGATATAGTCTTATATTTATTTACGTATGAATATTCTTTATAGTCGAAGATGTCAGAAAAAGGATTTTTAAAAATGGATAAACTTGCCATCACAGTCAATAACTGAACAGCCGTAGCGCAAAAATTTGAAGTTATGTTTTAAAAAATCCATCAAAGAATATAGTCAAAATAAATACTTATGACATCTCTGTCATTTCACATCGGAAAATATCTTTAATAGGGTAAGAAAATTTTGAAGAAAATTTAAAGGAAAAAAGGAATATTAAAAAAAGGGGGAGGAATCTGGATGTTATTGATAAACCCGTCAAAATAAAGCTCCAAAAAGTTGGTTTTTTTTCAAAAATGAAAAAAAAATAAATAAATAAATAAATAAATGAAACATTTAGAAAGGACTTGGTGAAGTACTGGTGCTAATTTTCAAGTCTGGACAAAACTGTGTTCCAGCACCCCCGTCCATATCAATACACGCACATGTAAATAAAAAGATTAGAACTCTTCACCACCTTTGGTGGCTACGGTCATTCAATAAATACAGATGGTAAGAGATACGCCTACTCGCACTGCCTATAATTAGACTATGTAAAAGGCCTGAAAGAGTCATTTGTTACACAGACTATGAGCTTTTGTATGCTTCTTACGATTGCACTGAAGTTTCAAAATGTGATGTTAGATAGTACTTAGACATATAAAAGGAAAATCTACATTATGTGTCATACTTTAAAAATGAAAAAAAAAATACGTTGAAAAGGGTGGGGGTAAAGGGAAGGCTCTGAGAATAAAATCGTCTCACAAAGACCGTGAAAAGAAGAAACGGGGAAAAGAAGCAGATTAAGGATATTCAAAAGAGAGAGTGAAACAGTAAGATATTTGCAAAAGGAGAACGGCTGTACTCAGTCGTCGAGAAAGTAAAATCTGGTTGAATTGAATTCGGTTTCGAATGTATATGAACGGACGATTTGGTTAAGTGCCGGGGATGGTTGCTTCAGATAACTCCCACGAAATACTTGTGGTGGATATAGCAGCCCTTTCTAAAACTAGGGGGGAAGGGGGTTTGGGGGCTAATTTTTTTTTTTTAATGGTACTAAAATGGAACTGGGGCAAATAAATGAAAAATAAGAAGAAAGGGGACCGAAGATTTGGGGGAGATATTTTGGGGGTGATTGAATAAGGTTTGGTCAAATTCCTTTTCTTTGGCCTGTCTGGCTTGGTTGGGGATACTAGGATACAAATTCCCGCCGGATCATTGGAATATGCAAACCACTTCACCACACCGAAGTACATTCGTGGAGCGGCTCTGGTTCGGTAGGTCGTTGGTTCCATCTATGGCTGTGACATACCAAAGACTAGAATGGTACTAAATGTCTCTCGGCTGAGCACTCAGCATAAATAGTTGGATTGAAGAAGCTGATAAGGTGATACAGTACAGGAGACAGAAAATCCTGCACCGTGTTACAGGACCAAGGATACTTGGAATGTCATGGGAGCTTAGAAAATATAAATCTGTGGAAAATTGTTTTATCTGAACAAAACCCGAAGGACTAAGTATCTTTTGAAGTACAAACATTGAGGACTTTGAATCTGTTTGAAGTTTTATTTCGCTCTTAAAATCAAGACGACAATATTTATCTATGTTCCAGCAAGGCAAATTATAAACAAAAGCACTAATCTGATCTTGACCTGATAAGGAAACAATACCGTATAAAGGAATGTAAAGAGAACAACGAGAAATCTAACGAAGTCTCTTCACACGTTATCTCAATGCATTCTTTCCTCAAATCGAAATCCATTTGAGAGGGTCACAGCAAAAGCGTGTTTCTGTGTCGTTCTCGTTTGTAAAAAACAGTTAACCTTTTAATGTCATTTTTTCCTTGTGATTCTTCTATCCAGATGAACCACAGCCAATGGGACTGGTGTTTGGAATTCCCCTTACCAGATGCATTACCAATGATAATGAACTCC
The DNA here is from genome assembly GCA_963457665.1 of Thysanoteuthis rhombus. Lineage (NCBI taxonomy): Eukaryota > Metazoa > Mollusca > Cephalopoda > Oegopsida > Thysanoteuthidae > Thysanoteuthis > Thysanoteuthis major. The sequence goes on along the minus strand of OY735201.1, from coordinate 13,649,427 downwards.
GGAAACTAAGACAGCAGAACTCTACAGGAAATGCTGACCAACATCAAAAACGGTAGGTAGAACGAATTTGCGTGTACCAAACTAAGATTACTTGCAAGCCAGTCAATTTGGTCGACAAGCAAAGGCCATAAAGTTTGCTTTGATTTATGCCACGAAAACAGTCGTATATAACAGAGCGTATTCTTTACAGGGACGTAAATTTGCCTGTACAAGAAATTTTATTGCATATCGGCCATAGGAAAGGATTCCCAGCTAAAACAATCAAGTGAACAGAAAAAAAAAGCAGTTAAAAAACACCATACTAAAAATGCCTTTTGCACAGGTTTGGTTTTCTGTTAGAAAACTAGTCAGAAAATTCCAAGAACTTCGCGTTGAAGTTTAGAAGCCCACTTTTCATTGCCAAAATACAGTAGCCTTGTTTCCATGAAAAAACAATGAGCAAGATAGATATGTGAATTTTTTTCTTTGGTATTACAAGTAAAAGTTTTTATTCGGTTAAAGCACTTACACCATCTATATGAATGATTTGAAACAATTAGCCCTCTATAGACGGACAACCGGTTAGATTTAGATCTACCAAATTCGGTGTGTATACTTATTTGACCCTGGGGAAGCTTTTGACGTAAAAGAATTATGGGATCGATCCTCAACGGGACTTTTCAGGACTAATATACACACACACAGAGCAATTTTGCAGGACTTGACTGATGGAAATAACAATAACAGGCTCACCATCAGTACTAAGGAATGGTTTTACTGTAATGACCAGCTACGATCAAACCCTTAGGTGGCATAGACGGGTACTTCAACTAGTAAACATTGGAGCCATTGAAAAAAATATTATTGACTTTCGTTATTCGAAATCAGATATATTGAGATAATGTTTGTAGATCAAAGCAGAAAAGAAATGTGCGTGTCCGACAGAAAGAGATTTTTTCAACTTGAATAACAGATTTATCGTTTTTGTTTGCAGCAATCAAAGTTCGTCATCTCACGGTTCAACAGAAAATCTTCCGCGACAAAATGGAAACCCTCCCCATTCCGGTAATACAACCAACAATCGATCTGTAAGTGTTGCAAACAATTCTTTTTTTTTCTTCTAACGAAACCCCTCAAGATACATAGAATTTATGAATCTTTCCGTTCTTAATGATGACTCTTGAAGCATATACTAAGTCCCAATGAAGATATTTGAAGATTGCTCCTGGAAGATGAGGTTGGAAATCAATTTTTGCAGCCCCGTTCCTATGATCACTTCAACATGAAATGGTGTTCGTTGTCTGCAACAGGAAACAGTTCTATTCTTCTGAACTACTCTTCAGTATTTAAGGGAGTTGGGTTTTGTTTACAATACAAACAATATTACAGATTATACTGAATGGAAAGAGTAGGACATCTGGTCAAGTTGTCTTTATTTCACATCACTGGGATTATCGAGTGGAGATTTTCTAAAAATAAAAGTTTCAGCGGTTTAATAACAGTCGTTGTTTAAATGGGCGATAGTCTAATTGCTTTGATTTATGTTTGCTCCAATTCAAATGAAATAATCCTCTCTAATAATGAACAGTGCTATTTTCACGGTTCGCTGTCCGTAACACTTGACTCTTCAATTCAAAGCAAAACATTTAGCTGATACAAAATACCAGCTACCAACTATTTGAAACTATGGACTCTTCAACGGAAACAAAAATTTTTCAATAGAAATTCAAATTATTGGTATTTTTACGGGTTTTAACTAGCTACAAATGCACTAGGTATTACCATTTTAACCTCAACACATAGGCTAATGTTTAAATTCATAGCCACTACATTCTTGTGCTTATAAAATCTTCATTACTTCCATGACCAACTAGCCGATATTAGCAGTTGGTAAATCCGTAAGCTCCTCGTTGAGAGAACAGTCTCTCAAACAAACGTTACGGTTCATGCCTTTACGTACAAAAATCTTTAAGGTACCAAGATTACAAATTCAAAAGGATTAATGTAAGTGCAATGAAAATAAATTTGAATATCGCCATAAACTTCACAAATGAAACACCGTAGCCTACGCGTGTACGACAACTAATTAGATAAAGATCTATTTCTTTTAGATAAAAAAAAAATACCAGCACAAGATTTGGACATTGTTGGTCCAAAATGACAATAGAGACCCGAAACAAAAAAGACGTTTTCAGGTGGTTCCTAATGGTGAACCCATGCAAGATTTCAAAGCTGTAACCACAATAATGTACCAAAGAGCGCCTGGACACACACACACACACATTGATACTCAAAGAGAAAATATGTAACCTACTTGGGGCTACAAGGATTCGATAACAATGCAAGATTTCAAATAAAAATTAAAAAAATTATTTGGGGATTTTTAGTTGGTCCTCACCATACAACATTCAACTCGAGGGAATGGATACGTAGAGCTTATTTCATTAGTATCCCCTACCCTAGGGTTCAAGTTGGAACCAAAGATCAAATCATTCAACTTCAAAAAATGGTTTTCAAATGGTCTAGCTTATTGATTATCCAAACCAATGTCAAGGCCACCTTTCCAGCCATCACGCTACTAAAGGCGCCGTATACATCTATCGTTAAGTGACAAGAACTTGACGCAATCCACATTTTTATAAACAGAGGATAAGGAAAAAGGTTGGCACATCAACCAGGTATGGTAAATCCAAATTATTAGAAAACAGATTCTTCCACCATTGTAAGTGCCGAGACTAAAATAGTCTGAAGCAGCTATTTGGATGTATAGAGATAATCTAAAAAATATTCCTTTTAAAATTTATTGTAAGTGCTTGAAATCAAAATTGTACAGATCACTTGACTCCGTCTCTTTGATATGAATGGGACTGTTACTATAGAATGAAGTGTCTGGTTAATTCAATTAATTGGGTTGTGAAAAAGGCCCGATTTTCATTTAAGGTTATAGCTGGCTTACAGATCACTTGGGCTACGATACTACCACAACAAGGTGGATCCAAAGTTGTGGGTGCCTAGCTATTTCAGAAATGTAAATAACATGGCTGGCATTACTTTGTGTTGAAGATAAAATCAAAATGTCATGCATTGGAATTGCCTTACTTTGGGAGCGAAAACCGTAACTATAACAGCAACAGTTATAACGTTATTGATAAGAGACGACCCTCCGAGAAAAAGCTTTCTTAGCACTTGCACCAAGGTTCGTATCTATGACTACCAGGTCAGGTAAAAGTCTTGCGTATCAGTTAAAATTGTTCATAAGGTGCTCTAATCCTGATATTCAGATTACTTCAGCTTTAAATACGCTAAAGGCATAAGCTTGGGAAAATGTGAAACCTGAATTAAAAGTTTGGACCTCATGCTTAAGTAATTATATCTTGGTTTTATTTTTATGAGACTTCTCACTGCTGTAGACTCTTTGTTGGGCATAGGACCACTTTTGCGATTCCAGAAGCAAGTAGGGTTTTACGGGATTGAGTTGCTAGCCCCACCTTCAATTAGCATGAATTAACTATCCAACACGTTGAAATAAAGAAAGTCACAAGTTTAAACAAACCAAAGTGGAAACACTGATCACGTGATTTATTGATATTTTTACGTACATTCACACTTTCCAATCCTCTATAAAGGTCAAGAATTTTGTTCTTAGAGAAGACAATCTTATATTCATTGCCATTTCCGCCATTTTTTTGTTCTTTTACTTCCGGTTCACTTCACATCGCTATCGAGTCTTTGCTCATGGGAAAAATCCTGTATTTTTCCGGAAAGGTGGGCGACTGATGATGTAGTTCAAGAAAGTTTTCTTACTAAGGAGTGTATCTTAATTCAGGTCTTTCCTTGACTTGGGAGTGGGAACTCTTACGATAATACTTTAAAAGCTCTTTATTCCAAAGTGATGGAGATCTAGGTTAAGAACCAATACGACCAAGGATTTCCTCCGAACTCATCCTCCCACGCAAGTAAGAAACTACACAGTTTCGATACTAAATAAAACTACATTTTTTGAACAGATGTGTACGATGAAGGCAAGCTTTGTCGATGGAGAAGTCAAAATTTCTTTCTGGCTGAAACTGTTCGTTTCTCTCTCTACTTACGTAATCAGTGTACATCTAGAAGTACATGTCATCAGTTATGATATTTCGAGCCTAGTTCAACCACTTTCGAGTGCTGTAAGACCAACGTTTGCACTCAAAATACAATGAAATCTTGATTCAACTAACGATATAACTGAGCTTCTCCAAGAATATGCTATCTTATTACTCGTTAATAAAATCATGTGAATTACATTGCTTTGGGCTTTAATAATCAATATTTTTAATTATTCCTAAAATGAATATTCATGAGGACATGGTCTCCGAGATTCTAGATAAGATTTTGAGTTCGCATTGAAAAGTTTAAGAATGACCCAGCAGCACAATACAATGTACAGTACTAAACACTTTAAAATGCCTCGGACTAATTATGCAAAAGGCCTCAATTTCAAAAAATTTTTTAAAAAGGAACATGGTTGAAAATGGCTGGGAAAACGGGTTTACAGCATTGACAGACACTTCCTTCCCTATTAGTCCGTTAAATCAGGGGTGTACCATACTGAACTTTCATAAATTTGGGCAAATGCATAAAATAAACTTGTTTTTAACTGGGCCAAGTAAAGAACATGCATAAAGCTCCAGTAACAATCGATATACTATCGACAATTATAATATTCTCCGTTGAAATGAGCGAGCGCATATATGCCCCAAATACGACATTTAATAAACTCAGCTTAGTACAATACCAGGACTCAAGTGTGTGGAATCCAGTTGTATCCAAAGCTTTTCCCAGTCTAGTTAACCACTGCTTGCGTGGCGGTCTCGTGGACAATTACTTCAATAAGAATCCAACCTTTTGGTTTTCGGCTTTGAGTTGAAAGATGATAGGGTAAATAATTGCTTTAGGTTCGTAAACTCCATTATACTCTAATTTTCCAAAGGGTGATAGCAGACGCATAATTCAGCGTTATCAGTTAGAGTGCAGATTACACCGACGGTTCGAAACTTTTACACCACTTTTTACTATTTATTTGCATGAGTTTAAAATGGAGAAACGGCATTGAAAATTTGTTAGTTGTTGTAAATGTATATTTTAGTCTAATCAGTACGTGGAAAACTTTTTTTGTTGTAAATTGTAACGACGACATTGATCCTAGATTAGATGGAATGAATGTCCAGAATATCTTAGCAGCTGCATAAATCAGCGTATTCTTCAGAAAAATTGAAAGTTGAATTAAATGGAGTTTACGAACCTAAAGCGTAGTGTAAAGAAACATCTAGAATGTAGATGTCATTAATAAATCAGTCAAAATACGGCCCAAAAATAAGAAAAAAGATATTTTAGAAGGGGTCAAGTAGAGTACTGATGCTAATTTTCAAGTCTGTAGACAAAACAGTATGGTCAGACAAACCATACACATATATGAAGAGGGGTAGAACCCTTCGCTACCTTTGGTTGGTTTAACAGCTTTCAACCCTGAAAGGGTTATTTAAGGCTGGAATAAGACATGAATTGAGGAGTTTGAATGTTTGGAGTTTTTATTTTTCCCGAAATCGGAAATATAGTTTTGGGGGGAGAGGAGGTTGAATAAGGGTTAGTCGAATTCCCTTCCTTTGACCTGTCTGGACCTATCAAGAATCAAATTCCCGACTGCATAGCTGTCTAGGTCGTTGGAATATAAACAAGCCACTACAACACCTTTGGTGGATACAGTAGTTCTATATTCCCCGATGACAGCACATCGTTGTGCTGAGAGAACAGGTCATAGCGTTCACGCAATAGACAATGCAGCGACATTTGACGATGCTTGTGTATTGTGTCTTTTATGGAAGACCCTCAAGCTAACAATGAAATCGCATCGTGTCATTTACACATTAGTAGAGGCGGTGGGCGTCCGTGTTGTGCTTGCAAATAGTCTCAAGTTTGTTTTTTCCAAGTTAAATTGGATTGTATTGGTTTATCCTTAGAAAAGTACCAACCAAATTTGCATCGAAGATATTTTCCCGAAGCTGCAGACATGGTATAAGAATAAGAATGTAAATAATAAAACTCATTCTGCCTTGGAAGCATAGATTGGCTTTTTGGGTGCACTGAGTTTATAACCAAAACAATTGTAACATTCTTGTACAAGCCGTAAGGCACATCCGTGAAAATCAAACTCACTGAACTTGTGAGTTGGTTCGCAAGATTATGACATTAATGTCATAAGCGCAGATATGTTTACTAAAATTAGTGTATAGCAATTGTATCCATTACCGTTGTGATATCATCATCATTGAGTGACCCCTCACTTCTGATCTTTTGCCATACTTAGCTAACATCTTGTTCTTCGATATATTTCCAGAGATTTATTTTTAAAATGCTAATAATTTTTTTTTTTACACTGCTGATATCATCCACAGGGAAAGGATATACTCACTTAGCCCCCCCCCCCTCTGCTAAAGGCATGCTTGCGTTCGTCCAAGGAAGGGTGGGGCCGACCATTGGTAGGACAGCCGTTGTATACCTTCCACCTTTAGCAGTTAATTGAGTACAACCTAAGCTGTCTAATGAGTGCATAGGGAAATTAGTCCGTCCAATGAAAGGTTTTCCACGCTCTTTGCTCGTACCGGGAATCGTATACACGACCTTCTGCGTGTGAGGCAGATGCGCTAATAGATTATTAGTGTAAGATTGAATATGCTCTTTAGTTAAGTGTATTGTATGAAAAGGGAGGAATTGATTTGATCCATGCCGTAATTTACAAAGAGATGAAAATGGTATAGAAATATGCCGTGATTGCATGTCCATCAAATGTCGATATCTACAGCATGAAGCCAAGAAGTAGGTAGAAAGATTGTCTTAAACGCTGCCAAAACCTGTACATAAAACACCTTAGTTTTTGAAGAGTCTATTCTTTTTAAAGAAAAATCTATGATTTTGGTCTGACATTCACTTCTGCAATAAAACGAAGTCTTTCCTATTGAGTTTTAACGGGGATCAACTTGAAAACATTCGAAATAATCATTGCATCGAAAATAAGCAAAATGCATTATAAACACTATAAAGTCAGCTTTCTTTCGTCTTACTCTCTTGGAATTATCTCGAGAATTGATTTTTAAAATGACTGTAGTTTGAAGTAAACAAGAAAAAAACAGCAGGCCCAATAGAGAAAGAAAATAATCTATTCAGTTATTATCTTAGGGGTCACTGAATGCCTTATAAACGCTGTTAACCTATTTCAATCTGGTCTTGAAGAAATGTTTGCTATTCCAAGAACTGACTTAAGTATTTCCCATTAGTGCCAGAGGTCGGTGTTCTGAGCCAAAATTTTTCACTGCAACGTGACTCTCTCAGCATCGACTTTGGTTCATCCTATGAAATGTTTAATATCTCAAAAATACCTTTATTGGAAAGTGAGTGACACTACTTCGGGTGCTTGTCGCCTCTAAGTCTATTTCATATATCACAGACCTCGGAGAACGAGCCTAGAAAGTAAATCTTGTGAGATATGAACCCTGGGTAGGGACGGCTGATGCCATAGCTGGTGTAAGGGCACGAGGTGGAAGCGAAAGTACCTAATTTGATGATCTTGTATTCATTCAATATTATATTGTCTAAGTATTTATTATTTTGTTAATACTTGACAATCAACTGTCTGCCAGCTTAGTAACAACATGGAGAATTTGAGGAATCAGACAATTTTCAGTCATTCTATAAGATAGGTCAGCTTTGTTACTCCATAGAAATCGTCACAGGACCATCGTTTTCTGGCACATGCCGTGTTCGGGGATAGAGGTTATCAATGAATGAGTTACTTCTCTCGCCTTTTGTTGGGTAATGATCACCCAAAAAGTCTGAAGTTTCGAACAACAAGTGTGAATGCTGCCGAACCCAAACTAAGAAATCAATTTAGCATAAACTTACATTGCAAGTTGGAACCCCTTGAAAGGAAACACGCACACACAAATCTGGGAGGGGGGGAATTTACAAAATCGGTGTGGCCTGTAAGGCGCCATATATACATTGGTGATAGTTTTGGTCGATGGTTTCTGATCTTTATTCAGTTTTTAAGTGGGTGTCGCTGGCTAAGATAAATTAAATGCTCTGGGCTGTTCCGTTAAAAATCAAGTACTGACAATTCGGAAAATCAATGAGGTCTTTAGTCAACAGCTCAAGGCAAACCCCAAACAGCTTCAAGCAATTATTATTCAAACAACTTATACATGGATAGGTAATATACACTTGTGGAAATTATCCACTGTGTATTGTCTTAGAGATCACAACTATGCTCCCTACTCATCTTTTGGATCCCTTACTCTGCAAACGACCTTTCCTGTTTATAACTGCGCTAAGAAGTTTGTTTTGGCGATGAGACACTTATTTCTCTTTCTTTTTAATAAGCCCCATATTGTACGTTACATCAAAAGAGTTATACATAAGTAAGATATCTCCAAGTCTCATCAGGGGTGATTCTTTCCGGAACTAAAGATGATACACTAGATTCTCACAAGAGAAATCTGGGCAAATATGGTATGACCACAATGTTAGAGCGTAGAATGAAGAGAGGCTTGATAAATCCTTTTGAAATTTCAAATGGATAACAAAGTACGGCAAAAACACTTAAACCACTCTCACTGAATAAACATTTTAGTTCGTCGATCAGGAAATTGCCAAACCTTGATTTTCTTCTGCTGAAGAGTAATAAATTACTGGGATAAGTTACCAGGATATACATTCGAAACAAGAACAGTGTCAATAGTTTTTTTTTCAATGGGCTTGATGAATTTCAGCGTTATAGCCGATATAATAAGGGACAATTCCGGGAACTTTCAGATGAAAAATTTTGAGAAGAAATGAGTTAATTGAATTTGATCTTAAAATTTGAATATGTGTCCCTGGCAATCTCTAAAGTAGAATAGTGTTAACCCAAATGTTATTGTAGTACTTCGAATCCTATTATAAACCAGGTTTTTTCGGTTTTTTAGTGAATCTGCCTGATTGGCTTTGTATGCGTACATTACGCATTCATGCCACATTGATGGAGATAGAGGGCTTAAATGTCCCCACCAAAATAACTTGTAAATTGATTTGCTTCTTAGAACGTAAGTTCATCACAATGATCCCATAGCTTGTGTCCCACAGCCTTCACGCTTGTTTTTGAAAATCAGGACAAATAAGCGAGAGAAGTAACTAATTGATCGATCACCCATATTTCAAGTTTTTAATTGATCACCACAAGGCATGCTGCCAAAAGTCACGAGTCGGTTTCTACTGTGTGACCAACCAGACCTGTCATTCTATTCAAGTTTTGCTTTTAGAGACATCTCCACCGAGCGTAAACATGAATTACTTTTTACAAAACAAAAATTTCGGGAATATTTGTGATCTTTCAAATCTGGGGTCAGGGGTAAAAATGAAAATTCCTCTACAACTTTGAAATACAAATCTTCCACGTAGATTTTCAAAATCGATATTGACTATAGCAATTTGGAATATAAAAACACTACTCAGGGCGCCTTCAAACGAGGTCGATCGTAAAACAGCCAAACTTTAACAATCTTTTCTCACTATCTTCTTTCCATTCTATTACGAATATATCATTAGTAGTCGTTCGTTGTACTGATGTAGATGCAAACATACAGTTGTGGTTTAACGTTTGTGATTACATAGATATAAGCGCTGCTTCATCCCCTGCTTGCTTTAGCGTGACAGAAATTGATATACATTGACTTTTATGTTATAAGTATAGAGATGTGATTTTCATGAATAAAAGTAGTGTTTTTCTCAACAAAAAAAATCGTTTCTATCCGGGGGGTTTTGTTTTGTTTAGTTTTTTTTCTTTGCAACTAAAATTTCTAAGGAAATTTTTTTCATTTGAATTATCCCCCTTTTACAATTTGTGATTTTTTTTTTAAATCAACCCTCAGAAGGGTTCCATTATTATTTTATTTCGTTTTTGTGCTGTTCATTTGATAACTCATTGGAGAATTCCTATGTGAATAACCCAAACAGTTTCCAAATTTAAGAGTTAATGTATATATATATATATATATATATATATATTTCATTTTTTTTTCTTTCCAAACAGTTCCACGCGGGAAGCAGCGACTCTTTGTCTGAATCCGATGCAAGCAGTCGACACACAGAGGGCAGCACCAATCTGATTGATGCACTCTCGTTATCGATGTCTGGCCGAGAAAGTCTCCAGAATGAGAACCTTGAACTCTTGACCAGTGAAGGACCAATGGTACCACGGATAGTAACCACTTGTTTCAAGCACATTGAGAACTATGGTAACCAGAACATTTGGAATTTCATCCTTTATCATTTGACTTTCAGCCTGTAATTACATTACAAAGTGAAGTGAATTCTGGAGAAGGAGTGGCGAACCTATGACATGCTTAAAATTTTATTGGCATAAAGGAGATAAATTTTGTTAGTGTTTGCTTTGCTTGTTTTGTTTTTTTATTCGACAACTCTTAATTCAGCAGCGGTTACCTCAGGCGTGGATACATGGGCTCAGTGACGCACCCCCAGAGAAAATTTTTTAAAAAGACTCAAGATTTTCCAGCATTTTGTTCTTTCTCCATAAAATAATTTGTAAAATACAATTAAAATGATAGCCTGCAGCTCAAAATTCACATGTGTATGTAGATGTTTTTAGAAGATTGTTCTCAAAAGGGTTAACTAAGGTTCGTTGAAAAAATCATTGCTTCAAATGGGCCATATCTTGATGAAATACTAAGTTTTATATAATTCTGTATATTTCTGTTGAAAAAGGGTCTTGCGTAATAACCTAAAAGCAATCGGTGTTTTTCTGATACGATCTGCATTATTTACTTACTATATAGATTTCTCAAAATATTCAGTGATAGAAAATAGTTTAGGGTTCAATTAACAAAGAGAGAAAAAAACATTTATGAAAAATAATATCCAGAAATCGTTTCCTTTCCAGGTCTCCAAGTTTTGGGTATCTTCAGGGTTGGCAGTTCGAAGAAACGAGTGAAGCAGGTAGGTCATTTGAGGATGTGTCATTTCAAGGGAGATTACTCTGGAAGAAAAAAACTCGTCTGTTGAAAAAGTTAAATTGCAATGAAATTCGATTATTTCAACAAGTTTGTTCACGTTATTTTTATCTATTCTCCGGGTGAATTAATCCAGAGATAACTTCAAGTATATCAGTTATTTTCATAAACATTTGTAAATGACATTTAGCTGTCAAATTCTCATTGCTTTTCCTTAATGTACAAAACAGATAGGGACTAATCGATTAAATACAGGTTTTCGATTATGCTTGAAAATATTTTCTGCTTGTTTAAAAAGACAGGCTTAATCTTAGCCAACTTGAAAGTAACTTATTGAAACATATATATATAAGCACACACTAATTATTCCTAGGGTCAGCTTTTCTATTAGAAAAGAAAGTCCTGGAGTCATTTCAGTGGAAGGGTCCATTGTTTTAAAATGATAGACAATTTTGTTGATAGAAATATATCCTGAGCGAGTTCTTCCACGGTAATAGAGAAAGATAATTGATTATTGTATAAGTAATCAGATTACATTTATATATATATATATATATTCCTGCAGCTGCCCTAATATTTTTTATCACACCAAATGATACTGTCACCGTGTAATAATAGGTGATCACTTCAGATACAATTATTTATTTATAATATATGCATTATTTAAAAAAAAATTCTGTCATCCACAGACAGCCATTTCATTGTATAACATCTTCAGTGTGGCTACAGACAATCCACAATCCCTCCCAGTACCGCTAGGTAGAGTCGAAACCTTCGCTTCAGACCCAGAAGCAGATGCTCTACCCCTGCCCTACGCAGGAGTTGACGGTCATTGGGCTGAATTGAGCAGTACATTTACTTACGCATAATTCCCCATCTACGAGTTGGAAGGGCATTGCTATAGTAGCTTATAGTAGACGAGTGCTCAACCTTAAGGAAGGATATATATGTATGCGTGTGAAAACTGTTTTGACTATTATTTCTTTGTGCATAACAGTCATTAAGTATTTGAACAACTGCGAGACAGGTCAAAGAAATTTTTACAAACCACTGAAAGCTCAAATTATTTTATCTCAAATTTGGTTTTCTATATATACAGAATATATTTCTGTTGCAGTTACGTGATGAGTTTGATAGTGGCAAAGACGTTATTCTGGACGAGACACAAAATCCACACGACGTTGGTGCCTTGCTTAAGGAATATTTCCGGGACCTTCCAGAACCGCTGTTAACAAGAGATCTCTACTCACCATTTGTTGCTACAAGACGTAAGTAAAAAATTAAAAAATGAATTAAATTTTTTTAAAAATACATGAAGTTTCAATGTATTTGTATTCATCAAGTGAAATGAGCCTAGCACACATCGTGGAGCAGGTCTGTTGACGAAAACTAGTTTTTATTGTATCAATATGTTGTATATTTTACCTGCTTTGCGGGTATCAATAACCCTGTAAACTTCTTAAAGTTTTTACTGTCTATCGTATATTCAGATATTTTAGAGTCGAGGAGATTTCAAAAGGTTAAAATTTTGTTAATAACTTCGACTATCCAAGGTGTCAAAATTGAATCACATGGAGAGAGTAAAATTTTACAATTCTAAATACAATTAAACGATTTCCAAGCTAAATGGCCCACTAAATGCCATCAAACTTTATTGCCATTCTTCTTTTTTTAATTTATTGTTAAGTCTGCACTTCCTTTATTTCCAGGAATCCAATGTCCTGAGAAACAGGCACTTGCTGTCAAATTATTAGTGGCTCTCCTACCAGTTCCAATTCGGGACACATTATGGGCACTAATGAAATTCTTAAAAAAGGTCGCAGAACATTCCATGGATTCCATCGGGGAAAACGGAGAAGTGGTAAGACGAACATCTTTTTTTCCAGATATACTTCACTGTAGGAATAAAACTTCCCGATTCTGATGAAAAACACTTTACCCAACCCTGAACATAAAAGTACATCTTTTTTCTAGTCTTGGTTAATTTGATCATTAAACTAGTTCAAAAACCCACCACTCAAAATCATTTTTGGGTGCTACCAGATAGGCCTAAACAGAAACTACGTCACGACAAAGGACCCAAACTATTCATGAAATCCACAAATATATATCACTATTCCCTGGAGAAAAATATCAACCATCTATCCATAGGATGAGCATATATGCAAATTTCTTGTTTGTGATCACGCGTCTCATTGGTTAACTTATCTTATTATGACTATGAAGGTTACAACATCTCTTGAGATTTTATATATGATCACACATTGAAACAGTTTGGGTTGAGTTCGGACTTCATAATTAAGATTTGGATTCTTTGATTAATGAAATTAATAACCTAGTAGCTCTAGGCTCCTTAGTGTTGAGCCATACACGAATAATCGAAAATGTCACCTCCTCAATGACGTTTGAAAATTTGTACAGATCTTATCCTTCAATGTAAATTTTCCATGAACTATTTAACTATGTTTAAGTTTCAATAGAAACTTACTGTTCGGATCGTAATTCTAATACGGTTTCCCCATGATTATGGGTGGTGTACGGCTCATGTTGGTCTTAATCCGGCCTTAGGTTCTATTGTAGTACGTAGTTTACCGAAATATGCGTACTCATCCAACCTGTGTATTTTAAAGTAGACCCAGGGTCAAAAGGGTACTCGGTCTCCACCCCTTTAATATTAATCGTCACACATACACAATACTTGCAGTCTTATCTTTACTACACGTGTTAAGTATGATGCATGAATTGTTTGTTGAAATTCAGTTCGATTAAGATAAAAAAATCATTTTAAACTGACTGAATTCATCTTGAGGAACGCGAGATTTTTTTCTACATTTCTCAGCGAAACAGCCTTTCTTATCCATTTGAACTCATTTAAACTGGTGAACCCAAGTTGATTTTTTTTTTGCTTACGAACTGTATGTCGTCCACTATATTAAAAACTTGGTGCTAGACTATATACTGCAGTAAACACTCAAAATTCATTTTTTGCATATTTCTATGCTATAGTGCTAACGGTTCTTGCCACGGTTAGTATAATTTTCAAAATGAAGTATCTATAATATAATTCCATGTCTAGATAGATTGATTTTTTAAATTAAGAAACCCCTGACTATAGAAACATTGCTCGATACCTCATACTTGAACAGTAGTCACCATGGAATCTGTCGACAATTTTATAATAAATACAGTGTTATTAGAAATTAATTGCATTTTGTTATGAATTAGCCAAGTCCTGATACAACCATTTTGAAATATAAAAGGGGCGAACAATCTAAAAAGTTACTTCCCTTGTCTATAGCAAGGGCAGTAACTCAACCTTGAATATCTTATCTACACAAAGTATGGGAGGTAACTCTACTCAGAAATATATTTCAAGGATACTTTTCCAGTCTACTGATCAATTAGCATATTACAAATTTTACTTTGATATTAGGCAAAATCCAAGTGTGAATAAATTCAGATTTTTACTTGGTGCATACAAAATTTGTATAAATGAGCAAATTTCCAGAGAAAATTGACTATTTGCAGAGTAGTTTTTCGTAAATGTACTTCAAAGTCTACTGCAACTAGAAAACACTCAGCGCATTCCTGTCAAGGCCATTATCTTTAAAAACAATGAAAATCAGTTTATCAAAATTAAAGGGTAGTGTAACTGTAAAAAAAAAAAAAAAAAAAAATGGTATCTATAAATGATAGATTATAATATTTATTACGTAAAAACCTCATGAGAACTTGAAACAGATGAATATATCCAGTAAAACAATCAAATTGAGTGATTGAACTTGAACAGTTTTTTGTTAAAAAATAGAATATAAAATAAATTTTTTTTAAATCATTAAATCTGCCTCAATATTTAACCAATAATTTTTCACTGTGACCTACCCTTCCACCATATTAAATTGGAATTAATCGAGAATTTTGAAGATGTGTGAACATAGACAAGCAATACAGGGGAGGTAATTGTGAAAATTTATGAATACCTCAAAATTTATTATAATCATGGATAACGTTATCAAACAGTTATTGTGATCAAAATCAGTCGGTCCCAAACGCTGAGTTTGGTATTCAATTAACATGAGAAAAATAATACTTTTGAATAAAACGCATCTTAATAGAGGAGGCATATAAATCATTTATCAATTTTTGCTACTGTTTATCTTCATCTTATTTGGCTTATCACAACTAAACTCGGGCGAGGTTCTCTTCAGCAGTGAGTGAATAAATTCGCTGCAAGGATCGGAATAAAGTTCCCGGTGTGGGTGGCTCGCTTAACAGGCGACTGTTCTTACCACTAAATCACTGGAACTAACAATGAGTTGTATAGGGTTGCTTATAAAAAAAAAATGATTAACATTTCAATGAATGTAGATTGTTCATATTTTCTGTTATAAAACTCAAACTTGATACTTTTGCAAAAAAAAAAAAAAAAAAAAAAAAAAAGTTATATATTCTTGGAATTATTACTCTTCAGGCAAACATTCAATGAAATATTTTTCAATCGGAATTTCAGCTTCCAGGAAATAAAATGGATTCGACAAATTTGGCAACGTTGTTTGGGCCAAATATTCTCCACAAAGCAAAGTCGTCAGGAGAGCGTGAATACCTGGTTGAGAGCACAGCAAGGGCAGAAGAACGAAAAGAAGTAATCGAAGTCGTGAAAGAAATGATAGATAACAACACTTCCATGTTTGAAGTAAGATGAATTATCAATTTATCATTTGCCTGAAATAGCTAGGGTATATACTGACCTATAAGTCGAACCATAAGTAAAAGTTTAATTCAAGTTTAGTTCAATATTCACCAGATACGTCAACTCTCCAACATTGCATCCGTATGGCCTAAACAAAGTAATGATTCATCGGGGAAATTCTTCATTCTTAAAAATTCAATACTCCAGTGTATACGTTGTCTGAAATGTTTATTCCTACGATTAAAAACGAAAATTCTTTTCTATAAAAAAAAAATCCAAGTATAATGTAATGCACCTTTTTTCATGTGCGATTTCATGAGAATTTTGAACAAACAAAGTTTAAGATTAAACCGTTTTGAATACTGTTATTATGGCCACTATCTTCTGTATAATTCGATCATTAACTACAGAACACCAGTCATAATGACTGAGGAGACGAATATTTTCGTTTATTTGCTTCTAAGAAAAATATTGGAGGGTCATAAGTTACCCAAAATGAGCTAGTGTAGTGCTGCTGTTCATTTAAGCCAAATTTGATTTTCAGTCTTCACTGGTGGTCATGTATGTAGTTTAATCAAACTTTAATGGTATTTAATCAAAACTATGAAGAAATGTAAAATTCAGACCCCTTTAAGTACATGAAAAAGAATTGTATGGTTAAGTAAATGATAAGCGGTGAAGACCGAAAAATGAACCTTATAAACGAAACGTTATGGTTCCCAAACTAAGTTTTGCAATGTTCAGGAAAGGAATGCTTTGATTAATGGGTCGCCGATGCCTCAAAAAGTAGAAGAATTATAAGAAATGGTAAAAGAGATAAGTAGAGAAAATCTCTCAGCAACTGGGTGGATGGTTTAAATCGAGAGAATAGTGTTAAGAAACTCATTCATGTATCTTTTACTCGAGGTTATCAACCGTTTATTGCTATCCAAAAGATTCTGTTCCTAAATGATCATAATAAACGGCTTCTTTTGAATTAATTTTTCAGATTTCCGCTGAGATGCACGACCAAGTTTTGAGACAAATATTGGAAGACGATCCGGCTGCCTGTGACAGACATTTAAAGCTCCTCGCAAGCGATTTTGGGTTAGTTTGAGTCAAATACTTTATTTAAATTTAAAGGTGTTGTCTATCAGAAAGCGTTTGGGATCTGAGTAAGTTGAGAGTAAAAGATTAAATCGTTATTGTGGGATATCGAATCGTATCCTTGAAATAATTGTGATTCCGTTCAAATTTGCGTGAACCTCAACTTGTCCTTGATAATCACAAGCAGTTCAGACAAAAATGACTGCCATATTGCACCTACTGCTCACCAAAACCTTACGTTTTGCTTTAGATATTGACGAGTTTTTCGTCGAGAACCATTTAAACAAGGCACAAAAGAATGGCTGTATCTAATGGCATCTGAAAACGTCACCCAATTTCCAGCATGTTATATTGAGAAAAACTGCGTTCCCCTGAATTATCACCCGGTTTTCCAACTCTTCAAGATTGGACCATTGTGGGGCTGGACAAGGAAGGTTCGGTTCTGCTTTTCAGCCATTTTGGAGGGTTAAGGGGGGGGATCTTATATGCCGTCAGATACGGTCGTTTCACGGTAGAATTTTGTTATTGCTAATGATTTTGTTCGTGAAACAATTCCTTTTTTTTTTTTTTTTGCTACATTTGGACAGTTTTTATTCCTCTTCCAAAAAAAAAGAGCCTCATTTAGCACCACTCCACACGAATCTTTTGCCCGAATTTGAATAGAAAATGTGTCATTCTAGATATTTATACAAGCCCATAATGGAGAAGACCAATCGTTAGTTTATGAGGAACTACCTCGATATCTTTATTCACTGGATTTAATAACTTCAAAATCACTGGGACAATTTCTTAAAGGCAAAAACCTAAATCAAGACATCAGTTTAGTATTATCTGTACGTCCACGATCTCAAATTATTTCCATTTAGTTTCATATCGGGATCTACACAACTAGAGTTCTCTTTTTTTTTTTTTTTTCTTCATTTGAATAGATTATCACATTTTGAATTTATCTTTTTTAAAGCGCCATTATTTTCCGAAGACCCGAATTTATTTTTTAAAAAAACTAAAAAAAGTCATTGTTCCTATTCATCACATTAATAAATCCGAGGGGAACTGATCTCGAGGGTCGAGAGAAGCCAGTTGAAACTTTTACAACTTTATATCCACATCGCAAATAATGTTTGGGCAAGGTTTAGCGGTAAAACTATGACCCAATGACTTATATAAAAGTAAGAATCCCTAATCTTTGTTTCATGTTGACTTTTGCATAAATTTAGTTTTGTCACACACAACGCTGAGCACCTATTGGGGAACAAATTAGCAGTGGCATTCGAAACTTGCACCCTCATTCTTCCACAGCATTTGTTCCATATTCGTCTATTACCAGTTATTAAGGCAGTGTCCGTTCTAAAAAGGTACATGTCTGGAAGGGACACGACTTTGTGATGTGTATAGCAGACTGCCATGTAAAATATTCTGTCCATCGTATTTAAACTACGGCTTCGAAGTAGTTCAGTAACTTTTCAATGTTGCCTATTTGGATATCTTATATCTAAATTTAGATAAGATCGATAAAAATAAAAATATTAGAGATCAGACTCGACACTGCACTGCCTGATGAATTTCAACTTTGCACAATGGCAAGTTGTCGAGTAGTGGCTGTGCAAAAATTGTATTTAGATTAATGTTTTTATTAAACGTACTTCAACTGATTTGCAATTTATCTTTCTAGGGTTGACGCCGACTTGGACACTTCATATAGCAGCGTGTTTGACGACCCTAACTACCGCCAAAGTCCAAACCACTACGCATCGGCCTCTGACATTCTCCAAAGCAGTCGTGTCTCAAGCGGAAGCAATAGACCTATCCTCCGGCAGACAGCATCCACATCTTCGCCCACTCATTATGCAACATCTGATTCGGATAGGGACGACACCGATCCTAGGCAAGGACTGTCCGACTACCATGACCGACAGGCAAGAAGGATACTGCGGCAACGCGGGAAGCAAGCCACTGCCCCGATTCCGACGATCTCATCCCCTACAACAGGTTGTTTACGAGTACCTGGCATCCGCCTACCGCAGCGCTCCCTGTCGTCGGATAAAGATAACCGGACCACGCAGACTACAACATTGACCATTCCACAGCAATCTCAGTACGTGAGACAGAACAGCTGCCCTGGTCTTAGTTCTTTACGCCCATCATCGCCTCCGGTGTCGCCTGTGGTGCCCTTCTCGAGACCTCTCGGTAGTACCAGTAGCCGACTGAACACCCCCGAAGATAAAGGATCTCGCTCAGAAAGAGAACTGTCACAGACTGGACGTACACGACAGCTGACTCGCTCCAGGGACGCATCGCCAATGGACCGTCTTAAAATATCACCGTCGTCATCGACAACGACTATTACAGTAAGCGGAGTCCCAAGTGATGCGACGTCCTCACAGCAGGGACAGCCGTCGTGCCCTACACCCCCAACCGGTGCGACGTCCACGCAACAGGGACAGCAGTCGTGCCCGGCACAGAAAGGCCCACATTTGAATAGATCTGCAGCTTGGCAAAGAGAACGCTGGAGACAGTGGGAAATACTAACCACAGAAAGTAGCGACGATACACACGAACAGGAAACTTTGGTTTAAGAATTAGGAGCAGACATTTTAAACATGTTCATCACACGATGCGAACGTGTGAACTTTAGTTTGACCCATGTAAAAGATTTATTTTCCTAATGTGAATCTCATTCACGGGACTGGTTTAAAAGATTTACTTTCAAATCCTGGGTTGAACTTTCCATTGCACAAAAAATTCTTAAAAATGTATAAATATTTCAACAATATTTTAACTCAGGAAAAAACAATCGGAAAGGAACTGATCTCCTTTTATCTGCTTCTGCGCAGAGGAAGTTGAAAGGCTTATAAAATCAAAATAAGGAAGAAGAAAAAAAATGCACACACACTCACAATGAAGGCCCTTGTAAATATTATACATAGAGAATAAAATTATATCAAGAGATTATTGTTTACATCAAAAAAATATACAAAAACATCTGAGATTTCTATCAAGGACATGAATAGAAGATTAATGTTGAAACTATTTTTGTTGATCTGTGAAATTGAGTGCTTGATCGGCCAATGATGAATGCTTTAACTGTAAGTCGATTTCCAACGAATCAGAGTTGTTGGCTTTGGTAAAGACAATGAAATCCCAACAATAAAAGAAGGTTTCTGATGTTCGGAGTATGTGGAAAGTGGGCGAGGCTTACGAGACGGGAAAGCTTATTTGTGTAATTTAAGATTTTTAAAAAGAAATTATATATGAAAATGCACAGCATTGTTATTTCATTTGTTTCCGATATCTGGAAATTGTTTCTGTATTTTGAAAATATTAAAAAGTGCAGTAAATAAAATAAGTGTTATAAAAAACGTTTTTCGTTTACAATATTCAAATTGTTTTTTCTTTTACGTTTTTGGCAAGTATTGATATCCACAAAGCTTTAGATTGGTCTAAAGAGGTACATCTGTGTCCTCCAGTGAGGACCACCATGACTACACTTGCAACGTGGCCTGCTGAACAATCACGCAAACTCTGCACCACAGCGAGATGCTAATTGGCTCAATTCAGAGACGAGTCTCTTGGGGGGGGGGCTTACAATACTGAAGGATTATCGATTTATTTAGACGAATGTGACCTGTGTATAGAAATCACTTTAACAATCAAATCAAAATATACCGCTGGATATGCTGCTACAATGCTTTCGAATAACTAGGGCGTACATGTCAGTATATGAATAAATTCACACACACACTATATATAAACGTGTGTGCAAATTCATGTGAAAGCGTGTGTGTGTGCGTAAATTCCTGTGAAAGCGTATATGTGTGCGTGTGCGTATATTCATGTGAAAGCGTGTGCGTATGTGAATCGTGTGAAAGTATGTGTGAGTGCGTATGTGAATCATGTGAAAGTATGTGTGAGTGCGTATGTGAATCATGTGAAAGTATGTGTGAGTGCGTATGTGAATCATGTGAAAGTATGTGTGAGTGCGTATGTGAATCATGTGAAAGTATGTGTGAGTGCGTATGTGAATCATGTGAAAGTATGTGTGAGTGCGTATGTGAATCATGTGAAAGTATGTGTGAGTGCGTATGTGAATCATGTGAAAGTATGTGTGAGTGCGTATGTGAATCATGTGAAAGTATGTGTGAGTGCGTATGTGAATCATGTGAAAGTATGTGTGAGTGCGTATGTGAATCATGTGAAAGTTTGTGTGAGTGTGTATGTGAATCATGTGAAAGTATGTGTGAGTGTGTATGTGAATCATGTGAAAGTGTGTGTGCACGTGTGTAAATTCATGAATTTATATACAAAGTGTCTGAGAATACGAGGTGCCGTATGGAACAAGATTGTTCTGCGACCGTCCCAGCTTATGCTCTGCCTCCGATTAACAGAACGTCTTGCCAAGTTAGCAGCGGACTGTACACCACCACCCCCATGCACACACTGCCTTGGGGGGGGGGACACATGACTGCCTACTCTCTTCAGAGCCGTCAAACTAAGTGTGTGCGTGTGTGAATTGATATAAGTGCGTGTATGTTAGGGCAAGTTGATGGATAAAAATCTATTAGTAATCTTTGCATTCCCCTAACCATATAATGAAAAATATAATAAATTGATTTGTAATATAGTGTGACATAATGTCAAATACACTTTCCGGTTATTGAAGTATTTTACTGCGCGTAATATATTCAGATGCTCACTCCAAAACAAGCATGCCTTATACTACATTTTGACTATGAACCAATGGTCTTATTGTGAGCCTTTCATTATAGGGGTGACCAAAAGCTGTGCAAAGCAGGAGATGCCAACTTATAAATCAGTCTTTTACCATCCATCGTTGGACAGAGAAATTTGATGGATCCTGGGGAAGGTCTATCATGGGCATCGCAGAGCCAGTTCTTTCTGAATTTGTGCAGTTCATCTCTCCATCTTGTCGGTCTCTATTTCACATGTGGTCTCTTGGGGTCCATGTTGTGAGTCGTGATGTTAATCGGTTGTCCTTCTTTCTCGCAACATGGCCAGCCCATTGCCATTTGAATTTTCTAATAAATTCTAAGTTTGTTTTTTCATACATTTTTTTTTAATTATATAAAAATTTGTACAGCTGACAAAAGTTTTAGACATTCTATCAACTCTAAGAGGACTTCTGGCATCTGACAATCCTCTATCTTATTCAAAACAAATTAAGTGAGGCTTATATTTCAGCATCTGCAATACCCTTAGTCAGTGGTTCCTGAACTTATTGTCGCAGAACCCATAGCTTTAGAGAGAATTTTTTCTTGGGTGGGGATATTTCTAGGAAAAATATCAAAAGCAAATTAATGTTGTTACTTCTTGGACTCCAGTATTTTCTGAAAATTTGTTTCAATATTGGATAATTAGATTTGCAATATCTGGTGCGTCCAGACTGTTGCTATATTTAGTTTTTGTGCAAACCTATTCTGAATACCATCTTTCAAAAATTAAACTTGATTTTATCAAAATATACCTTATTTGGCTTACTTGCCACTAGCGTCAAAGTCAGTGTTTGGGGGGTGTAAAATATAGATGAATCGGGATGTAAATGAATAGAGGGGGGGTATTCTACTTTTGACTTGCATCCGACTAACCTTGAATGTCTTAAGCCAAACAATATCTAGCTCTGTCAGTTAAATTGGGCAGAGGATATGTATTCACCCATGTTTTTTCTCAATGTTCAACGAATTTTAATGTCTGTGTGGCAGGGCTGGTCATTAGCGAAGGAACAATTGATTAAATTTGGGACGGATCCAGGAATCATTTTGGCAATTCTGTTGATATTGCA
Organism: Thysanoteuthis rhombus; assembly: GCA_963457665.1. Lineage (NCBI taxonomy): Eukaryota > Metazoa > Mollusca > Cephalopoda > Oegopsida > Thysanoteuthidae > Thysanoteuthis > Thysanoteuthis major. Next base: position 13,626,839 of record OY735201.1, on the reverse strand, counting down.
AGATAAGACAATTTTTTCAGCTTTTCGGATGTAAAAACAGTTATGACGTCATCACGGTGTCATAAGTGTGATAACTGCATTGAATTTTTTTTTTTTTTTTAACTTTCTGATAAGTTAGATGAATGAAAACCAGCTTTTGCCACGGTATAATCCGGGGACCGCAATTATTCTGTCCTCAGGGGTGTTGATGGAGGTAGGTAATTTTTTTTTTTTATTGAACTAGTTTCTGCGTTATCTCATTTAGCTCGGCGCAGGGTCGCCAATTTAAATATGATTTCTCAATTCACTCCGATTTGAAGATTTTTTTAGATCTCTCAATTGGTGACACTGGACTTTAAAATGAAAAATTTTAAATCTCAATATTGTCAATACTTGATACTCACCAATTCAAAAAAAATTAAAATGAAAAAATAAAAACAATTCAAGAAAAAAAGATTCGGCAACCCTGGTTTCGAGCCTCAGGTGCAATAAAATTTACCAGAAATGCGCCTAACACACTCCAGTATTGCAGAGTCTTAAATATCAGACGATGAAAACTATCCTTCTGCATTAATTCTATCCAATATAGTAAGCATTGTACACATTTGGTAAGTAAACTTGAGCGTTGTATAATAAATGCACAGCTTAGCGTGAAGTATTGTTCAATGCCCACTGAATTCAGTAGCATCACATAAGCAGACAAGGAGCGACCAATCTATGGTGTACGTTCTTACATTGGAACCTTTCCTATGAAAGTTGAACCTGGTCCTACGCAGAATAATGTTGCTGGGTGTTTCACCGGATGCCGTCGTTTCCAATCTCGTATAATGACCTAATTAGGTTAGAACGTGCCCGATTTAGACTCCTTTGGGGTTTAAGGCAGGAGTGGTTCGTCGCGATATTTGTCAACTCCATCCTTCAAAGGGCGGTCTGTGTACCCAACATTGAAGCCAGTCAGAAAACCTACGATTAAATTTCCTAAGCCGGATGTGTGCACAAAATGAAAGCGGTTAATACGGGAAAGTTGGAGAAAAAAAGCCTTGTCGCAAATGGGATCAATTTGGTGTGGCATTTTGAGGTGACTGGTTAAGATGAAAATTCTGTGATCGAAAGAAATGTGTCAACCCAACCCAGGTTAAGATAGCTACGTTAAACTGTTTAAACAAAAACAACTGTTCTTATCCTGCAGAAAAAGAAAAAAAACGATATTCTTCCATGTTTCGCGTACTTCATCTTTCTTCACTTGGATGACAGACCGTAATTTTCTCCGGATGTGGGATCTTCCAAGAATTTTTTAGCTTGGGAAGCAAGTCGACAGTTCTAAGAACGGTAGAAATATCAGGTTAAGACCAGATTTGAATAGATTAAGTGACACAAAGAGTGGTTAAAGGAAGCACTCCAAACGAAGAACGAAAGCAGTAATCTTAGAGGATAAGAGAAAGTGAAAAGATTTTACGTCACAGTATCACATTCTTTTAATCGATTCGAGATTAAATAGAAAACAAGAAAAAAATAAAATAGGAGAGAAAAGGCAGTCTAAGTGTTTATAACTAATGTATACAACTTTTTCCTTCTGCCGATGAATCATATGGCATTTCGGACGATAACTTCCTTTTTATTTTTGATCCAATGATTATTTTGGTTTTAGACTTTTCAACAGGGAGTAGCTTGAAAAATCCATTGGAAACACTTGTAATATTGATATGTTTTATTACAGAATCAAATGTTGGCAAAAATTGTGTACACAGCGTCGCAGATTTAACATTTTAGCCCAGCCAATTTAGCGTTGCCATCATTGGGACACTCAGTAATAACTTCCTTCGGTAGATCATTTCTTAGAAAATGTCCAATGATTTTCTAACTACGTCATAACCGGTTCATGCATCCGCTATCGATAAAGGCGATACATATTTATTCTGAGTCAGAATTTGTTGAAGCAATTATCCTATACCAAAGTCAATTGGCGTGGTGACAATCAGTGGTGCATTTCGCCCTAAGGAAAGAAATTGTGGAACCAAGGCATTAAGGAAGTCTTATACGACGGAATCCAAGCGCGACCTCAATTGGCGGTTGGTTGAATGTTTATTTAATGCCGAAATTAGATGTGAAGTAAAAAGTTCATGTTTAGAGGTTTAGGTTTTCATATTTTTCCTTTTCCTCAAAAGAAAAAAAAAAAGATTGGGCGTATAGTTTTGAGTTTTTCCCTGTAGTTTTTTTTTTTTTTTTTTTGTTTTTTTTTTACAAAATTGGAAACTTTTTTTTTACCAAAATTGAAGTGATTTTTTTAGAGGGGGTCGGAGAAGGTTTGGATGTGTTTCTTTCCTTCGATCTCCCCGAAACCAGGACACACCCACACATTTTCGTTCGTCAAAAAAGAAAAAGTGAGGCGGGGGCGGATATGCTATATCTATCGATTCACATAAACATTACTGGTAGTGACAAGGGAAGATTTTGTATTTATTCTGAGTGCAGAGTTCGTGGAAGCAAGTTATCTCCTAATCTACACAGACATCAATTGGTACTCTTATCTATATGAATATGTTTATATCATCCGAAGACTTCCGTATTACGACTCTTCAGCGGCTATTGACTATATCCACCCAGTGCCGCCAGACGGGATAGAAACCTTCGCTCCAGACCTACGTCAATAGGACCGAATTTAGCGATATCCTTTACGCATTATGCACCATCTACCAAAGCGCACAATGCAAGAGTTAGAAGAGCGTTGCATATTTGCTTTTGCAGACGAGTGTCCTACATACATTTATCACCCATCCTCCTAACATGAAATTTTAAACATGGAATTAGTTAAATTCAATTGAGAAATTGATGACTGCAGATTGAAAAAAGTAATCCAGAATAAATTTACGGTGAAAGTTAGTGAATACGATCAGCTAAGTTCATGCTGAAATAGATCAACACCTTCACGTCTTTTCGGTTGAAAGTTTTTATAAACAATCTGAATCTTGGCGAGTAAGCAGCGTGATCTCATCTGGTTCCACACTGCCAGTGCTACCCCAAAGGGTAGCCTTATTTTTTCATGTGACTATCATGATGGAAGACAAGAACTTGATTACCTAGTACTACTTACAGTCAGTCTACTTCCTGAGTTCAGTGACCTGGTGACGGGTGCCTTGCTACGCGCTCCTGTGCCAGGATAGTAAGAGATATAATAGAAGTTATTAAGCGACCAAAATGGAGGTTGGTGGGGCACAGCAAGAAGAAAAGTTGAGTTGTGCCTAATGGGATACCACGTGCAGAAGGAGATCAGGAATAAAACAAAGGAGATAGGGTTTGCTGGCAAATATTAGCACAGTCACGTTGTCAAGAGGGAGTTGAGAAAGGCCTTTGTCCAGCAGTTGACCTGAAGTATCAGCTGCTGCTGATTCTTGATTGAGGTTATTTCATGTGTCGTATAAACTGATCTAGAGCTCTCATCTAAGATTTTTACGGGCTGTTCTCTAAAGATTGGAAATGCTTCTAAGTTTAGCATGGATTCTGACATTTGCCTTTCAAAGGAAAAAAGGTTAACCACAGTACTTCCAGCCAGTTCTGTCACGCAAACGCTTTGTGGTTAACAATTTCCAAGTGAAACTAACAGCACACAATAACCACTAACAAAGACAAGCCGAATGATAGTGCAGTCAACATTTTTAGATAATAAATGGCCGACCAGTCAGCAAGGAAACCAAGCCACACAAATTCTCTAAATAGATGAGAAATCATGTCCATAATAATGGACTCCTCCATTTGAAGGTAACAATTTTGCAGATAAAAATCCACCCTCCATTGGAGACAATATAATCTTCCACTGAAACAAATTAAGTTGCTTTTCCATAAATTACGGAGTTTATGTGAAGACGTTACGGAAATGGCTGATAATCTGATGTCTGCCCCACTTTTTGCTAGCTTTGTATTGTCGTTAAATGAATGAGGAGACGAAAATATTTGATTAATTCACTAACAGATTATGGTATACTTAGTTGATAATCATATGATGGTATTCTTGAAAACTGTATTTAATTAGTCTGCATTTCATATAGGATATACGCAAATGAGCTATCCTAAGAAAGATATCGATTACATGTATTTCGATACATAATGCCAATCGTTCCTTTGTCCATCACCAAAAACATGGGCTTGTGCTGATGATATGTTAAGACCCGCCAGCCAACCGATGCTTGCATCGCCCAGTGGCCCACAGAGGATTTCAGAATCGGACATTGGGTCAAGGGGTGCGGGCAGTAGTGGCCTCAGCATCAATCATTTCTTTAGGCAGAACCTTATTTTACCGCAGTGTGATCCTCCCTTATTTCTGGCCTTTTCTTCGGGATCCAAGTGTGGAAGAGCAGCAGCAACCACAGATGCCAGCCACTCTGAGTGATGGTCCAGCGCAGCCCGAGATACCCGCCCTGTCAACTCCACAGCTGCAGCCACCAACCCTGCAGGATGGCACAAACATCCCGGGAGACGGATGACCTGCCGGCCCGATCGAGCCAGTCAGACGACACCGGTCAATGCCTGGTCCATGAAGAAACCTCTCCTCCCAGGCCACAGCCACTACGTGGCAATGACAGCCAAGTATGCCTCCCATTCTTCAGGGATCAAGAGAATCTCTTTCCCCTTGGAGTAGGAGGCCATATCCCAGCGATTAATTTTGCTGATCACATCAGACACAAAAACCAGGAAACTGGTAATTGCGCCAAGGGAGGCCATAATGGAAGCCCTTGAAGCTCAGAAGCTCGTCCTAAAACATCTGATTAGGAAGAGCTTTGTGACCTGGGATGCTCTGCTAGACACCAGCTCCGACTATGCCCGGTTAGCCGGAATGGAACTGAGGACTAAAAACCTCAGACCCTAGTCCTTCTATGGCCACGGCATTCGGTTTAAAGTGTCGGTGTTCGGCGCCCCAGCATCACTGACCCAGGACTGCATCGGCGCCTACTTCACGAAGTTCAGCATCGCCTCAGGCCTCGCACATTCATGCTCGCTAGGGTGACTAACATGGCTTTTCTAATGGGTTTCGCTAGCCTGTCGAAAGTGGTCTCTGGTTAGTTCGACGCCAGCATCCCCCAGATTTCCCATCCCCATTTCGAGAGTCAAGGTTCCCGATGGGATGACTCCAGCGACGTCCGTCGGGAAGTTCAATTTTACGGCTCTATAGAGGGATGGGTGCATAGAGATGGGGGCTTTTCCTGTGCATTTTTCTTGCATCAGCAGAAGGTGGGTCTTTGTGTCGCTGTAGACCTTCATGTGCGAGGCCTGAGGACCCTGAGGAGAGCAGACTCCAAGCGACTAGTACGCCACCCTAGACCCTAAAATAGACAGAGGAAAGAGGGGGGCGAAGACAGGGAATGGGGCAACCCGGCAGATCGCAACCAGATCCATCTGATCAATGATTACGGACTCGTCGACAGATATCGTTTCGATCACCTGAGGCAGGAAATGTGGACGTGGGCGCTCAACTGGCCCCTTTCTCCTAGAGTGAGCTACATAGATAGAATGCTTGTTAGGAGAGTCAATGTAGACTTCTTAACCTGCCCTACGGACCACAAGTACGACTATTCGGACCACAGATTAGTTGTGGCCCGACTGAGGCTAGAAAACTGACCTAAGATGACTGGTCACTGAACATATCCCTTTTGGATCGACAGGATTTCCGTGAGCAGCTAGAGGGGTTAATTCAGCGAGAGCTAGGGGGTGATAGTGGGTAATAAGTGATGGGCTTCCCTTAAGGATAAGATTAGGTTGATCACCGTCAAATACGCACATAGACTATCCTTAGCTAAAGCCGAGGCGACAACGACACTGGAGGAGAACCTTTCCCGGGCGATGGCTGGGGGAGACCTCTAACCATAGAGCTAGCTAAGAAAGACCAGGAGCACTTAGCTACCGAGTGCTACCAAGGTCAGATAGTTAGACATAGGTTAAAAAGAGCGTCAAACGAGGCTGTGAATATGGGCAGAGAGCTGCGCAGAAAAGAGCTACGCCGGGGATCCGACTGCTACATTCGTGAGCTGAGCACACCAGACGGGCGCACTCTACGATCGGCCCGTGATATCTGCAAGGGCTTCCGAAAACATTTCCAACACCTTTTCACTGCCAAACCTGACCTTTGCGAACAAGAATTCCACAACTATTTGGCCGGCTTCCCCCAACTAGAGGCTTTCGAATCGGCTAGTTGCGAGGGTCTGGTTGAAGAAGACGAAATCCAAGTGTTAAAGCAGGTCGGCAGTCACAAAGCACCAGGACTGGATGGTTTGCCCTACGAATTGTACTTTAGGTTGTCGCACCTGTTTGTCCCTATCTTGATAACTGTTCAACCACTGGTTCAACCAGGGGAGCATCCCCTAGAAGATAACCAGGGGTGTGATCACGTTGTTGAAGAAGGACAAACGGGCCGGGGAAATGATAGATAATTACAGGCCCATAACTCTGCTGAACACAGAGCTAAAGATTTTGGCCAAGATCTTATCTAACCGAATGCAGATCGTCTTCGACAGTCTGATCGGACCGGAACAGACTTGTTCCGTGAAGGGAAGATCAATTCAGGACAACCTGCACCTGGTTTGCACGATCATAGAGGGGGTAGAAGACGATACCGAAGCTGCGATGATCAATTTAGATCAATCCAAGGCGTTCGATAGGGTGGACCACCGTTTCCTGGCAGCCGTACTAGAGGCCGCCGGATTCAAGCCGGACTTTCGCTCCTGGGTCAGCCTTCTATACTGGTCTCCCAGTGCAGTGGTACAGGTCAATGGAAAGAAGTCGAGGCCCTTCGGGATCACGCCGTCAGTTCGACAGGGCTTTGTCACCCCTACTTTACGACCTTGTGCTGGAACCCTTTCTACGTAGGCTGAAGGATGGGTGGGGGCAGGACCAGGCTTGAGTGGAGTGCTCCTACCTGGAGGTGCCTGAGCCAGGGTCTCCACATACGCCGACGACGTCACTGCCTTCATGTCCTGTCACTGGGACATAGGGCTGGTGCACAAGGCGATCGAACGGTACGAACAGGTGACAGGGGTCATGATTAACCAAGGCAAATCAAACGCCCTTCGGTTAGGTGCCTGGAGAGGAGCTCACCTCCCAGGACCCTTCAGATGGACAGACGGACCCGTGCCCATCCTCAAGGTATGGTTCGGCTCTGACCTCCAGCTGGAGAAAAATTGGTCGGAAGTACAAGCAAAGGTCAGAGCCGCTGTGGGCAAGAGGCTCCGAAGGAACTGATCCTTAAATGGCAGGGCAGAAGTATGTGGCACATACATCTTCCCTCTAATCCTTTGCCTACTGTCTGTACTTCCACTGCCTGAGGAGCGGCTGAGCTTGATGGAGCGTCTGCTCTTCTCCCTACTCTGGAAACAGGGAGAGCCAAATGTCTGCAGACAGGTCTGCATCCAACGACCAAACGACGGAGGCCTGGGAATACCACGTCTAGCGAGTCACCGCCATGCCTCGTGGTTGGCTTTCCTTGCCCGGACGCTAACAGAGGAGCCGGTTTCCAAGTAGACCTTCCCCACACTAACGCTCAACTCAGTCCCAAAGGTCAGCTGTCGGAGGCCCGAGGGTGAGAAACCGTTCCTAACTGAATGTCGGAAGGCTCTGTTAAGAATTCCCAGGGACAACAGCCTCGCACGTCCTCGTAAAACACTATATAGGGAATTAGTGGGGGGAGTCGCTTCGGACCCGCTGGCCATTCGACACTGTCTATTGGCAGACGAATTCAGATCTTTATGGTCCTGGGCTCCAGGCGCAGACTACTTAAGCAACTCCGAGTTCTCCCTCACCTGGAGGCTGGCTCGGAATGCACTGCCTTTCAACGACATGCTTTTCAAGATGGGCAAAGCAGACCTACCCGACTGTACTCGCTGCAACACAGGGATGGAAGAAACGGCCAAGCATGCTTTCGTCCACTGCGTGAGGGTCAACCCACTCTGGGAACACGTCAAGGAGTTGGCAGCCCGCATGGAACCCAGTAACCCTTTCCTATCCCTTGACGTCGGTTACATTTGTGACAACGTGGTGCCCTTATGGTCCCCGACGAAAGTGATAGTCTTCCGTACACTGCTCGCTGTAGCGAGAATGATTGTATGGCTGACGCGACTGAAGGAAGCATACGAAGGTAGATCTTTTTCCCATGAGCAACTGATCTTATGCTTTAAACACCAGCTGAAAGTAGAGATTTGATACAAGAGAAAGATTAGACCCCTTCAGCTTCAGCGAAAGATGGGTGAAAGCCGCTAGCCTGGTACACATTAAAAGGTCCAAAATTGACTGGCTTTTCTAATGGACTTTTTCGATAAGTATCCCGAACGGAAATTTTCGGCCGCCTGACTCTCCCCGCCAGCGAACCAAGGAAAAACAAATATCCCAACTAGTTGGATGAATATAGTACCAAAACCATAACCACCAAACACTGGCAAATACCACCCCAGCATCCCATTGATTGACGGGCCACCACTGATTTCTGGCACAAGACAGCGAAGCCGATGGGCTTCCTAGAAATCAATGGTCGTTCCTCCCCCCTCACACCGGTTTCCTTTCAACCCCATCCTTCATTATCATCTGCATCATTTTCACCTGTAAATATTTCAATTATTTATTGGATGGAGAAAACACAGACCCCCTGAGTGAGAGGAGCATGGAAACTGACGAATGAACAGACTAGCTAAGAATTAAACTGTCGAGCAAATGGTTAATTATCGAAACTAGCAAAGACCAAAACCCCCTTCGACTTCATGTCACATCCAGATTGTGCATTTCTATTGCATCTTGCATATATTCTTTGAATCAATGTATTCTTTTTTCGATTTCATTGTAAGATAATTTGTATATTTGTGAGTTTGTATTTTCTGGATAAATAAACTCGGCCCAGTTGCAGGGAATAAACACCACCCCGAGGCAGCACTGCTCCATTGCACTTAGAGGAGTAGGTCCCCAAGTGGACGCTTTCGTGGCAGAGGTTGTTTTAGCTTCTACGGTCGCTTGGCAACCAAAGCCGAGTCAGCTGGAACCATTTTTAGACGGAAGGTTCCTATTCTTCCTACGTTAGGCCTCGACCTTGTGTCATATTTTGCTGTAGTTGGACAGCAAATAACCCCCCCCCCTGCGGTATGATCTTGTGAGGTTCAAGTTGACTCATACCTTGTGCGGGAAGATAGATCGCTGAACTGGCTCACTAAATGCGCAGATGGGATAGCAATGACGGTGCCCATCAAAACTTCTTACAGTGCATATATACAGAAGCGCGAGATCAAGTGGTCTGGTGGGTTGCGGAAGTATGACGCCATATTGAGAAATTTCGCCCAAACACTCAGATTTGGGGGGTGGAAACTACCACTATGGTCAACATGAACTGCATCAGATCAGGTCGCACTAAAAGTTAGCGCTTAGGCCACCGATGTCTGCTTATGCGATTCAAAGCAGACCCCGGAGCACACCTTGACTCAATGCCCGGTTTTGAAGCTCCTAGCGGATTCAAGTCGCTCAAACTTTTGTTTTGTTTTGATGACTACATAGCTGAGAACTTGAATCATGCCATTAAAGCCCTTTTTAACTCCACTGAAAAGGGGGAGAAAAATGAGATGCTTATAATAGAAGTAATAGGGAAAACAAGAGCAGCTGAGACCAGCATTAAAACTGAAAAATAGAGAAAATAGAAAAACAAGTGAAAATATCCCCGCAAGTTGGGTAGGGAATAAGACAAAAATACATTAGGAATCCTCTCATTTTTCGGCAATGTGATGGAATTTAGTGTAGGGATGCTAGAAATACACCCACCTCGTAAGAGTAGTGAACATGCCCGAGCTTGGGAGCAGCGAGAAAACAGTGTCCGTCTTTGTAGTTGACCGAAAGAATAAAAGAATTAAAGCTCTGACCGGATAAGGGAATAAGCTTTAAAAGGCAGTGGTGGGACATTCTGTTAGCAGGAAAGTAGTGTATTGGACTTATGAAGAGGGATTAACACAGGGATTTGTTGGTATAATATCGGTCTCTTCCGATCGTATACCGGGAAATACACGTAGATAGCTGGTAATTTTCAGTTATTGTCTCGGGCAGGAGACCTGTCTGTTGGGTTTGTCGATACGCTGTCTTCTCACTCGGCTGCTGATGAGAAAGGGGTTGTGCAAGACGATCCGATAGGGGAGCTCTGACGAAGATGTAGAATCCAAGATGAAATATCTCAACGACGAGGCGGAGCGCAATTTAGATGATTCGCCAGTATATCGAATATTGAGCGCGCCTACCGTGTAAAAGCTGAGGACTACATGGTTCCCCACACGATTTTTTTGACCGTAATAAGCAGTGGGGTGCCCTTGTGATTACTTGACATTATGAGAATCGAGTGAGCGAAGCACAACAAGGGGTCCAACGAGGGTGAACTTTTTCATTCCGAGCAACTGATCTCAGCTTAAGTGCGTCCGTCGGAATTCGGTGAAAGGTGGACGAATGTTGCTTGACTGGAGTGGCATTTGGAGGTGAATGGTTGAGTGAAAGATTCAGAAAGAAACTTAACCTAATCTTGTACAGGTTATTAATTGGATACCATTTTTTGTCCTTGGCACCAGCGCTGTGAGTAGCAATATGGTTGTGCTGTTGGATAGAAATGAACACACCTGCTTACATTGACATCATGAGACTTGTAGTGTGGACGACATTCAAGAGATTCTACGTGTCAAGATCAGGGTTGAGAAGGAAAGGCTTCCATAGTCCAAGTTCAGCGAAAGATGGGTAAGAGTTGCACGACTATCACATGAATGGTGCTAATCAAAAGTGGTATCTAGAAAATCGCAGAAGACTTGTCAGTCTAACTCAAGTAAGGATATAAAACGGTTCAACGACCGGGGAGAAAATGGGCATTGGTCTCTTTTTTAAGCCCCTATTTTTTCGTTCCGAATATCCCTACCCTCTGAGAGATGAAAAGTTCTCGGGAGCATGTGATATTTCAATTTTTTTTTTCCTACGTCTCCTTTCGTCCGGTTAAAATTGTGGGGCGTAACATACTAACATAATTTTTGTAAATATATATCATTCATTGGGGGAATTTTTTGATTGCACAAATATTTATTTCACCCTTCCCCACAAGAAACTAAATATGGAATTCATAAGATTTTCATTGATAAACTGAGGAGAACGAAAGAAATGGTCAGAATAAATACGTCGTTGTGATGAAAGGAATATTGAAGCATAATTGAGTCAGCAATCGAGACAAGCCAAGTTATTAAGACAGCCAATCCTTTATCATTTCTGACCTTGTCAAATTTTTCAATGTTTTTTTTAATATTATATGAAAATAAATATGGCGGCGATTCACAGTGACCGCTTGATTAGTACGTAACTTTAAAAATTGAATTCATTGACTCAAACTAGTACCCATATACTTTTTCGAGAGCTTTTATCCGAATTCATAAAAACGTTTTGTAAAGAACGTATAAGGTGGTGATCTCAAATGAAACCAAGAATCTCATGGATAAACACAGAAATCTCAAGCCACCGACAACAATTGAAGATTGAAACAACTGAACTAAAAACCATCAAAAAAAAAAAAAAAATAAAAAGATCACCATCGACCCACTCAAAAAAGCTGGTACGGTCATCACTAGGAAAGTGGCCATTTCATTCAACTTATGCCTCAAACAAAATGAAGTCCCAGAAGATTGGAATACTGCAATCATAATGCTGTTACATGAAAAGGAAACCTGAAAGAACTGTCTACTTATCTGCAAATTTATCACTAACTGAATCACTAAATGAAAACTAACCTAGGGAACACGCTGGCTTTAGAGGAAGCTACTCGACCATCTCCATTCAACTAAAAAGAGAATTATGAAATGCTACTCGCTGTAGCATTTACAGACTTCAAGAAGGCCTTTGACTCAGCATCAATGACCTTGCAAATTTCTATCACACTGCAAGGTGTTGATCCCGTACATGTTGGAGCATTGCAACATATATACCGTCACGGCAGAACCTTTATCAGACTACATAAAGACTCAGAGCCCTTTCAGCTGGAAAAAAAGATCGGTAGATAAGGTTGTAACGAACATGTCGGAAATAAGAACAACGCAAATGGAAAACGTAAAGCTGGATAAAGTAGACCGCTACATCTACCGAGGACAACGAATCGCTGTGGAATCTCCAAAAGAAGAAATCGAGTGAAGAATCACTCTGGGGTGGCAAGTCTTTGGTAGAGTAAGCTCAACCCTCACAAGCAAGGTTACAATTAGTCCTGAAGAAAAAAAAACACGTTTATATATAGCACCAATGCATCTGCCTGATAGTCACCTATGGAGCTGAAACATGGAACCTAACCCAGAGACTGTTCCAAAACTGAGAACCCTGTGATGTGTACATGAGAGAATCATGCTCAGCATCACATAGAGAGACCATAAGACAGCTCAGTATATACAGAAAAAACAGGAGTCTGAGACATCATAGAAACCATTAGGAACCTCAAATGGCAATGGGCTGATCATGTTGCAAGAATGACAGACAACCGATGGACATCACAACTTAACATTGATCCCCAGAGATCAAATGTGGAATAGAGGCCAGCAGAATGAGATGGCGAAACGAACTGGACATGTTTAGAAAATATTGGCTCCACGACGCCCACGATAGAGAGGTGAGGCGAATCCTGGAGAAGGTCCATGTCTAACAACGGACAATAAAAGACTGATACTGAAGTGATTTTATGAATTTTAATAAGTTCCTACGTAAATTTTTCAAGTAGTCCAAATCCAAGTAGCTCCCAGGATGAAACATTAATATTGGAACTAAACATTGAATGTGTATTCAATTTTCTAAAAATAAACGATGATTTTCTCTGTACATTGTCCATAACACTCAACTCTTCCACTGGAGAGTTGAAATTTTGTTTAAAAAAATAAAAAATCTATGAAGGTTACAAAATATGCACACTTCTGGTAACTGAATTCAGTACATTTTTCGGGAAAAAACCTAGAACATTAAAATCTCAATCTAGATATATCCATGGATATTTTTCCTCAAGGATTAACGAGTTGATCATATGACCAACATCGGTGAGCAGCGATCAGCAAGCCATTCTTGCAGGCTGATGTAAGCGATTTCGATCCTCATTGGATCTACCACTATTTGTTTAACTCCTATGTTAATAAATAGGACAAAAAGAATGGATCTGGATGCACATCGTGTAGCAATGATTAACAAGCTAATCTTGCTGCACCTTTGCTGGTGGGTTCAATCCACATTGCATCTCAAACTATGGATGGTCTGATACCAATTCATGCTGAATTACAGATTTTCTTGGTTCGCTGAACTCCTCCATTGGAAGGGGGTGTAAATATTTGCTTACACATATATACACACAAACCCTCGGCGAATAAGAAAAAAAATCACTAAACACTAAAGCAAATAAAACTTTTTAGAGATATCTTTAAAACGCTGGTCAGGCATGCATAGCCCCTCTTATTACCACGAAGATGTTTTTTCTGAAAACAGGATTCATTTTATCATCTCTGGCGTTAGTAGTCAGCATGTCAAAGTGGACTACAGGATTCAAATTGTATCCATGTTTTATCTTTGGATTAGGGTCAAATTAGGATTGTTTTTGCTGAGAAAACTTTTCGTTGTCGGTTTAGGGTTAGATTCTGCCGAAGTGACATTAGCACTGATGATAGAAATTCATGACCATGGTCACCTAATACGAATGGAAATTAAGGATGCAGCGTGTATCAGTGATATTGTGAATAGAATCCACTCTTATGAAACTTGAAATATTTCTTTTCTGCAAACTTGACAGGATCCCAGACGGTTTGAAGGCCTAATAAATTGGAAGCACATAGAAGAAAAAAAACTCCATATGATGCCGATTCAAAATATTTCAAATTTCATACATCTGATAGTTAAAATTTTAGATAGAAAAAAATTTTCGACGGAATTGTTTTGAGAGCCCGACCACAGACATCGAACTTGTTTGTGAAATTCAACCTTAATATGCGTGCTGTAGGCAAATTGTGAGCAGCCGATTTTGGATATGCCTAAAGTGAGTATTCAGTTTAACAGCTACTTTGTAAGTAGACTCCGTCTGAAGCCAGGGAGAAATTTTATCCAAACCGTCTTTTTTTTAAGTGAGGTTCAATGGTGAAATAGTTTGAAAGAATATAAAATTGAATGGGAAAATAACTTCCTGTTGGGGTAAGAACTTTGCCAATTCTATTCTCCAAAGTTCTAAACACTCGTTTATTGAACCACTATGACTGAACCCAAGAATTACAGCTCAAAAAGAAATTTTAAAAGTATTTGAACCCCCTTGCATTTGAGAAGGTTCAAACAAAGGGAAAAAATCCTGGATGGTGCGGATTTAAAAATATACTTAGTTTGAGTTCATAGATCTATCATGCAAATAATCGGTGTTCGATGTCAAGTTGAACCTGAATTATGATTTATGCAAGGGATTTAATTTCTGTGGTTACGCTTTGTGATACTGAACTTACATTCAAAGAGGGGGAATTCTACTGTTTTTTAAAAAAACTGAAAACAACCCCATACCCCCCCCCCACCTCGACTTGACTTTGGCCATAAAAACAAACAAATCTAGTGTTGGATGGGTATGTGCTACCTCTAATCTAAGTACGACCACGTGGCTTGCTTTTTTTTTTTTTTTACCACGCCATTTCTAGTTTCTTTTACAGAGCGGACGTGTACGTTTTGACTGTTGCTGAACAACATCAGATCCCGGACTAGTCGATACCCCCCCCCCACAAAAAAATAGTCCGACAAGTTAAGTCTTCTTGCCTAGTTTTTGTATTTTTTTGTTTCCCTTCATGGCCGACGAGGCCAGGAGGGCCTTGTTTGCTTCCCCCGATAAGGGGGAGGACGGGGGTAGATCGACACCCCCTAAAATAGGGAGGGAAAAAAAATGACAAAAAAAAAAGACAAATACAAACATGGAACGGAATACAGAAATGAAAAATTCCCCCGTCCATGAAGGGAAGGGGGAAAATACACACTCGCCTATTCCGGCGGGGTAACCAGAAAAGACAAGTGGGGGCTCTCCTAATGTATGGATGTCCCCTACCGTAATCAAGACAGTCAATGTGGCGGAGTTCGTCCAACGTTGCCAGTCTTACACCCACCTTGTAAAAGAGGATGGCTTGCTGGTTGACTTGGTCGAACTGAAAGACATTGAAAAACAATGGTGTCCGTCTTTTTGGTCGACAAAAAGATCAATCGTATTGTCCAATCAAGTAAAGACATAGGGATGAAATCACTGGCGAGCTTGGGGGTTAAGGCGAAGCAAGTCGTCAAAGGCGACGGGTTTGCTATGTGAGACGTGCTATTGCCGTCCGAACAAGACTGTTTGGATCTCCTGCACAGAGATCTCCAAACGAAGGAATATATCCTTTGCGTAGAGTATCTTGGGCGGAGAGAGACCCGGGTAATTGCTCACGAGGTACCCAGCTTCGTTCTCGGCGAACATATCGGGGCATTTCTCCTGAAATATGGAGAAATTGTCTCGGTTGACTCCGAGCTGATGCGTGGGGAATGGTTTTTTGATCTGATGATCGATAGGAAGGCGTTCCTTGCCATTCCCAACTATTTGGACGTGGGTGGTCGTAGAAAACTGCCTCTTATCGTCCACGGTAGGAGGCCAGTTTGCTGAATATGCGGGGAGGCTGGTCACCTCGCCGCTGTCTGCAAAAAAAAAAAAGCCAGCTACCCAGAGGCAGGACCCTCCCCACTTAGTTTCAGATACCGCCAAAAAGGAGGCTCCCGTAGTCTCGCCCACAGCCATGACCGGAGGCCCAAATAGCGGTGCCTCAGTCACAACAGACCCTGAAGCGAGCTGACACCGACAGTCCGAGGAGAGACCCCGTAGTCCTATGCGTAAAGTAAAGGCGGCGGCGTTACTCGCACAACTAAAGTCCGGGCAGCCAGCAGAGAGGGTTACCCCTCTGCCCTCTCCTCACATACCAAAGACCATACACAGTCCCCAACCGAAATCAATACCCCCACACAAAACAGTACTGACAATCCTAAAAAAGATCTCCCAGCCCACAGCAGACCCCATTAAAACAGATACCAGACCATCCTGCACAATCTCCCACACCTCCATTACCGCCCACTTTACCACTACCTCGGGCGTCGGTTATGTCGCCCCCTCACCTACATCAGCAACAACACCTAAACCCTCACCAACAACTCAGTTGGCTTCACAAAAGAGGCCGAAAAGCCCAGCTGGGGGCGACGCCGGCGAGCCAACCAAAAAGGAAAAGAAGGTTCGCCATAAGAGAGGGGTCCACATCTGCCGTGTTGACCCGGTCATATTGGACAAAAAATTACAGCAGCAAACCATGAGGGATTTGAAGGTCCTCATTAACTTCCGCTTCGTTGAGCCTGGAAGACGTGATGTGGAGGACCCTATCGTGTTCCCAGGGCTCAAAAAGCTGCTGACTGTGGTCCGGGTTGGAGACACCTCGCAGCAGACGTGGGATATGCTGCAAGAGGCGAATAACGCCTTCAAAATGTCATCACCGCTGGCTGTCTGGCACCACCCAGACTTCCAGAAATTATTGAACTTTTCCTCGGGGAGGGTCCCTGTTTTCATGCACCCTCCCTTTATAGAGCAGTAAAATTAACTTTCTCTAGCGCGTCCCAAGATGGCTCCATCAAAACAGAGATGGACACAGATCCTATGGGACCCGCTGTCGGTGTGCTATCACCGGCTATGTGTCCGGACTGCAACGCCAGTAGATTGAGAGATGGCACTATTTAGCTAGTGTGAATGGTCGTGGTCTCCGGGGTGAGTCAAGAAGAGCTAGACTGTCGTCTCCTTTGGCACCTCGACGTGAGTGTTTGTTGTATACAGGAGACGCACTTTATTTCGAGCGACAATGAGAGTGTGCTGTCTCGAGACTTCCGTCTCTTTTCAGCATATTTTGATTGCCAAGAGACACCTGTGGAGCGGCTAATAAGCCATGCCTTGGATGCTATGTGTTCCCTTGTGTATGCAGACCCGGAGGGCAGATTGTGCGTCGTCGATGTTACCATAAGCGGGGAAGTTTTTCGTTTGATTGGGGTTTATGCGCCCAACAGCCACAGCGAGCGGGTTGGCTTCTTTCGGCAGATTGATCAGTTCGTAGTTCCGTCGAGATGGTTAGTGTTAGTGGGTGATTGGAATGCCGTCCTTGATCCCGACATAGTTCCCCTATTCACCCCTTGGTCTAACTACGCAGGCGTGATTCCGTTTCGGGAGTTTTTCAATAGGCTACACCTGGTAGATAAATTCTGAAACGAGCACCCCCGCCAACTAGTATGGACTTGGACCGGTAGTGGCACCCCGACTACGGTGCAACATTCCAGTTACATCAATCGGGTCTTAACTAGAAGAGTCGATCATAAGTTTTTGGAATGTCCAAGCTTCCATAGCGTCCCTTTTTTCGGACCATAGATTAGTACGGGTCCGAATAAACTTAGGTACAGCTAAGCTCTTCAAGTCTGGTTACTGGAAATTCAATGCATCCCTCATGGACGTGGAGGATTTTCGGGACCAGCTAACAATACTAATCCAGCGGAAACTGACGGGGGCCATCCTGGGCAATAAATTCTGGGGGCACCTCAAAAATAGAATTAGGTCTTTTGCTGCTGATTATAGAAGACGACTCAACCTAGAGAGACCAGCGCCACAAAAGGCATTAGAATCTCGGATAGAGTGGGCGGTGGCCGGTGGAAACTCTAGCCAGGTTAAGATAGCTAAGGCAGAGCTAGCCTCCTTGTTTGCCAAGAAGGATCAAGCTCTAGTAGTTAGAGCTAGGTTAAAAAGAATGTCCCCCGAGGCGACGAATATGGCCGCAGAACTGCAAGCAGAGGAAATTCGGAGTGCGTCAAGTCGGCATATCTCCAGTTTCACGTCACCGGAACGGACGACTTGTGACAACAAACGAAGGTATCTGCGAGGTGTTTCGTGCCAACTTTCAGGAGCTATTCACCAGGGAGGCTAGTCTGAGTTCGGCTCAGTTCGACACCTATTTAGCTGACTTTCCTCGCCTGGAAGCGACCGAATCAGCTGGATGCGAGGGGTGCATTACAGAGGATGAAATCCGGGAAGCGTTAAAAAGCGTGGAGAAGGAGAAGACTCCGGGGATCGATGGTTTGCCTTACAAAGTGTATTTGAGGCTGTCGTCCATATTTATCCATTTGCTGGCAGCCATCTTTAACCACTAGTTAAAGCAGGGGAGTATTCCCCGTCGCTTTACCAAAGGGTTGGTAAAGTTGCTACGCAAGGACAAAAATGGAGGGGACGGGGTAGATAATTTTAGGCCCATAACTCTGCTTAATACAGAGTTAAAGATTATGGCCAAGGTCCCGTCAAACCGTTTGCAAACTGTGCTGGAGAGTCTAATTGGCCCCGAGCAGACTTGTTCTGTAAAGGGTCGGACTATCCAAGATAATCTGCACACGGTGCGTACGATCATTGAGAAAGTGGACAATGGAGCCGTGCTGATCAAATTTGATAAGTCCAAAGCATTCGATAGGGTCGATCATCGTTTTCTCGAGTCTGTCTTGTCTGCAGCTGGCTTTGGTCAGATCTTTCGCTCCTGGATTCGCCTCTTGTATGCGTCCCCCAGCTCGGTGGTGGAGGTGAATGGAGTGAGGTCGAAGCCCTTTCAGTTGTCCAGATCAGTTCGTCAAGATTGTCCACTTTCGCCAATGCTTTACATTCTTGCGCTGGAACCTTTCCTGCGCAAAGTAAAGGCGAATCCGACCCTATGCGGGATCACTTTGCTTGGTGGTCACACGCTAGTCAAGTATACCGCCTACGTTGACGATGTGACTGCTTGTAACAAGCATTGCCGAGATCAGGCATGTCAGCGTAAAAATCCAAAGGTATGAGATGGTGACAGGGGCCAAAACCAACTGCGGCAAGTCGGAAGGCGTGTTGCTGGACTCGTGGAGAGGTTGCCCTCTCCCTGGTCCCTTTGTCTGGACGGACGGGCCGTGCAAGATACTTGGCGTCTGGTTCGGTCCCGACCTCCAGTTGGAGAAAAATTGGTCGGGGGCACTGGAAAAGGTAGAGAAAGCAGTTAATCTGTGGACTCGAAGGAAGCTCTCCTTCAAGGGTAGGGCCGAGGTGTGCGTTTTGAACATCTACCCCCTCATCCTTTACCGGCTCTCGGTGCTCCCTCTTCCGTGTACCGACCAACTAAAGTTGGAAGCTGCCATGTTCAGACTCCTCTGGGGTCACAGGCAGCCAATGGCATCTCGCAAGATTTGTCAGCTCCAACCTGCGGAGGGCGGCCTAGGAATGCCGGACATCCGAGTTCGGCAACATACCTTACGGTAGACTAAGCTAGGTCGGATGTGCACGCAAGAAGAAAAGAACGGCGAATTCTGGAAAGAAGACGCCAAGAGGGCTTTCCAAGCCCAGAGAAACGTGCTTTCCGACGACGGGGGTGAGGCCCGACGTAGACCCCGGGCGGAATGCTCTTTTTATAGAGAGTGCCGATACGCTCTGAGAATCCTCTCGCTGGTGAAGCAAGACCCCAGCGACGCCCAGGCGTTGTCGTGGAGGGCATAATATCAGGTAATAGTTAGGGGGTCCGTTCGAGACGAAATGATTGAGGGGCTCGGTTTGACGAAGGTGGAGGGTTGCTCGATCTGGCCTTGGGTGCCCGGACTGAGGTGCCTCAGAAACAACGAGGCATCCCTCACCTGGCTAGTCATCCGGAATGCTCTCTGGGTCGGCCAACGGCTTTTTGCAGCGGGTCTGGTGGAGTCACTAGAGTGCATACGCTGCGGTGATATGGAGGAGTCTCTCGAGCACGCCTTCTTTCACTGCAGTGTTACCAGTGTTTTGTCTTTTGTTATTTATAAGGTTGACTCTAAACCCATTGACATTTTTGCCGAGAATCTTCATGACTTCCAGATGATGCTGGATAGACTGAACGAAGAAAGCATGAAAATTGGTCTCTACTTGAACTTCGGAAAACAAACGTCACATTCAACAAATATGTTGAATGTGCTTACTTAGCGTGTTGAGAATGGCGATTTGGACGACGCATCAGAAGGGATTCCATGAGGGTGAGCATTTCACTCCCGAGCAACTGATCGCTTTCTCCAAGTATCAGCTTAAAGTTAAGATCAGGGTCGAGAGGGAAAGGCTCCCTTGGTCGGAATTCAACGGAAGGTTGTGTGTGTGTGTGAGGGGGGGGTCACATACTAATTTCGTTTTCCTATTTTTTTTGTAAATATATATCAATCATTGGGGTTTTTAATTTGTAAATAAATATTTTATTTCCTCCCCCCCCCCCAAAAAAAAATTGTAAATAGGGGTTTAGATAAGGTTCATCATAGAGTAAGTCTGGTATTGTGGTAAATGTAGTATGGAAGAAATTAGAATAAAAATGTGTTATGGTGAATGGAACAATATAGCGAGGTTAGGTCAGTGCATGGGAATAGCTAAGATAAAATTAGGAAAGATGTTGACCAACCAAAATCCCCCACCCCCCTTTGACCACGTGTCAGATTTTTCATTTTTGGAAATGAATATTTGGTGTTCCATCTAATCTAAGTAGTAAATTCTTGCCGGGAGACAGACATGAAATATTTAGCAACGAAAGATGAAAAATTAAAACTTTTTCAACTGCTAAAATGAAGTCCCCAGGACAACTATGCTGTTGCAATTGTTTTTAAACTTTAACGTCTGTGGACTTTATTTAAGTTAAAAACTTTATATATAAGGGAGAGGTATGCTCCAGTGCTGCCTCACTGACCCTAACAGGTTGGAGATAGAAAGAAAGAGATCCTTACCCATGGAATTTGCATCGAACTTATTCGGGAAATGGATCGAATTGTGTAAAAAAAAAAATAAAATAAAATAAAATTTCCCTCCCCCCGGTGCTCAGAACATCCATTCTCGACTTACAAGAACGGTTTGGATGTGTATCAAGAGCTGGTGGAGCTCTTTAGCCACTGACCTGCAGTGGACAATCCACCAGACCCTCCAACACGTCATGGGCCAGCGTGGCAGGGCATGGCCCATCAGTCTCTATGATTTGCACACCAAATATTATATCGGCCGTTCCTGCTGGGACCTCGGTACCAAAAGGCCCAGCCACATCACTTGCTTTGGGTGGGGGTGATGTGCTCCAAGGGCGACTACCCAAACACTACACCAAGAGCGCGTCAGTTCCCGCTGGATCATCGGCCCCAAAAGACTCAGCCACATCACTTTCGGTAGGGGGGATGTGCTCCAAAAGCGACTACCTATATCCTTCACCAAGGGAACACCTGTTCCTACTGAGTCACCGATCCAACAGCGACCATTTAAACAGAACTTTAAGACTATCAACTGGAGGGCAAATTTATACATAGGCACCTACAACGTCAGAACACTGTCAACTGACATGCACCTAACTGATCTAGAAAGTGAAATCAGAAATGCCAAATGGGACATCATAGGCATTAGCGAGGTAAGAAGACCCGGAGAAGAACTAATCGAACTGAGAAGCAGACATCTTTATAGCTACGGGAAAGAAAAAGTAAAACAAAGTGGAGTTGGCTTTCTTATCAATAAGGACCTGAAAGACAATGTAACTGGCTTCAAAGCCATCTCTGACCGAGTAGCTAGCATTACAATACAACTTTCAAAACGATACGAACTCAATATAATCCAAGTCTACGCTCCCACTTCGCAATCAACCCAACAGGAAATAGACAACTTCTATGATGACTTGAACTCCCTACTCCAAGACACCAGAAAACACTTCGATGTTATCATGGAAGACTTCAATGAACAGGTAGGGCAAGGAAATGAAGATTGCGTCGGCAAATTTGGATACAAAGTATGCAACGAGAGAGGAGAAGATCTTGTAAACTTTGCAACGGCTAATGGATTCAAAATCATGAACACCTTCTTCAAGAAGGGACCCAATAGGAAATGGACTTGGAAGAGCCCCAATCACGAAACAAAAAACGAAATAGACTACATCCTAATGGACAAAAATGATATCGTCAAGGACATCCAAGTCCTAAATCAAGTCAATGTAGGCAGCAACCACAGAATGGTACGATGTAAAGTACAAATAAACACCAATAAAGAACGTAGGAAAATGTTCCATACAAAACTGCAGCCCCTAAACATACCAAAAGAGCACGTTCAATCTTTCAAGCTCGAATTGAAAAACAGATTCAGAATTCTTACTGAACAAGACAACACCAACACCAACGAACTAAGCAACAAAATGACAACGTCAATAATTGAAGTAGCCTCTACATTCAAGCCAATGAGCAAACAACCCATAAGCAAAATCTCAGATGAAACTAGAAATCTCATGGAAAAACGCAGAAACCTCAAGCCACCGACAACAACGAGAGAGAAAATTGAAGAGGCTGAACTAAATAAATTGATCAAGAAAAAACGAAGGGAAGACAGAAGGAGATTCACGACGGCAGTCATCGATTCGACTCTCGAAAAAGGACGGGGCTTCAAAGCTATAAACAAACTCAACTCAGGACGAAGGCAAATAACTAGCATACTCGAGGAAAATGGAAACCTAACAGACAGACAGGATTGTCGAACGTGCCAAAGAATTCTACCAAAAACTTTATTCGTCCAAACAAGGACTACAAAACAATGAGCGAGATACGCAAGACATGAGTAATCAACTCGAGGACTTCCTGAAAGTAACCCTGTGGGAGGTGAAAGAAGCCATTAAACAGACGAAGAAAGAAACTGCCCCTGGACCAGACAACATCACCATCGACCTACTCCGAAAAGCGGGTGAAATCACGAGGAAACTGGCAGTCCTCTTCAACTTGTGTCTAAAACACAGTGAAGTCTCAGACGATTGGAACACTGCTATCATAATGCTTTTATATATAAAAAAAAAAAAAAAAAGAAACCTGAAAGACCAAAAACTATAGGCCTACTCAACTGTATACAAACTTTTCACTAAGATCACCAACCGAATCACAAAAACACGATGAAAACCAGCCACGTGAACAAGCTGGCTTTAGAAGAAGCTACTTGACCATGGACCACCTGCACTCGATAAATCAGCTGAAAGAAAAAGCAGCTGAGTATAAACTACCACTTGCCGTAGCATTTATCGACTTCAAAAAGGCGTTCGACTCAGTAGAAATCCCTAAGGTCATGGAGGCCATCAGTCGGCAAGGTGTAGACCCAGTACATGTTGAAGTGTTGAAACATATACAATCACGGCAGCTCATTTATCAGGCTACATAAAGACTCGGACCCCTTTCAGCTCCAGAAAGGAGTGAGACAAGGTGATACCAGCTCACCTAAACTCTTCACAGCCTGCCCCGAGATCTTCAGAAGGCTAGACTGAGAGAGTAAAGGAATTAAAATAGACGGAGAGTATCTGAGCAACCTCAGATTCGCAGACGACATAGCCCTTTTCGCAGAGAACCTACACGACCTCCAACTAATGATAGATGAACTAAATGAAGAGAGCAAGAAAGTCGGCCTACACATGAACTTCAGCAAGACGAAGATCATGTGCAGCAACCACATTGGATTGGAGATAAAAACACTAAGATCAAAATCGAGAACAGAACTCGAGAAAGTAGACCACTACATCTACCTAGGACAACGAATCTCCATGAGACCCTCAAAAGAAGAAATCAAGCGAAGAATCACACTAGGATGGCAAGCCTTTGGCAGAGCTAGCTCAACCTTCAAAAATAATAAGATCCCATTGATCCTAAAGAGAAGGGTGTATAACCAATGCATCCCCCCAATAGTCACTTATGGAGCTGAAACATGGAACCTAACCAAGAGACGGAACCGTAAATTGAGAACCATGCAACGTGCACATGAAAGAATAATGGAGAGACCACAAAACAGCGCAGTACATCCGGGAAAAGACAAGAGTTAGAGACATCATAGAATCCATAGAAAATCTCAAATGGCGGTGGGCTGGCCATGTTGCAAGAATGGCAGACAATCGATGGACATCACGACTCACAACATGGATCTCCCGAGACCACATGCGCAACCGAGGCCGGCAAAATATTAGATGGAGAGACGAGCTAGACAAGTTCAGGAAGTACTGGCTACGTGACGCCCATGATAGGGAAGTGTGGCAAATCCTGGGGAAGGTCTATGTCCAACGATGGACGCTAAAAGACTGATGATGATATGACATCTAATTCAATTTAATCTTGTTCTACAGAAAATTAAGAAAACAGATTTCGGTGCATACGCATGCATAGAGACTTCAGATTATAGTTAGATATAGCAAGAAATTAGTTGGGATAAATGTTGAATAATTCTTACTGTTGACAATGAAAGCATATTTTTCGGCAGACTGAAACGGCGGCTAGTAAGCTTTTTGAAGCAGAGGGTGGCATTGCTGTCTGGAACACACACCCTCCAAGGGAAGTTGAAGGGGCAACCTGGTCGTCCTATAGTTGGACTTCACCAACGCCTATGGGTCCATACCACACAAGTTGGTTGAGATACCGGATAAGACACCCTTGTTCCCCAATAGGAACAGTGAACTTATCCTAAATTATCAAGACGACTTCCGGATGAGAATCTCTTCTGGATTTATAATCTGATTGGCGTAGGCTTAAGGGAATATCAACCAGCTGGACCATCTCAACTACCATATTAATAGCAAGGGAGAACAGGGTACATGTTAGCGAAGGCGAGTGTCGAGGATCCATAGCGAAAATTGGTGAGCAGCAACCACAAATCAGAACCTAAATTGACCATTGGAGATTTTATTTGAATATTCTTAAACTGTAAATGAAAATTGTAACCAATTCAGCACATGAAATAATGAGAAATTGCGTTTTGGCGATTGTAGAATGAAACTTTTCAGAATAAAGAATAGAATGGGTCAGCATATGAGAAAAAGTAAGAGTCAGGATAGGGATGACCACACTTCTATTTTCCTTGTATAGAATACAAAAAAAAAAAAAAAAGTATTATGGAGGAAAAAACTAGTGGCGAATAGCTGCTTGGCTGGGTCGTCTGGGCGAGGAGGTCTGATGTTGGGAGACCCGAAACCCCCAATGACCCCAGAAAATGATCACTGATTATGCATTTCGGCGCATCAACGTGGTGTGTTTTACAAACCGTGTACAGCTTTCAAGATAGAGTTATGTCTAGCAGCTCCTTTATTTTTAGTTAAGATTTAATATAACAGCTATTTGCTTAGATACGAAACCCTAAATTTAACCATATACAAATGGTCACCGAGTCAACTCCCTATAAAAGCTCTGAACACACTTTTCCACTCGCTTCCTTCGTAGTTTAAGTAATTTCCATTCTTTGACTGGCTATATACATCGTATTTTGTCACTAATCTTTCTCGGTTTGTGAATCTGCGAAAGCTTCATAGCTAACCAATGCAAACACTGCAACTATTTCATTTATCTCATTTTTAGCAACAACGCAAACATTGTTTATTACTTCGTCCCTTTAGTTCCTTCTTGTACTTGAACTGAACCAACCGCCTCTTGATAATATAGACTCAGAATCGGAACGAAAGAGAAACCCCTCCCAAAGTTTAATGTCAAACCAATCTGGAGAACTACTCACGGCTCAAGAGGAATGCGTGAAGGATGTATTAACGTAGTCATTTTATCTAAATTAAATAGTTCATTATTACAGGCACTACTAATCAGGATCGATTCGATAGATAAACCAAACGACATTAGAATTAAGTCACGTATTTCCATGACTAATTTTCTTAGATTTCATTTTAATGTATAGGAAGGATCATCAAAACTAAACAGGCCCCTCCACGATCGACTGTATTCATGTTTCTTTACATGTGCTTCCTTCCAGTCTTGTTTTGTGATAAGTGTCTTCATTAGATGTACGTTTTATGCTTGTCTAAACAATCAGGTGTCGTTACGATTACAAACTGTTTAATCTACGCATCCACTCATACTTTACGCTCATATTCTCCATTCTGTCATGGTGACTATCTGCCTCCCTTCAACATTTGTAGTGACGTTGGCGAGAAAAAAAAAAACATGGATACAAAATCCTGTTCAACTACTACATCACTACAGGGACCACCTATAACTGGTGACTTTTCAAAATATAGATGCAGTAGCAGTTATAACTGGTAACCCTATCACATGAGAAGATTCGATAGTATCTATCGAAAGTATTACCAGAAGCATATTAGCATTATTTCACGGGGGAATGAGAGATTAAGAAAACTTAACTATTGACTTACTGATGGCACAGCTTCAATTTTCTTGAATAATGTTTGAGTTCGATGCCGAACCAATGTGGAGAACTCATGGTTGAAGAACAACGAGTGAAGTGTGCATTAACGCAGTCATTTTTTCATCCAATTTGAATACTCATTTTGGCTATTAGACATTGGCAATGAAAAGTACATGTTTTAAGTATTTACTACCCACTTTGAATATTTACAAAGAGGGGTATATCATAATCCTCGTTCCTTCAGATTTTACAAGAATAGATTGGATGGATTAGACTAACCACTTTAAACCCAATGCTAAAGACAGAAAGACAAGCAAAAACAGATGTCGACGTGACAAGTCTTTACAATACTCATCTTGATTTATAGTGAACGGTACAACAGATCTGTTTTTGGTTAATCTGTTTAATGATTACATTAACCTTAATCGCTGTATTGACTCGATTGAGGACAAACATTCAAGACGACTTTAACAAAGTTGCAGCCTGGTCCCATACACGTTTACTCGATTTTACAAATGGCAAATGTATGGTACTTGAAATCGGAAAGAAATCCTATTAGGTGTTTACACTGAATGGGGAGAAATTTATTATGAAAGTTTTGGTTTGGATATCGGATAAAATCGTAAAGCAAATCAGAGAATAGATACTTAGAAGTGTTTTATCGACAGTCCTGAAAAAAAGTAAACTTATATACAGAGAAATGCTGTGCCCCAGCTTGATGTCCTTTTTATTTGAAAGATATTAATCAACTGAAATCGACCAGGGGACGGTTTGCAAACTCTGAAATAGAATTCACCATCGTTAAAAGAAATGTATATGTATATTCGTGGCAACTATATAACTTCAGCTTCAATATATTTCGATTATGCCAAATCTCAATTAAGGTCATTCCTGGGAAACAGTGCTCGGTCAAATGTAAAAACCTATCGAACAGAGTAATTAACAGAGGACACTGAGTGATGACTTCAAATAAGTTGCAGTGTAGCAGCGCGTGTTACAAAACGACTATCTGAAGATTTCCGGTAATAGACCTACGGGGGGGGCGCTAATATCAACCTACTCCAAATATCGGTCACCTCGAGTTGAAAAATTCAAATTGGATTAATTTATTGCGTGCATAATCACAGTACTCCCCCTTAAAGACCCCATCGACTGGTGGCTTGAATACGTTTATCCTATTAAAGGCTTCAAATCCTCAAACTCCCAAAACTTTTGATGGCCGAAATCACAACCCCCACCCGCATTAAAAGGTTGTAATATTGTCCCTCTTTAAATAAGGGATCTAAACTGAATTCATTACTGCCACCCCAAAGGTGTTTAGACTTTCGGTTCATGTTCTAATCTAAATGGGTTTGATGGGACTTAAAATCCATCTAGCCACTAATTGAGTTTATGGTATTATGCCGATAAACGCTCCTACTACGGTTGATACCAAAAACTTTAGTTACGAGCATTGAAGTGTACAGATCTCCACAAGCTATCCCCAGACATTGAGCAAGAGACAGCTCAAAACTTAGTCACCGGTAAGTTTTTAATGGAACGGACTCTTAACAGTACTTTGAATTCTCAGCATAGTAAGCCGTTGGCCTAATCTTGAAATATTAAGTGGACTTCTGATTTTGTAAAACTTTTTTTTAAAAACTGTCCCATCCCCGTATCTACATCAATCTGAGGGGGTGAACTGAACATTTGCATAGTATAGATGGTCAATCAGGAGTATGCAGGTTCCAGTAGTTTTCAACAACCGTGGAAGATTATACAGTAAATTAGAACATTGTTATCCATAGTCAGTGATAAGATGAGTTGTGTAAATGAATGCATAGGTTTTACGCCGGGAAGATTTTTAAAAAGACATTGCTATTCAGAGTGCCTCAGGGATCTGTCCCAGGATCTTTTTGCTTCCGATATACATAAATGATTTTCCTATTACTGTCAAAGTTTGTCAGTTTGCAGACGACATCTTAAATATAGTTATATCATTCAAGATATGAAAGAGCAAATTAATCTGGCTTAAAATGATATGGCTACTTGCCAATAAAATCTTTGCAGTGAAAGTCATTTCCATAAACCAAGAGATTTCTTTACCTTAAGAAAAAATGGTCATCGAATAAATTCCTCCAATCTTGGCCAGTCAACTATTCTGCAATAACAGGTCACTTTCCCGTGAAGGTTATTAGCAAAGTCGGCCTAAGGGTGATAAAATTTAAGCATACAATAAGGTCAGTAAATGTAACTAGCCAAGTTGAAAGGACGTGACAAAAGTTTTCTGTAGAATTATCAAATGTCTAATCTTGATGAAAATAGATTTCCCTTCCAATTTTGCGGAAATTCATATTAGAGTATAAGTAGAATAAAGTTTTAATTTTTGGTAACAAACTTTGTTAAATAGGTTTATAGTGTCAGTGTTGATTGCTATTGCAAACCACTTCTGATGTGATGTTTTTTTGCCAAGTTACCCGACCAGAATCATATCGACACTAACAATGGTGGCTAAGGAGACTGAAAATCCTAAGTCCAGAACTTAAATTACTGGGTTAAGGTAACTATTCACGAAACAGTGCTGCGAGTTGTATCTCATCATGCCAAATAGATTTACTTCAAATCATTAGACACTTATGAGGGGGTTCGCATAAAATTGCTTCGAACACCCAGTCGTTCGTAAGAGTTGAACGCGGAGTAATACAATAGCAATGAAGTAAGTGCAGAGTCACTGAATCGAAATTGATACCTTGCATGCTCTTTGCGTGTGACTCTTGGAGATGCTGGACTCGTAGCACATGCTACGTCCGCAAGTCCGGCATAGAGATTAGTCCAAGATATATAATAACTCGCGAACTGGATAACGTTCGGAATATGTATATTAGTTAGAACTACGGGGAAGTTTTCATTGATTGGTGGGGACAGAATATCAAAGGTCTTTTTCATGAAAGTACGTTCGTTGGTTAGTACAGGGGTTTCGAAACTGGGGTTTTGCGGGCCACTGGAAGTCAGTAAAATAATGCTCAGGGATGGGGAGGGTTTGCAGTTGTGTTAACCATAAGCTGATATTGTGGGAGAGAAACCTAACTATGGAAAATTCTGCAGATTTCGAATAAATGCAAGTCATTCCAAATAAGTATTTTTAGAAGTGAAAAAGTGTTATTGTTGTAGCACACAGATTAGTCTAAAAACTAATGCTCAAGATAGGGGTCAAAGTCATTTCCTTTTTTTAAGGGGCCCTGGTGGTTCCAAAACTGCTGGGTTAGTACGGGTCGTAGAGAGTTTGTGGGGGGATTGTGGCGTTTAGCTTGGTCTAATTCACTCACTGGCGTGTGCTGAGTGTGGTCTCGTTCGGAAAATATCAAGTTGATCGTGAAATATACAGGTTTTCTCTATCCGAGAGAGAGAGAGTGGAACATTCTACAGAAGCCCTTCGTAAGCCGAAATTGCGTAAAGCGGAAAAGCAATTACCATCAATTCACATGGAAAGAATTTTTGCATCCCAAGACCCCAAAAATCGGTAAGATGATGTCGGGCCTTCAATCAGAAGGTAGTGTTGATGGGAGGTTTAGGAGACTAGGATTTAGAGGGGGGGGGGTGAGTTCACTCAACTGCCATAATGGCTAGCTGCGAAACAAGTGCAGAACGCAGTTCCTCCCCCTTTCATCTTTTCGATAGAGAAAGTGTCAGTAAAGCGAAGCGTCTAAAAACGGGAACCACCTGTACTTGAACTACAGAGGGAAGGTGTTAGAAGAAGAAAGACAAGAGACTAAGGTGAAGATATTCAACTATTTCCTGTTTCTCTGTTCCTCTCATTTTTATAAACTAACAAGTGTACGCCCTACAATAGAAATTGGAAATGAATGATACATATCCGGGTATTTTGAATAACTTGACAAACTCGTGGTTTGACTTACTCACGGGACAGGAAATTGAACGTCAAAGATAACAAGTTCGAATCATAAGGAGAAAAGAAAAAAAAACAGGTCTGCTTAGTCACTCAATAGATACTGCCTCTGGTCAACAGCATGCTGTGTCAGGTTATCAGTGAATACGTTACTTCTCTCGCTTTTTGTTGGGCAGTGATCATTAACATAAAATTCTGACCCCCCCCCTAAAAAAATGAAACAAGCGAGAATGCTACCTGACACAAACTAAGAGACCAATTTAGTATAAACTTACATTGTGAATTGAACCATCCCCACTAAAAACCTATTTATGGGAGTAATTTTTTCAATTGTTTTTTTTTTGCACATAATAAGAAGTAAATGTCTGAATTTTCGTATCTCTAACTCTATTTGTTGACGTGATAGATAAATACATAGATAGATAGCCAGACTAGCTTAAAAACTGAAAAAAAAACTATGTTGACAGTTTTGGTTGACGGTTTCTAACAATCAACAAACAAGGTAGCATTGACCTTCTGATTTATTTCATTTTACTATAAATGAAGTCGGACTACGAATTTACTTAATGTGTATCCGAGCGCCGAATGTGATTTCCAACAGGCTTGTCTCTCACGCCACTGCGCTTGTTTGATAAATCCGATTTCTCCAGACGCCCCCCCCCCCCCGACTACTTTAACCCATTGCCAAACTGGAGTGTGATTTGTAAATAAAACACAAATATATAAACATTGACTGCAGAAGAAATCTGCTCTGTGTGAACGCAAAATAAAATTAAATAATCAGATGTGGGCTTTTTTTGCAAAGACACATCAGGTAATTATTATAATGTGGGCCATTTTATGTGGCCAGATTTTTTTTAATAGTTAGTGGATAAATGTAATGGCCATGCAACTGTGTAGATTTAATTTCCTTTGTACTAATGCTAACTTTCAATTCTAAAAGTGACCAATAAAATTATCTGAGGGTCACATTCATAATGAGTATGTGTGAATTCTTTTAACTTATCTAATTTGAACAAAGGTAAGAATCTAGCCACTTTTAACTATTGGACCTAATTTTTCGCCAACTAAAAGGCAGAAGGCAGTCATCAAATGTATGGCTGACGCTCTCACCGAGACAGAGTTGGTGTCAGTGCAGTAAAAATGATCTATTTGAGAAGACATACTGCTGACCCATCGATCTGCACGTTTTTTGTTTTTCCGTATTAGCTACTTGTAGAGCGCTATAATGCTATTTCTGAGAGTCGCCATTGGATGACCTAAGCTTATTAGTCCAAGCTTGAGAAGGAGGGAGGGTCTGTGATTCTTGAGGCGCCAGATATTCGAGTGCAAGTAAGGCTGTTTATGACCTGATGAAAGCTTTTGTAAACGATCTATTGTCCTCACAGCAACATGTTGTAGGAGATGAATGAACTTTCTCTCCAATGTAACAGCTGAGACAGTAGCAGATCTAATAAAGAACTAATGAAGCTTTATCTTAAGGAGCCCGAGTCCCAGGGGGCTCCAGAAACCACTTTTTTTTTTCAACCAAATTGATGCAGTTTTTTTACAGATCAAACACAGAGTTGAGTGGTTGGCCACTAAGCGAGTTGATATCTAAGCCAAAGTGTTCCTTAGTGGTTCTGGTTACGAAAGAGTCCCATAACAGTTTAGCTTCGGGGACCCCAAAATGTAAGTCCACCACTGAGCTGAGATGATAGGATTGTTCATCACCTTGCGTTTTAGAAGCTTGTCGGTAATAAGAGAGGCCTTCTTCTTTATCCTAGTACTGAATTTTCTTAGGGGCGTAAACTTTCAACTTTCATTAGGACGTAAACTGCTTTATTTGCATCTCAAGATCTTGTACCAAAAGGATAATAGAAAATCTGCGACACGCGAAATTAAGTCCAATCCAAACACACTTATTTGTTTATTTGGGTTTTTGATGTATAGATTTCTCTTGCCTCTGGATCTGAAGCGAAGGTTTCGATCCTACCTTAATCCTAGTCTATAGCCACACTGAAGAGTTATATATATATATATGAAGAGTTATATATATATATATATATATATATATATATATATATATATATATGAGACTTTTGTTTGTTTATTCGTGCCTCTTCTCTGCCAAAACTATGATACCTATCGACCTAATATTCTTCCTGCTGATTGAGTATAGGTCAACCTACCACATAGGCCAGGTGAGGTTGACCTCAGAGGTCATTTTAGAGGTTATTTCAAGTTTAGGACCATAACTTAGCACCTATTGAACTGAATTTGAACATAGATGTACATATTTCCATGGCAAAGGTTATATGCAGTTTGGAGGTGACCTCTAAAATCATTTGAGGTCACATGAGGTCAATTCTATTCATTTCTAGCCATTTTTCTGTGCTGTGGGCCACAATTCTGCATCAGGGATGCTGAAGTTGAGTTTATGGGTACGTCTACTGACGGTGAAGATTGCAATCTGTGACTTGGGGCTTCTGGGGTAATTCAAAGTCACTAAAAGTCATTTCTGATCATTTTCCAAGTTTGGGCCACAATTTAGAATCAATAAAACTGAAACGGGCAAAGAGGTAGATCTTTCTATGGTCAGGTGTAATGGGAGTAGAACTCTGCGATCATTTGAGGCCATCAAAGATAATTTATGATCATTTCTAGCCAATTTCCAGAGTTGTGGGCCACAATTTTAGATCAAGTAGATTGAAATTGAGCGTATGGGTACATCGAAGGTAATAGGCTAAGCGAGGTTGACCTTGGAGGTTATTCAAGGTCACTCAATTTTCAAAGTTTAGGGCAATAATTCCGCGCCTATGTAACTGAAAGTTGACGTAGGGATAAATTTTTGGGGTGAATGCCATAGACAATCCAATATTGACCTCAGAAGTCATTTGAGATCACCTGAAGTCATTTTGGTCATTTCTAGCCAATTTTCCAAGTTGCTGGCCACAATTTTGCACCTATGAAAAATGCAGAAAAGTTGCATTGTGGTACATCTTTTCATAGCGAAAGTTTTAGACAATGTGTAGTTGATGTTGGAGGTCACTAGAGGCTATCTGAAGTCATTTCTGGACATTGTAATAAGGCTCGAGGACAATCTCTCAAGATCGTTGACCTTTACCTGACATCTCCTTGCTTTCCCCATGAACTGCTCAATATTGGTTGTTCAAGGGTTTTTGATTCTCTCTCAAATGAGAGAAACACTTATGTCGTGTATCCAGAAGCCCCGTCAATCTAAGCGACGACATCATTCGTTTTTTTCTGTGCATCAGATTATTTCTTCCTATACAGCATCTTGTTCATGTGTACATTGTGTAAAGAAAATGTTTAATTATTTTTCTTTTCATGTGCTGTGATGATTGAGAAGAAATATATCAAAGAAAAGGTTTCTCCTGTTTGGTTAAATTTCAAGTTATTTTCCCCTGGTCAAGGCCGGTTATCCCTGCTAGTATATATATATATATATATATATATATATATATATATATATATATATATATATATATATATATATATATGTGTGTGTGTGTGTGTGAGATAGAGCTTTGAACTGAATTGTTTCTCAAGTGGCTCTTCCCTAAAGAAATCTTTTGTTTCGGTTTTATAGTATAACATTCCTTATACTCCTACACAGAATTTATCTTTAAAAAAATCAATTGATGATAATGCAGCTTGTGCCACTTTTACCATGATGTCTTTGCATGTCCAACCGGAAGTGTAAAAATTCCACATCTGCGTAGACCTGATGTTGGAAATGGCGCAAGCCACTTGTTGTTTAACGAACAAAAACGAATAATTCAATGTAAGAAATATTCCACTTTTAGAGCAAAAAAAAAAATTTAAGAAATTCTGCATATGAAAAAATTGAAAAAAATAGAAGAAATTCTGTATTTTCTTTGAATTGTTGCTGGCACTGTGCCGTAAAGACGGTGCATTACAAGCATGTGCTCCGTTCCATTGATTCAGTTTGGGGTCCAATCTCCCGTCATTGTGCCATCGCTTATATTCAAAGTAATTTTGTGATTGAGAAAATTACTTCATACTCTACTCCAAAATCGTATCTTGTTTTTCGAGTTTTACAAAGTTCATCATTGTTTTTCTTCCTTTCTCTTTTCCTCTAATCATATACAGAAAATTAGCATAAGTGCCTACCGTTGCACAACGGTTTGCTCGCTAGTCTCACAAAAGTCGTTAGTGTAGTGAGTTCGATTCTTGCTATGGCTTAGCGCCAGACTAAGCTATGCTAAGTAAATGTTTATACAGTTATTTAGTGAGAATATCTCTTTCTTTCTTTTTTTAACTAAGAAGCACCCAGGGAGTGCATACCTTTGCCAAAACCAGTGTTATATGATATGGATGCATGGGCATCCGCTGACACTTTTTTTTTGGGGGGGGTATATTTCCGTGGTAGGGGAATATATTTTCAGAATATATCTCAATGCCAACCCTATTACCAGCGAAGAATACCATTTTATACGGATTCATTAAGTTGGGATTACATTAGACTATGGTATAGAAATTTTAAATCGATACTATGTTTATAGATAGAATTTTAAAAAAGGTTCAACTCAATCATTAACTGGTGAGCGAATGTAAAATGACGTGCTAAAAAGGATAATAGCAGATGAAATAGGGTGGGTGCTTGTGCAGTGGAGATTGCGGGGGGGGGGCAAAAACAGCTGAGCAGCACCTTCAGAAATTCCTCCAGGAGGCAGAGGTGGAGCAAGGAGGATTCTCAGCGCCCGGGGGCAAAATCAGCGCCCTATACAGTTGCGCTATATCATTGGGGGCATAATGATAAATTTCTAAGAATTATAGGCCAGAGGAAATTTTGGGCTTCTTTCCACCAGCGACCGGGACGAGGGGGTAGTTTCCTCCGGGGTGGTCCCTCCCTGAGTTCCTCCTTGTGCTACGCCTCTGCTCTGAAACCCAACATTTAACTCACCAACTTCGTTGGCAGAGGTAAAAATATGCCCTGAATTTCTAGGTTACATGACTAGACAGAGTTATCGGTGCTGCCTGTGATATTGCGCAGAGCGGCCTGTAGGTGGCGATATATGATTCGCCACTGCTATGGCGTCGTGTTAGGCTTTGAACTGCTCTGTGAAGTCATCATGTACACAGATTGTACTCTATGTGCTTGTAAAATGCCAGTTGTCTGTTGAACATCTCTGACTGGCTGAATTATTGTGGTCGTCCATGGATTACTACTGTATGTGATGGATATAAAGAAGAAATTCAAATTACTCATTGGCAAACAGGTGAGGTGTTTGCTGCAAAACCGTAAATGATGATGTTGTTGTCTTTATTGCCCACCTGTAATTCGCTTTCATCTTTATTAATACACGATTTTCTTCAGCTTTGATAATCATCTCAGATCTTCTCATTATGAAAGTGTTTGTCTTATTTTTGATTGTCGTTCATTGCCTTATCATCATGCTGTGACAGGTAAAAATGATGGTGCACATTCTTTACGTACACAAAAATTATCGTCTCTTCATTCTGTGGGTGTGTCGGCTGTTTAAAAAATTCCGAAAGATCATTTATATCTCAATTCATCTTGTTTTATTCATTTCTTGGGTAATTACATTGATGAAAGGTACCCCAGTGTGTTCTTTTTAAAATATATGTACGTATATATAAATATCAAATATTTTCGCTTTCGTGTTTCAATGTTTTGGGGGTGGGAAAGATGAAAATATAAGAAAAAAAAAATAGAAATCGGTCGGGTGTTGACACATCGAAAATACTTAATCATCAATTTTCTCTCTCGTGTTTTGATATATTTAAATATATGATTTTAAAATTTTTGAAAATGAAATCAAAGCCAACACAAGTATTTTTTAAAAGCTTTTAGAATGCGGAAAAAATCTTTTTATAATGTTCGGAAACGATTCTATTGGAAAGACACTATCGATATTTGTTGTGTGTAGTGTTACTAAGTTACTTTATATTTACTGTGTTAGTGCACAGTTGGGGAAGATAGTTCATCCAAATTATAGTAAATACATTTTCTGGACGTAAGAAAATTCGTCTGGTTGGTTTGTCTCTTCATAGGACTAGAGAAAGATGTAATGTTTTAAGTGCAGACTATTCGAAATATGAGGCATGGTAAATTTTATTTACTTTCAATTGTCGATTACTGTCAACGTAAAGCGGATACGTTGATGGATAAATCATTATTATTACTGTTATTGTTATTATGTTTATTACTATTATTATATGTATCCTAAATATTTCTATCTATTTTCCCCCTGGGTGGTCATTTCGTTGTTTTGGTTTGTTGTTTTTTTTTTAAATCATTGATATAGTATTGAATGATGTTTCGTGCATTTTCATACAAATTGTTGAATTAAATTCCGTTATTATTAATTTCATTTTGCTTTTCTCTTCTTTTTTTTAAAAATACTGTTATAAGGATTTATTTGTAAGAATTTTATGTACAGCCAATCCGAAAGTTAATTTATGTAATTAGGTTTTGGAGTAAAAATAACTGATTTTGTTTTTGACATTAAAATTATCATTTAATTATCTCTGCTTTAAAGATAACATACGTTAAATTATTACTAGGTCTTATCATTTATCATGATGTATTTATTTCAACTTCTTTGCCAATCAATAAAATGTACACATTATTCGAAAATCGATTCAAACAACAAGCCTAAAAATAATGATACACTATTATCTGTGGTGAAAGCCACGAATGAAGAATGGATTAGTTTATAAGATACCGAAAAATGAGAATCCTGAAAAAAATTGATAAATTAGTAATTATCAAGATCTGAATTCATATGAGAAAAACAAAAGTGAAACTATAAAAAACAAATCTGCATTTTGAACCGTGGAAATAAATGCATATATATTTTTTAAATATTTTGTGGTGTCAATCTCCTTCGATATCTCTTGAAACAATTGTTATAATTATTCTGATTAAACTACTAAAATTGAATTATAATTAATCTTGGGCAATAAATTAATATAAGGACGATCAAACAACGTTGAAGATTTCGGCCTCTTCATGCTTTTTTTTTTGTATCGTGAAGATTAATCCTTTTTTTTTTTTTTTTAATTTTTTACCCACCCTAGGTTGAAGATTGTAAACCCTAAAACCTACAAATACAAAATTCAAATTATTCGTAACTTAATGGTAATCATTCATTATTCATTTATAGTAGTGGTTTCAAAAATAAAAATGAATTGTACAAATTTTCAATATATTGTCCCGAATTTTTCTTGTGTATTTTTTTTTTTAATTGAAAAAATCGAGTATTTGTTCTAGTTCTTGGCTTCTTTTCGTCAGGTATTTTTTTTAAAATTTATCATGAATCAATCAGTCTTTCTGTCTTTGGTCATTCCAGCTTATAAATCTGCCAGCAATGAACCCCATTGTACCAAATGAATTAGATATCAATCTTCACTTCATCATTTCCTTCAAGATAATAAGATTAAGTAAACGTGTACTCACTTGTTGAAGGTCTTGGGCTGATTCCAATTAAATTCTTGCATTTGTCCCATGTGTTGAAGTTTTTGGAAAATTGGAATATGTCCATGTTTTAACAATGAAAGAAAGTTCATTGTTCACGAAAGATTTAAACTCTACTATTTTACAAAAGCATGATTCATTTTTTTTTTAACAGAATGCAAACTGCAAAACAGTTACATCCATTGTCAACCTTGACAGGTACAGTCAAAAACAAACAATTAAAAGCTGTGATTTGAACATGGTGATAATTTGAAATCATCAGTTTAAATCTTGAATTTGAAAAGGATGGCTTTATATTTGGCATTGCTGAGCAAATATTCGTCTGTTGCTACAAACAGTAATTTTTGCATTTGATTCAATTGTTATTTTGAATGATAGTCACAGTACACTTCACTAGACTCAGGGAAATTCCACTATATTCAAACTTCCAGTATGGAGATAGGTAGGCAAATGACATATCCACTAGGCCAACGTTCCACTGCTTGTAGACAAGGTGAAATTAATGTGATATCAAGTTGACTGAAAAGAACCTGGTTTTTAGGACACTATTTTCTCAGTTGTTCTCATCCAGTGTGTCAAAGAAGAAAAAAATAGAATAAAATAAATGTTATTGCATTTTATTTTCATTTTATGTATTTAATATCCAAATAATAATGAAATTGACTATTACTTGAAAGAAAATAATAAAAGAAGTGCTTTTTTGTTAAAATCTCATTGAAATCATGAGAAATTATCAAATTTAATTTTCATTATTTTGAATGAGTTTAAAGCATCAGTGTTATTTGACAAAAAACAAAAATAGATATGTGACTAATTCAAATGACTATGAACATTAAAAAGAAGAAAACTATTCTCTTAGTATCTTTAAGTAGATTTTGCCCTATATTCAAACAGTAAAACAGAGGCCTAGAGGATATGCCTTTTGCTTGCTCATTGGTTGGTGGTTTGAATCATAACAGGATTCACTGGATTGAATTTTAGTTCCCCAGCACATTCCTTATCAGAAAGCATGACAGTCACACATACAAAAGAACATAAAAATATTCAAGATAGCTGTGTTTAATTTTTTTATTCAATCTCTTTTAATACTAATCGTAATATAAGATATGTAAATAAATTCTATGGCAGCAAATTCTGTGCTCTGATTCCCTCATTCCTACAGTTTGTGAGTGGCTGCCAGTTGAGATAATCCAAGCTTTATCTAGGAGACTTGCCCAATGCAGATATTCAAATTAGAAAAATTGAGTAAAGCAATTGCAAGCAGTCTCTTGAGGCAGGCATTGAACCTCTGCCTTCCAGACTTGCTTAATTTCCAAATTTGAATGTCTGCGTTGGGTAAGTGTATAAGATAAACCTTGGTTTATCTTTCTTTATGGCCAAATCTGGAAACCCTGGAGTGAATCTTTCCATTTGAATGTTTTCTTTAATACTTAGTCAGAGATGAGAGCAAATAGCTCCATTCATATTTTGATTTGGAAGAATTTTTACATTTTCATCACACAACGGTCATGTGTTATATACTATATAACAGGCCCCCCCTGATTTATGAGCTAAAGTTCTCAAAAAAATTGAAAGAAAAATACTCCAACATTGCTGTAATCAGTGGAAGAATAGTAAACCATGACAAGGGGATGGGCAAGGGTTAAAAAAAATCTAAATCCTGAAAAGCCCTTTTCATCCAACACTCCTGATCTGTCAGAAAGATGTTAAAAAGTAATGTGCGAAGACAATTTGTACAAATTACAAAATATCATTTAAAACGGCAAAATGAACAAGTTAGAAGTGTACAAGGAATACAAGCACAATGATAGAGAAAAATATTTCTGACAATTTAATGGAAGGAACAAAAACATTAGATTCAA
Organism: Thysanoteuthis rhombus; assembly: GCA_963457665.1. Lineage (NCBI taxonomy): Eukaryota > Metazoa > Mollusca > Cephalopoda > Oegopsida > Thysanoteuthidae > Thysanoteuthis > Thysanoteuthis major. The sequence goes on along the minus strand of OY735201.1, from coordinate 13,587,450 downwards.
ATTGCAAAGAAAATACTAAGAAAAGCACTCAGCACATATCTCTGTCAATGCTATTGTCACTAAAGACTGAATGAAAATCAGTTGATATATAGCTACAATAAAGGGGAAGTAATTACCCCAAAAAATCCTGGATCTGCCCCCAAACTAAACCAATTCTTCCTTTGCTCATGGCCCACCTTTCCACAAAATGTCATTGAAATTTACTGACAACTTTTAGATATATTGTGAATACATGAGTGAATAAATCATGTGGGAGAAAACTTTGAATATACAAATATTGAGTTACCTCCCATGAAATGTGATGGTAGCTTTTTTTTATGGACTGCACTGCAGTATTATAAAAATATCTCTCAATTGAAAACAAATTCCTGGATCTGTCCCAACATTTAATCAATGCCCATTGAGCACCTTTCCACAAAATTCCATTGAAAACTTGTGGAGATAATGTGTAGAAAAACAGACACGAATGAATATACATATACCTCTTCCAACTTTGTTGGCTGAGGTAAACGACATTGGTTTGGAAAATTTAACTGCTCTGAGTAGACAAAGTTCATTACATTATTACTGGACTCTTCAAATTCTGAATTTGATTCAAAAAGTGTGCATCGTCCAACATAAAGTATGATACTTAAAATGTGTTGCCTTGTTCAATAAGCTTAATGCATGGTCACAAATGTAGTGTGCTTTGTGAAGATCAAATGCATTGCAATCATAACGATCTTCTTCGCTAGCTTACTAACCATTGCCTCAACTATCTTATGTATATATAAATAGGTAAAATAATATAAATGTACATAATGCCCTATATAAAAATGACAAACTATTTGTAAAACATAAGCTATATCGTGAGGAAGAGAGGTGGTGTTTGATCAACTCTGCCAGAGGTCCATATTGATGTGTTTTGTTTTCAAAATCCCTGAAATGGTTACATTGTAAACAACTGATGATCCCAACAAGAGAAAATTTATACATTGTATCATGATAACAAAGTATATATAAAACAGGTGGGGGGGACGCTGAAGAAAATCACATGAATTGGTTTGACAGTTATTGGGAAATAAGTGACTGGAGTGCCACAAAAAAATTTGTAAGGTTTTTAATGTTTAATGCTGGAAGCTGTAAAACTTTCTAGACTTTATTTGTTATATATATATATATATATATAATGTTGATGAAAGTGACAACTGGAAGATGAAGAGGAAAACTTAGGAGAGAGCAGATGTTACATTTTGAAAATCTCTATTTATCATGTGGGCATGTTTCGATGCATTTTGATGGGTGCTGGCCATCTTTATCAGAGAAAAACTTGCAGTGGTGAAGAGAAAATTTTGAGGTTGAGGAAAGAAATAGGGATATTTCTGTATTGTTTGGTTATTTAGTGGGAGGATAGGTGTTTTTATCTGTATTTCCTTTGGCTACTATCTTTGAATTGTAATACAATTGCATTGGCACCTGTGTATTATGAACTATAACCATTTATAAAAGACATTCATGTGAATCATACAAATTTTACTGCATTCTGGGGATACCATGCACATCAGTCTACTAGACCTAGGAGCTGAGTGAAAAATAGACTATTTGATCCAACCTTAGTCTCTGATCAAACAAAAACTTTGATATTCAAAATCTACTGCACTAGATCCAAAAGGTGATTCTGGTACTGTTTTTATTGCAATATAACAATGGTTTGAATGTCCAATAGTGAAGAACCCATCCACTTGGCAAAGAACTATGAAAGATCTGGCAGTCAACGGCCCAACGGGGGAAAACAAAGTATCAAGAACATGCTGAAACTTGACAGCAACAATGGCTAAGTTGATGACAATAACATTTTTCACAACAAGAATTGTTCAAAATATTGATCTCATTCTTTTTGTTGTTACCATAACATTTTATGTTTTCTACTGAACGAAAGAAAAGATTCTCTTCTCTCTCCATAAGGAATGTATCCCTGCAGAAGGTCAGAGAATTGATCAGCCAAAAGCAACAGAGAAATGAAAGCAATAGCCAAAACAAATCTTTACAAATAATTCTGTTCAATTATTCCATGTTCAATTGTTGCATTCTACAATACTTTTCTTGAGAACACTTCTTGAATGTATAATTTCTGTAATTTTTAGGATGCCCTACGCTCTCCTGTCGAGGATACTCTGATTAGTCCAGAGCAGCTGAGTACAGATCCAGCTGTAGCAAAGATTAAGGTAAGTTTCTACTACGGATTGAACCTCGTTGATCCTGGATTCACTTGTTGCAACTTTGATGTTTTGAGATGGGGATTTGAATGATCAGGGAATCAACACCATAGGGATAGGGAAAAACTTGTGTGAAAGTTAATCTTATCATCAAAATCTTCGTGCCATTAGTGAGAAGGAAAATAGGAGAAAATTTTCCTTATGAAAATTGTGTACACTCAATCGAAAAAAAGATGTTTTTAAGTGACAGTGTGAGAAGTTGTCTACCAGTAGAAAAAGCTTTTAGCCAAAAATACTCCTCAATTTCAAGAAAATTTCTGGGACTTCTTTTATAACTTTCACGTAATAATTTATGGGTATCACTTAGTCTAATTTTCTTTATTTTCTCTGATCTTATTTTTGTATCTCAGTAGAGTAAATCTGTGTTACAAAACTAGCAGTTTGTCATCTAAAAAGTCCAGTAAGCCTTAGCTAGGTGTATGTCTATGTAAGTTGTATCAATATCAGTGATACAGTATGGTATATGCATTATTTTGACGTTTTTTTACCCTTAGCTCTGTTGGCTCTGAAAAACCTGTCTGGTCACGAGCTCTGCCAGTTGGTGAGATTCAACCTGTAATTTAATGTTTACTTTTTGTAAAAACAAGTCCTTTCCTTCCCCCAAACATTGTCTTTCTTCTTTCTTTTTTTTTCTTTTTTTTTTCCCCCAGTATTATGTCCATCATTAGGCACAGACATTACCCAAGATTTGCTACACGTCTTGATTGTGGGCGTGATACTGAAATTGTGTGATGACATCTGTACATGAACTAATTTCAATCAAACTTTGATATTTACTTGTAAATTTCCTGAATTACAAGGTTTGGAGAAGATTGATTTAACAGACACCTGTTACATTAGAACGTGTATATAACTTTTATTATATGGTTGCAGTATAAAAACATAATCTATTTATCAACTTTTTTCTAGTATATTTAAATTTTTAATGTATTAACAATCTTTATTGCTTGCATTAAAGTATTCATTCCTTCTCTCTTTCTGGCATTAGAAATTTATTTATTTACTACCATTTACCTATATTGTAATTTTTTCCAGTTGCTTCTTTATTGTAACTTTACAATGATGGCCTGAGTATTCAAGTTGCGATTAAAAGCAACTGAAAAATTAGAATGAAGGTATAAATCATTGCAATACTGAAATACACACCAAAAATAATGATTTATTGAAAAATATTGCCAGATAGCAAAAATATGAATATGGCCCAACTAAAGTTCATAACCCTATGCTTCTTAAAAAGACCAGATTTGTCAAATTTGGCTGTAATATGGCCAAAATGGCAACCATGATAGTTTATTTATTAAGTCATTCCACCATAAAATATACTATGTACTGCATATTAAGAAATTCTAATAAGTAGTTTTATAGGTTGTTTAATACATTCCCATCATTTCAATTTTCATAAATTGTTTTAATCCATATAGTTTGTTCCTGTTCTCTATGAGTTATCGAACTGAACTACAGAAGTAAATCATTTTGCTAAAATAATTCAGCCCATAACATAATTTTGATTTTTATATCTCAATGAATTGTTTCAATTTCATATTTTGTTTTTATTGGACCTTGTGCTCAAATGCATTGAGTCATCTTTACACTTAACCTTCAAGTTCTGAAAAGTCTGTGTTAAGATGTCAGCATTAAGTAGACTTGTGCATAGATGTCAATGAAATATTCGGTCACATCCAAACTTGCACTGCTGATTCAATACGTGTGCAAAATGACTTTTTAATTTGATTTCAAAAGAATTAATTGTTTTTATTAAGTTTTAAATCTGGCTTTTAAGAGAGCTATCATCTGTCAGGTAGTCACTCCAAAATCAATCTGCTACTATGGAATTAGTTAATAATTGCCAACGGAATTAATATTGTTCAGATACAAACACGTAACTGGATCAGTGACTTATAATTTGCTCAGCTTGAATGACATGGCTGTTAGTGTCTCTGTATTTTCATTCAAATAAACCTTCCTATTTTCAAATATTTACCCAGTCCTGTATGTAACAGATTACATTGAAGTGAAAGAGGTTTTTGTCTAAGTTTGGTGACGCTCATTACTAAGCATTGATTGAAGAAAAGAATAAAATTGATTTGAAATCCATGACAGAGGTTCTTCCTATGGTATTTCTAAGTTATACCCATGCTTATCTATCTATAATGAGCTGCGACTTTCCTTTGTTTGCAACTTCTGTTTAAGTATACAGATACTACTCTTTCATCCTAGGCAGAGTACTCAGTGACTCTGATCACAAACAGAAGTGCCAATCCTTGTGTAAATAATTGATCTGAAAAGTATTTATTCCAACCATGCTCAATATTTGTAGTAAAGAATAAATCAATTGAATACATAAATTTTGTCTATGACGATCCATCTGAGGAACAGAATAAATCAAAACGGGGGTATATCATTGTTATAGACAAAATTTATATATTCAACTGATATATATATATATATCCTTGACTTTTTTTGATTTTTGGGAGGGTTTTCCACAGCAGTTGAACCATAGACAGCAGGGTCTGTGTGCTTAATAACCCTCCTGTTTGCACAATAAGGTTTTAAGGTGAAGTGGGACCACACCCTTTAAACCTATGGTTTACATTGTATGGATCTGCTGGATTGCACAGATAGTCAAGGTCCTAGGTCATGCATTTGACAAATGTCCTCCTTGCAAAGGCAAGCTCCCTTTGTGGGAGTATTTCAACAATAAGGCTGATCTGCACTTAAACTACAGGACATGAACTTTCTGTAGTTGCTAGATGCCTGAGATGGGTGTTGACTATATTGGTCTGCTACCCTTTCAGATTATTGACCCAACAGTATAACAACCTGAGTATATTGGAGCCCGGGTCTGAATCCCTCCAGAAAAAAAAAAAAATTGTTTCCACTTATCAAGTTTTAACTTAGTATAAGTCCAAATTTCCTTTTCCCACACAACTGTTCAAAGCTAATGATATCCACTCTCCCTTCACTGTTGGTAATTGTATTCCTAAGCAATGAAGATATAGCAAATTCTAGTGGATACATACCCTTTAATTCAACTCTGTTCCCCCCATCTGACACTCTCCACACTAAGAAAAACTGACAATGAAAAAATGTTGCTCAATGTATTGTACTCTTTTTATCTATTTTACCATACAGGAACAGCTACGTGACCCTCATGTTGACCAAGAGATATTAGAAAGCATCGAAGAAACTTATTACAGTTCAGAAGATTTTGATACAAGCGAATATGAACTTAAGGTCAGTTCACGTATCTTGGATCTCTTGAGATGAATTATCTCATTTGGATCTTGGATACAATCTTTTTTATTTCATTTTTATTTTATTCACTTATTTTTTTTTTACAAAACAATGAACTTTCAATTGCTATTAACTAGCTGAAAATACCTGCCCAGATGGGCGGTATTCTCTGCTAGATGGAGACCTTGAGTAAACTGAAACCAGTCGATCAGGAATAAAATTTTGGGGGTGAGTCAATGATGCTTGTCTTCCTTATTGGAGAGAAAATTGGAAAGTTAGATTTAACATTCTTGATAATTTATTAAATTTTTTCAGTTTTTGAAAAAATCTTCCTGACAACCAGAAATTACCCTACCCCCTCAACTGAAAGACACTGCCCTTGTCTTATTGGAAAAAATGAAGTTTGTGTAGTAACAAGACTGCTAAACAGTCTCTGGATGGTCTTAAGGTCCCACAACATTTTAAAATATAGTTTAAAAACTGCCGAATATGATATCTCTCCTATGGAACCCTTTTCTTGGGGTAAAATGCAATTTTCTAGTTGGAGTTTGAATTTTAACTCTTGAACAAATTCTTCATTACTCCATAGATTTTGCATTATTATTTCTTTCACTTTAATTTCTGTTGCTTTTTATCTCAACTACTCAGACCATCACTCTTTATATCTGGTCCATGCCATTTTTTTAACGGCTGTAGAATGATGGTCTACATAGTTGTAATAAAAAGCACCTCCATAAACAAGGGTAAATTGAGAGTTCATCACTTGAATTTTTTATTGTTAGATGAAGCATTGTCAATTATTAATTTTTTGACTAATATTTCTCTTATCTCACTTCTGTTACTTTTTACTAAAACTCCCTGCTCATTTTCCTTTGATCATTATTAAGTGACACAGATCAGGTATAAAAGATTAGCTTTTGGTGTGATTTGAACCTGCATCTCTTATCCTTGGGAACCTGCCTTTCTGACATTGTGTCCCACTGATTAAGCTACAAACGTCAATCAGCAGGAGTCATCCAAATCTAGCCAAAGTTATATTTTTTATATCTCTAAATGCCAATATGCCACCATTTTGTATGTTCACGCTAGTAGTATTAGATGTAATAGTATTCAAATTTTTTAGAAGCAATGTCAATTATTATTATTTTTGGATTTCTATTTCTTTCCTCTTATTTCTGATGCTTTTTCATGCTGAAAATCGCAGCAGATTATCAAATTGGCTCTTATGATTTAGACATTATGTAAAATATGGTTTTTATATGGTCAAAGATTTTTTTTTAATCTTAATAATGACGGAGATTTTTTCCTGCATTATAGCGGTTTCTGTTATCTCCAAGTCATATAAATATTCATAAATTTTGTTTGAATTCATTTTGATTTCAGAAACTCCCTGAAACTCTTGAACTCCAACAGATCGATGCAGATCGAGGCCGACTCCGGGGCCAACTTGACGTGGTTAGTTTGATGTTTTTCTTTCTTTTTGTTTTTTTCCTATTACTGTACTTTTTCCTTTTTATGAGCAAATAGACCTTATCAAAACTGTATTTGCATTTATTGCCCTCCTAACCCAATGTCACCAGCTCCATATCATTGTACAAAAATATCATCTCATACAGATAACATTTGAAGATCCAACTTGTTTGGAAGAAGAAACAAGTTAACAAAATTGCCAAAATATTACTAATGTAGAATACAAATCTCACACCCACCCTCAGTTAGGGTTTTGATTCTTATACAAAGTTTCTTATATTGTATATGAACAAATATGGTACATCTTGTAATTTCTTATTTCTTATAAATGACGATTGTGTAGAATTATTTCAAAAGGTTTTCTCTGCCTCAGGCTGACACTTTTCGCCTTTCCTCATCAAATAGAGAATACGGAATTACTTACAAAGTTGATTACTAGAAATAATGACTTAACTGAAAGGAACAATTCCTTCCAGAGTTAACAAGGCTTACAATCTTTTCTGCAGCATCTTTTAGTAAAGGACTAGTTTTTTTAAACAATCTCATGTTAAGTTCATAATTTTCTTAAATGTTGTAATGTTCAATTTTAGGTTTCCAGGAAGGTCTATGAGTTGGTGCTTCAAAATCATCCTGCCTATGCCACGGAACTTCAGAGGGTCATGGATCTTCAAAGAACACTACAGTTGGCGGGAACCATTTGTGGAACAGGGCGCAAGTAAGTTTCAAGATTTCTTCCTTCCTTGCATGAATAAAAGAAGTTGCATTTCACTCTACAATGATATTTTCAAGCATTGTATCTTTTTCTTTTCCCCTCAAGATGGAGAAATACATTCATTTCTCGGTCATATTTATCTATTTGTAAATAATGATAAAGGATTTTTTTATACGGTAAGAATTTTTGTCTGTGTTCAACTAATCTATGCAATTACTACTGTGAATTATTTTATTTCTTTTCCAATTTGCCATCATTTTTTCAGTATACTGACACTGTTATAAGCTGAATTTTTATTTTAAATTTTTGCTTTATAATGTTCATTCTATGTGATTAATGAAGAAATATTGGGTTAAATGCATTGAGGAGGGAGGAGATTATGTTGGAAGATAAATATTTGTTTTGAAAAATTTTTTTTTTCTTTCATAAGGCTACCTATTGACTTGCTTACATTCACACATGTATAGTATACTTCTTTTTCTTTCTTTATCTCAATTCCCTTTCTCAAACTCTCTCACAAATTATTTCCCCAAAAGCCCTGAAACAATGCTGATAACTAGCAGGTCTGATGTCTTCCTCATATGCATAACTAAGCAGGAGTTTTTCATTTCTAAAATCATAAGACCTGCCTTTGAGCATTTCACACCTCTTGGGCAAGATGAATTCCCTCTCGATTGTTCAGACGTGTAAACAACAACAAAAGAACAATCTTGTTTACTTTTTAATTACCAAGAGGAAGGAAATGATATCCGGTATTGTGTGACCTATATATATATATTTTGATGTACCAGAAAATACGTTGGGTTTGAATGCTTAAATTCACTCACTGCTTGAAAACACTGAATTTGAATGTTAAAGACTTGAAGACTTTTTCAAAATTTAGAATCATGCTTTGCTCAAAAATCAATTAAAAGTGTGAAACAATGAATTTTTTTTTTTTTTTTTTTTCCAGACAACTTATGAGAGCCCGAGAAAGTTTCACTGCCACAAGTCTTGGACTTTTAGCCAATTACAGAAAGCGCCATCAATTAATGGGTTTGCTCAAATCACTTCATACAATCAAAACATTGGTATGTACATGGCTTTTTTAATGAAAACAATATTCATCTTTTTAATCACATAGAGGAAATAATTCCACAAATCATAATTTCTATTGGACAATAGAATTTACCAAAATCTAAAACCAAAATATCCTAAATATATCGAATTTATATTACTACATAGATTTAAAATTCAAACAAAAAAATCCGTTAAGTGGCACCATGTATTCATAAGAATAATATTTTATAATTTTTTCTGCTTTTCACAGTTTTCATACATAGAGAAAAGAGTAGTTTTATAAAGCAATAAATATAATGTTGCATTTCATTTGAGAAACCTACTTGAATGGACTCACTAGCAATTATTTCTACTGTGGAATTATTACCTTTTCCCAATTTTTTTTATATTCAAACATTAACTCTAAATTTTCCGGCTGGAAGGGAAGTGACGCTAAATCTATGAAATTCTCTAACAAATGCTCGGTTGTTTGCATTGCTTCCATTTTCTATGAAAGTCTGTTCTAATCTTTATTTGTATATGTATATACAACTGGTTTGTGAAAAGAAAAGAAAGTAATAAGTATATAATGAGATAACCTATTAGACTGAAAGCATATATCATGTATTTTATTTACATAAATTCTATGTATTCACAGTTGTTGATGAGATATATGAACCACTCTGGTTAATCCAGTTAATTATTATATTGTTACCTCTAATTTTAGTTTGGAAATCAAATCAATATATAGAATAACATTTATATGAGCATTCAACCTTGACACACATCAGAAAAAAAGTTGTTCAGTTTCATAATTAATCTTTTTTATTTTCTCCATTTAGCAAAGGACAGATCTGAGACTTCGAGAAATGCTTGAGGTAGGATTAACTCCTATGTTTTTATATCTATTGATTGTTCTCTATTTATCTTTGACAGTAACATATTCACAGTTCCACTCTTTTCTGACATCTTTTGTAACCTAGAATGAATGAAGATTCAACTTAGCTGGCTTTTATGTTGGTTCAGTTAACTAACTTACAAATGCAGAACAGAACATGGCTTTATTGGCATAAAATAGTAATATATGCAGATTACCTGTACAAGAAGGTTCTCATTCTGTTCACTTTGTAGTTATAAAAACGGTCTGGAGAGGGGAGGAAAATTTCCAGTATGATATCACAACCATCTTCCCTGAAATTTTCATCTTTCCCTGCAAGAAAAACAGGTGTATTTTGCTGTCGTCTGTAATAAAAAAAACAAATGAATTTGTAATATAGAAGCACAATATCTTGTGAATAAGTTCAAACTCTCCTGCAAAGCTGTTATAATTTTTGCCTGGTCAGATTATCCTGATGTAAGATCATGACCTTTCTCTTGACTAATTCAACTTTTCATCGATTGCTACCCTCAGTTGGTTCAATTGGGTGCAGTTCTTGTTCATTTGTTTGCCAGAAAGAGCTCAAAGTTAAGGACTCTCTTCCAATCCCTCCACCATATACACAGCATCACCTTCCTTAGATGAGGACCAGTCTTTGGTACCGTAGTGATGGTTCATTTCACTTGCTCCACAGTCTTTTGTGTTCCAGATTGTTGTAAATTATCCACTTTTCATTGCCCGTCACTATTTGTTTGAAAAGTGGAACATTTTCATTACATTCAAGCAGTGAATTGCACTATGGAATCTAGTCCAGTGGTTTTTCATTGTTTTTACTTGATGTATGTGAAAGTCACAAGCTGGTGCGAATGATTTTCAATGATTGATTTTGATATTATGAGTATGTTGGTTATCTCTCATGTTGTATAACATTGATTATTCTCAAGGAAGGGCTTGATTTGATCATTATTAACCTCAATTGATCTATCTAACTGTAGAGAAGTAGAAAACTTTGCAAACCATTTCCTTGAAATAAAAATGTCAAAAATGTTCTCTACTATCTTCAACATAAGAATCAATAAAAAATTTGCCAATTTTGACAAAATTGATCTTTTAGATGCATATCTATGTAATAGCTGTCACAATACAATCAAAAGCTATATTTTTTAATGAAGTTGGTTAAAACTTGACACTCCTAATGCTTACTTACAACAAATACAAAACTTTTTTGGTTACCCAATACATCACTTTTTTTTTTGCATTTATTGAAGATATGTACGGACTAATCTGGTACACAAATCACAAAAAATTTCTTGTTAAAATTCAAACAATTTAAAGCTGATCCAAGAATCTTATGAATTGCATCAAAATTATTTCATCTTATCAAAATTTCTTCTGATTTTCCTTTTCAACATTATTAATTGTTTAGAAATTAACATTTGTTTCATTTTGTACAATTCTTGTTTTAAATTATTAATTTGTGTAGTTAGTTTTCCTTTTATTTTGCTTCAATTTGTTTCAGAATTATTTTAGAAGATATTGTGTGATAATTCTCACTTTGTATTTATTATACAATAAATGTTAATTCAGTCTTGAAGAATTAGATAATCTGTTCATATTCAGACATACAAACAAAAATCATCATACATATAGTAAGAGCCATGTCTTTCACACCTATAGTATCAGTAGCAGCCATCATCCCCTTTTTCTTCCTACCCTCTCATTAAACTACATTTTCTCCCCCCCACTTCCTGACCTTTTATTGAACAACCTAATTTTCTTTTCTCCTCTTATTGGAAACACCTTTTTTTCTCTCCTTCCAAACGTGCCTATCACACTTAGAGTATCAATAGCAGCCATCAGCCAACCCTGTTGTACCATTATGATAACTGTTAGTGAAGCAATGTGTCATTGACTGGTATATAAAAACTTTATGAATAAATTTGGAATATTTCTTTTCACTTTTTTAGGAAGAAGACTACAGTGGAGCTATTCAGCTCTGTCTTGAATGTCAAAAAGCAGCCAGTACTTTCCGCCATTTTCATTGCATCAGGTAATCTCATTTCTCTGTCATTGTTTCTATTGTAAACCAGGATTGCCAAATTGGGCTACAACGGGAGATAATCCAAGCTTTATCTCCGAGACTCAGTCATTTTTCATCATTGATCCATCCTTATGATGCCACTTTTGTCTTTTCTACTGAACCAGAGTATATGAATTTCACTGCTTCTCCCTGGGATTGAACTTTGAACCATGAGGTAACTATGCACCCCACCTATAGGACATTAGTCTAATAGATATATGTTGGTTAAATGTATGCGATGGTTCAAAATTCAATCCCAGGGTCAGGCAATGGAATTCACATATTCTGGTTCAGGAGAAAAGGCAAAAGTTTCATCATTGGGATGAGTTAATTAGTATGAGATATCATTGAACGTGGACGGTGGAATAAAAACAATCTATTTCTGGGGACTAAATTAAGTGTTTGGTCCAAAATTCCTAGAAGGTTATAGAATAGTCAAAACATTATGGATATAACAACATTGTTGAGAATTCTAGTTTAAATAAATCAGTGTATGATATTGCTTGGAATGTTCTATTAATTAGAGATTGATGGATAGAAATCATATATAGATGGTCCAGTACCACTTTAAATCCAGAGGAAATTACATGAGTTCTCTTAAAATTCCATCTAATGATAGACTAGTTTATGTAGCAACTACAGATGTCTCAAGTGTCTTGCAATTTTCTTCTTTTTTTTTTTTTCTCCCCCCCCCCCAATTGTTTTGCTAGCATGTAATATCTTGTAAGACAGTGGCTGTTTGATATATAAATATCAGCTAATATCAATCTGAAAGAAAGGTTAGACCTTTAAAAAAACACCTTCCATCCATAGTCAGAGATGGAATAGTTGTTCAAATGTATCTTATTGAATAAGTATTGATGTCAGTCAGTGAAACTGTTACTATCAAAACTTTGAAACTACAAAAAAGAAAAATCAATGAGGTACTGAACTGTAATATGATTAGAATGGTTCAAAGGCTTAATATTGTTTAGAAGAGTCAAGTCACTAGTAAAATTAATTCATTAATTATTATAATGTTATTATGTAATTATTAATGTTTATAATGTCCTCATTTGTGTTTTCAGGCTGTCTTTATTTTCTTTTTACAGCTGTCAATTGTAAACTTGAGAGACAATCTGTTATGATCTACTTGCATGCAATTTAGTTTATTGCTGGTCATGTTTATTTCAGTGAATTGAATTCTAAGCTGCAAGATACTCTTGAAATGATTGAAGAGCAATTGGATGTGGCCCTTTCCAAAACCTGTAATAATTTTGATGTGGTGCATTACGAAAAGGTGCAGACAGCCTACAGACTTCTAGGGAAGACACAGGTAAGCCATAATAAGACATGTCTTGCTATGATATAAAAAGATGCAAAAAGACTACAGTCTTCTTGGAAAGACACTGGTGTGTTATGAAATATATACATCTTGCCATTATATAAAACAATGTAGACAACTTAAAGACTTTAAGGGAAGACACAGGTATAAAACTGAAATTCACATCTTACCATGAAAACACAAGTATACAATCAAAATTCATATTTTGATATGTAGACAGTTTTCAAGAAGGAAGACATAGGTATACAATCAAATTTCACATCTTGACATGTAGACAGTTTTCAAAGAAGACACTGGTATACTATCAGAATTCACATCTTGACTTGTAGACAGCTTTTGGGGAAGACACAGGTTTACCACCAAAATTCATATCTTGCCATAATATAAAACGATGTAGACAATTCATAGTCTTTTAGGGAAGACGCAGGTATGAAACAAAAATACACCCCGTGCAATAGTATAGAAAGTTGCATACTTCAAGGGCAGACACAAGCCATATGAATGCACATCATACCATAATATGAAGGGTATTTTACTATTACTAATCTTGTAAGAATGTGTTAGTTATAAGATAGAGACTACTATACTCCTCTCTGTCTTTGATTCATAATAATTGGCTATACTGAAGAAAGAAATGAATAATGCTCTTCCCATTGATATTTTGCTTGATATAAAGCTACACAAGACACACACGCACATATAGATAGATGAATAGATATTAGTTAAGCTTAGTTTAGTATGGCAAATGGCTGTGAGAGTAGAGCTTCCTGTTAGAATCTATTTCATTGCACTCGTGAATAGTCAGTGAGAATAGCTTATCTAGAGCGAGCTCTCACGCATATATTTTCCGTATAAAAAATATAGTACAAGGATCTGTGCCATTTATGAAGAAGGTATTGTGAATGATCAAATATGTCAAGAGTAGTTTGCCAAGTTTTTTGCAGGAGATTTCTTACCAAACAATGCTCTATGGTCAGGTTATCACTTGAGGTTGATTGTGATCAAATCAAGACATTACTTGAGAATAAACAATTTTATGCAGTGTGAGACTTGTTGGTTATGATAGTTACTTCAATGCAGCTTTCACGTAAGTTAAACATAAAAACCTTACTGGACTGTATTTCCATTTATGGTTGAGGAGAAGTGGATATTTTACAACAGGGTGGAATGCAAGAGGTTGTGGGCCAAGTGAAATGAACCACCCTTGACTATACCAAAGGCTGGTGTTCACCCAAAGTTGGTGATTTTGTGTATATGGAGGTATTGGTAGGGAGTCATTTACACTGAGCTTTTTCTGGAGAAACAAATGATTGATTAGAAAAAGTATTGCTCCAAGTTGAAGGTAGCAGTCTATGAAAAATTTCCATAATTAGTTGAGAGAGAAGGCAAAATATTCCATCAGGATCACACTAGACTAACGTCTGGTATAAAGCTGTATCTTCAATTATGTTGTATATTTTTTGAGTGCACCATTGCATTGGTTCATCTTGGTTAGTTTTTCATCAGCTTTGGTGATGGCTACAAAACCAGATCTATTGACGAGGAGTCAAAATATATGATGACCATGTATCGAACCTGGTACACTCGTCAGGCAGAATCAAGGAGAGAAATAAACACTACTGCATACCCAGTGTGAAATGGATGACGTATCTTTTGTAGAACCCAATGCCATGATACCAATGGCTCTGCGTGTTCAGATCCATGATTTTTGTGGATGTTATGAAGCTATTTATTCCTTGTCATCTTGGACCTGTTGAGATTTTTAATCTGCAGCAAAACTGTGAACAGAGAGATGTACATATGCCATGCAAACTGACAAAAGTCCTTATTTATAAACAGTAACTTTGTTTATTTACTTTCTCACTGTCAGCAGTTTGAGACCCAGATTTTCATTAAGATATGAAACAGAATTGCAGCAAACTATTTGCAGGTATTAAAATTCACTGCAAAAGTATGGAGTGTCTGTTCATTTCTCAGAGCAGGCAAGAAGTGGCACAAACCTGATCATCTCCCATGACTACCTACGTGAGTCCACCATAATTTTCCTTTTTCACAGCTGTCAGCCACTCTCTTTCTCTACGCCCGATGGCATTGAATCTTTCAGCCTTTTTCCTCAGCTCATTTCAGGGCTCTCTCTCTCTCTCTCTCTCTGCCATGAATCAGCATCCTGTCTTGAATACCCCTCAACTTGGTATCTTGGTGAGGCTTTGGTTATTTTATTTAAATTTGTCTTTCACGACTAATTCAACTTGATATCTTCCAGGATGTGGCCTTCCGTTCGAATAAAAGGACACTAAAAAATGCTGAAAGATTGCGAAAGGGACCTAGAGCAATTTATTGTTGAGAAAAAAAGTTGTGAGAGAATGAAATTATGAAGTTGCCTGAAAGATCTTAGAAGATAAGGGAACAAGACTGTAAATATCTTGTTTAATAAAGACAATATCAAAAACAAAAAAACTGTCTATATATTCTTTTTACTCAGTGAACCAAACAAACCTTTTAGCCAATCCAATAATTGATGAAAACATTAAGACATTTTAGTTGAACATTCAGTTGAAATTCATAGCAATCTTCTTTATGAAAAAGATCCCTAGAAAAATTCTTTCAAGTTTTTGTAGTAATGAATCAAAGTCAAAGCATCTTGTTCTCACTCTTTTAGATGTCTTCCTCTGATATTCACCAGTTGGTAATGTATTTTAAATGCTATGACTTATTCAAAAACATTGTTTCACTTTATTGATTCTGTTCTCAGGTTTTTTTATCTTTATCCTGTTGTTGCTTAAAAGAAACTTAATCAACTTTCAAAAGATGATTATTTTCTTTTTTGCATTTTTAATCCTTTATTATGAATTTCATTAATTAATTGTTGCTCCTTTTCGTTTTGGAGTTGAGTTATGTTTGCACTTCTAATTCTAAAATGTCACTTTTTGCTTATTTTTTTTTTCTTAATTTATTCATAGAAACATTTTAATCAATATCAAGAGACATTTTAAAAATTGTTGAAAAATAAATCAAATAACAGAAAAAAATCTAGAAGATAACCCAAGATAAATGAGAGTATTTCTGCCATAATTTCTATTCTCATTATGAAATACAGATACAGCACTGATTTCTCGGCACCCTTGGTTCCAGAACTGTACAGGATTATCCATTATGCCAGAATAACAGAAGTCATGTGATAATAATTCAGTGATACACCTCTTGCCCATTAATTATACGAAATAGGACGATTAGAAACTTAGATTGAACAAACATTAAATTCTCCGTCACAGTCAATAACTGAAAAACCATAGCATCAAAAATTGAAGTCATGTAAAAAAATTCCACCAAAGAACAAATTTGCTCAGAATTAATTATATTTATGACATCACTACTGTTTTCCACTGGATAACATATAAAATAGAATAAAAAAGAACGTATAGAAATATCTAGAATATAGAGAATCTAAGTTATTAATAAACCCATCAGAATAAGACCTCAAAAATATGGAAAAACTTTTTCTTTTTTTTTTTTTTTTTTTAGATAAAGAAAAAAAAGCCTCTTTAGAAGGGGTTTAGTGAAGTACTGATGCCAATTTTTAAGTCTTGACAAAATGGTATGGCTAGGACACATGAACAAATACATGAACATATTAAAAAAAAAAGATACAACCCTTTGCCATCTTTGATGGCTATGGTTGTTCAATATGCAGTTAATGGGCCAATAGCATACATCTCACATAGCTTCTTTCATTAAATACTCCAACCTTTTATTGCCTCGATATGATCTTATATTTGCGATCTACACTACCACTGACATCTGCACTTGGTTTGGATGTCAATGCAGTTACATATTTCACAAAATTGATAGAGGAGTAACATTCACCGCAATATAAACAATTAGGTAGCTTCAAATGTGAACTAGTATGAGACCTGTGAGAAATCCTAGTGTTGATGTACTTGTATTATTTGTTAATCTGTTCTTCTTAACCTTAAAAAGATTATTATATATCATTGCTTGTAGAATGTTTCTTTGAATTCAATTTGAGAAATGAGATAACCAAAAAGTGACCTATTTTTTGTTTTTTGTTTTTCAATGATCCCCTGATTTAATATTTTTTCTCCCTAGATAAAGCCACACAAAAAGCCTCGTAGAATTTGCTGTCAATATTTCAGTTTTGATTTCTAGTTTAGTTTTTTTTTCTTTTTCTCATCTGACTTGTTTTAAGCTCTCAGTAGTTATCCCTCTTCTTTTTTTTTTTTCTTAAGATTTCAATAAAGAATGATTCTCCTAAGTTATTATGCTATGTAAATAATTTTGAAATGAATCTTCTAAAAAAAACAGATATTCAGTTCTTTGAGGATAACAGAATTGCCAAACTAGATTCCTACAAAATCATAATGCTACAGTTCCACTAAGATAGAGAAACTCATTTCTATGAATGCACAAATGTTTGTACACCTTCGATTGTGTGTTTCAATCTTCTCATTTGAAAAAGAATCAGTTCCAAGTCATCTTTAATAATGAAGATATTTATTTCTTTGAAGCTACAAAAGAAAATGTAATGTTGAAAAGGTGTGATAAGAAATCAAGGCTTGTTATTACACCCTTTTTTTCGAAAGAAAGTTCTTTGTTTTTTTTTTGTTTTGTTTTTTTACCATATATGCCTGTATATAAGACAACATTTAATTTTTATTGAAAACTATGCAAATATCATACCCCATCCGATGCAGTGGTATTAAAACTAGGTAGGCATCTACTAAAGCCAGTTATAAGTCTTCGATGACTTGCAGTAGGTCATAGTCCTCCAAATACCTATGTAAACCGTTAATCTTATATTCTGGCATATTCGGTAAGTAAAAATAAGTATCTGTACACACTGCGCAAAAAAAAAAGAAGAAAAACAAAGGGCCAGACAAATTTCATTTATACTTTTTGCTTATAATGTGAAACATGGTTTCAATTTTTCTCATTTCTGAATTCTCACCCAACAAGCCAGGGAATTTAAAACCGTCAAAACAGTCTATCCAGGTAGAAGATGACTAGAAGATTGCTTAAAAAGGGTTCTTATCCAGAAAGTGTGCAAGAAAATCCTCTCGGGTCTCCAAAATCTCAAGAATCACTTTTTCCAGTGTTACAATAACGAAGACTAATTTTCTTTGATGACCATTAATGATGAAAGCAGATTTGAGTTAATGATGCTCCTGAAAAGTGTTGATAAGTTCTAGTGAAAAATATCATCCAGATTGTCTGTCTTTAACATGGTGGGTGAGGCATTTTGATATGAGGCACTTTCTCAGCCGAAGGAGTTCCATGACTAATTTGGTATGAAAAAAACTTTGAATGCTGCAAAATATCAGGATATTCTACATTGTGGACTACTTCCTACTGTCCAAAGACTCTATCCTGATGCAAATGTTGTCTCCCAACAGAACAATGCTCCTTGCCATTTTCTTGAAACATTTAGGGTTCTATGCAATCAAAACTAACGAATAGGAAGTACTCTAATGACGATAGTTTATAGCAGGGGTCAGTAACCTTTTTACCTCTAGGGGCCAGATCATGTACTGATGAGTGGACAGTTTGAAGTATGGGAATTATCCATTGTATTTTTCCTCAAGTCAATGAATAACGCATACTTGAAAGTTATTAGTGCCTAACCAAGGATGTAAATAGATGAAGAACTCTAGTCACGAATCAAGTCATCTTTTGAATCTATGAAAAAGACACAAAGAATCTTCAAAACATAAGAAGTAAGCATACTATCCGAATATTCATTCGTGGGCTGGTCAAAATCCCTTCATGGGCCTGATCCAACCCACAAGCTGGCAGTTGCCCAACCCTGGTTTATAGAATGCCATCCAAAAGAGTGTGCTTTTCTTTGCTGTTGATTTTTTTGCAGTATGATTGAATAATTATTAGGATTGAACAACTGAATGTTGCTAAAGGTGGACGTATCAGATATTAACCTGCTGTGTCTTATGTTTATCCTTTGGTATGGATTCATAACATTATTCACACTTCAATTTCCAAGTTATAAGCAAAAAGGTAACAAAATTTGCCTGACCTATGCTTGAGCAGTATTTGGAGCCAAAAGGTCAGTTTTAGTTTTACTCTTTGGTAATTCTTAACAGAGATCCAAGTTGATAGTACCAAGAATTAGGTCTAAAAATGATTTTTTTTTTTTTCTCAAACAAGCACATACTTGTGTATTGATTCAAACAAACTTTTTCTCAATAGAATCAAATCTGGCAAAAGGCCAAATTTATGATGCAACCAGTGGATATGACTTCCAATACCAGAACACTGCTCACTCATCATATAATGAAGGGTTGCTGAAATAACTTTTCTTGCATCTTAATTTTTCTTTTTTTTTCACTTCTCAGGATTTTACAACTAATGTGCATAAAAAAAACAATAACAAGTATGGTGCCATGTGGAAAAGGATAAAGGATGAGTGTAAGGGTTATATGCAATCTCCCGCCAACCATAAGAGCTCTCGTAGGTCAATCAGTTAGAGCAGAGCCATACATAGGTAGCTTACCAAGGACACAAGTTGGAGTCTCACCTATAGATTAATCTACATTTCTTATCTATACTGGTTATTAACTACCATACATTGACCGTCTGAGTAAGTTGTGATTAAAAACAACCCCCAAAAAATTCACGACAAAATAAAATGCTAGTCAAAAATTACTAATGGTTGACAATGCTTCATCTGATGGGAAATAAATGAGGATAATACTACTACTTTTCCTTTCCTCAGCATCAGTTCCCTGCTCAGTTGCTAGACAACACTCTGATAAACCAAAGAGTTTATACTCCTTAAGGGTGAATTATTAGAAAACCACAAGTTGTAACTATCGTATGTTTTGGTGAACAAGATGACTCTTGAAGCATCCAAAAATTACCTCAGACACAAAAATAGCAACTAAATAGTAAACTAAAACCTTGAAATTCTGAAAGAAATTAGATTCTTGTCTTATCTGCATGTTGCCTTATCTGGCAAAATATGCAGTATTTATAACTGAACTGACTTCTATCTTATTTCCTGTGATTTAGTATCTCCTTGATTTCTAGGAGACTGTTGAAATAATCTGTTGATATTTCTCACATTTACAATAGCAATAACAAAAACAATCTCTTAGTAACAGCACAATAGGAGCTAAACTACTCAATTTGATTTTTATAGATTAAAAAAAAAAAACTGGCCTAGAGAAAATGCGTACATTTGTCCAGAGAAACTTCAGTATAACAGCTACTAAACTCAGAAACCTCTGGGGATTTTAGATCATATATATATATATATATATATATATAAAAAGAGCTTTTGCATGGTATCAGTAGCCACCATCAGTCCTACACCCTTCCTATCCTCTTATTAAACTTCCTAACTTAATTTTCTCCATTCCTACCATACCTGTCACACTCATAGTATCAGTAGCAGCCATAAGCTGAGCTTTTTGTCGTTTAAGCAATGGGCCATGAACTTGTACTTATTTAAAATCTAGCTTTGTTTTTTGTTTTTTCTATTTGTATACCAAATAAGCCAATACTAGTTTTTCAATTGATTGTTTTACTTGTTCAGAGAGCAATTTATTGATAGTTCCATGAAAATGAAATTCCATTTGCCTCCGTAAATTTTATATTTAGTGTATGAAGACTTGATCTTGATCACAAGACTTTTTAAAGAACACATATTGGAACATCTAAGAGTTAATGAGGAAAACCTTATTATTAACTCTTAAATTTATAAAGTGATTGTAACTGCTCCTGAGCTCCTCTATGAAAAATATTTTTTTTTAAATGGAACTTTTTTGTGAATTGAATAAAAAAAGATGAAAATAAATTGCCAAAAAGTGCAAGGGAGGTAACTTCAATCCGATTCAATCCCAGGAGACTCCCCTTGAATCACGTCTTCCTTTTTAAAACGATGAATTTAAGAGTTAAATTAATTTCTTTGTTTTAATCTGTTTCTTCTTAGGTTGCCATGGATCAGTTACACATGCATTATACCAGTGCAATCCATAATACAGCATTCACCATTGTCCTTGGATATGTAGAGCTCTACTCTGGAACTGGCAGTACCAATTTCCAGAAAAAACAATATTCTGATTTATGCAAGGTAAGTAACTATACAGTATATCTTTAAAAAAGAAAATTTTTTTTGCGTACTTGTTCCTGCATATGATTTGTTCAACCATGTTACTTTCTTTTTAATTCTATCTTGATTCCATTCATTTACTTGTCTTCCTAGGGATGTGTATATTTTTGGCAACTGCATCACAAAGCAACCTTCGTCCTCTTCAATTAACATTTGAACCGACATTTGCATTGTTGCTTGTGTGGAGTAGTATCTACAACTTCCCGATGTTTTGAAAATTTAAGACCTGTTTTATCTTTTACCAGGCTTTATATAATAGGTTCTTCCTTCATTCAAAACTTTTGACAGCACTTCTGGCATCCTCCATTACCACATGGGAGTTTGGGTTCAAGAAAGCCAACCACAATAAACAGGGTTGCCAATTAAACTATTTCGGAGCTTAATCTAGAATTTTTGGAACTAGATTATTATTTTTGGATCCACCATCCATTGTGTTATATCGTAAAACACACTATAATGAATTGTGTTATAATGGGGCAGGCCGGTATTACTATCTTTGCTTTGATATAAATCAGTGGTTCTCTAAGTCCTTGGTCACATTCCTCCCCTTGTGATCCCAGGTTTCCTCATTTCCTCCTCCATTTTGAAATGTCATTTAGTAATTTTAACACCATTATCCTTTCTTTGCATGATCAAAATTCCTTCCCTGGCTAAAATTCCTTTCCTTAAGGAATCCTTCCCCTGCAACCCAAGTGACTCCAATTTGAGAATCACTGATATAAATTTTAAAATTCTTGAATTTCACTTGGTGAAAATTGAATGACAAAAGAACTAAATAGCAAATTGTGGTCTAAAATAATGAAATACATCTATAACTCCATTAGCAAGGATTGTCAGTAGATGTTCCAATATTGTTTGTATATTTATAACAATAAGATAATTGATAATTTTGAAGGGTTTTGAAGATATTTTCCTAAAATATGAAGTCTTAGCTAAGAATCAAAACAGTCTTCAATTTCAGGGCTGCATTTGTCTTTGATTGGAATGTTGCATGAGAAAATGGCATTTACCAGTCTTTTTGTCATTTGCTCTTGAAAGTTGATGTGTATCTTATCCTTCAAGTACTTTAGTGTTCTTTTGCTGAATGGAAGCATCTTTGAATGCAAAGAATTAGCATGTTCTTCTTGGAATAATTCTGGGATTCCATATTTCTTTTTTTAATGCTATCATCTTAAAAATATTTGTTATTTTAATCAATCCAGCATCTCAGCAAGCAGATCAAGGCTGCACACAGTAACAATCAACAAACTGAGAACAAGGAAATGCCATTAGTTTTAAAGCAAGGACTACAACTAATGCATCCTCCCAGTAGTCACCTATGAAATCTGACCAAAAGATTGAAAACCATGTAATGTGCACAAGAAAGAATTCAGCTCAACATCACATAGAGAGATCACAAGACAGCACAGTGGATTAGAGAAAAAATAGGGATATCATAGAAAACTCAAATGGCAATGGGCTGGTCTTGTTGTATGAATGTCAGACAACCACTAGACATTACAACTCACAATGTGGATCCCTAGAGAATATATACAAGACTATGGCCGGCAAAATATAAGATGCCTTGACGAATAAGACAAGTTCATAAAGTAATGGCTCTGTGACACCCACCAAAGAATCCTGGGGAAGGGCTCTGTCCAATGACAGTCGTTGAAACACTGTCACTGATGATAATAATGAGAAATTCTTCATAGTTTTATTTTTCACAGCTTGACAATTACAATTTGTTGCACTTCTACAAAGATGTTACCATCTCAATTATTTGCTGAGATAGTAAATG
The DNA here is from genome assembly GCA_963457665.1 of Thysanoteuthis rhombus. Taxonomy (NCBI): domain Eukaryota; kingdom Metazoa; phylum Mollusca; class Cephalopoda; order Oegopsida; family Thysanoteuthidae; genus Thysanoteuthis; species Thysanoteuthis major. The sequence continues at coordinate 13,564,537 of OY735201.1, read as the reverse complement.
TTTGTTTGATTGTTCTTTACCAATTGAAAAAGAAAACTGGTTCAAATTAGTGGGTTTTTTTCTCTACTGATTCATAAAACATACTCTAATGTTTATGGGTTTTTTGAAGAATGTTATCAAAAACCTTTTTTTTCTAAAGACTTTTCACAATATAGAATTCTTAAAAAAATTGATCAAAAACATAATTCATGGTCACTGCAACATTAGTAATGTTTGAAGACCCAACATATTGTGAGTGTTAGTTTTTTTTCTTGCAAAATCATTTTGAAATGCAATACATGGTTGCATGTATTTCTATTTGATAACCTAATTGTTCTGACTTATGCTAGAAAGTATATTTTTCCCACTTTTTTCAAAGGTAGGTGAACAAGTGTAGCTGTCATAGTTGAGGAAGAGTTCAATCTTTTTTAATGTGTGTGTTCGTTTATATATTTCTATGTTTCAGTACCATACTGTTTTGACTACAGACTTGAAAATTGGTATAAGTACTCCACGACATTCCTTCTGAAAAAAAATTTTTGTTTTTAAATTTTTGGAAAAAAAATGTTTTTCCCCCTTTTTAGTTCTCCTCTTGACAGGTCTATGAATATCTAGATTCTCCATAATCTAGGTGTTTCTCACTCTTTGTTAGATGTTTTCCAGTGATGTTATAGATAGAATTTATTCTGACCAAATTTATTCTTTAATGGAATTTTTTTTACATGAAGTATTAACGCTATGGTTGTTCAATTATTGACTGATATCGAGTCTTTGTTATAACTTATATTTTCGATCTAAAAGCAGATAATTTCTGAAAGATATAAAGTGTCTGACCTAGAAATTTATATCAATTTTATACAAAGAAAAAATATATCTTCCCATGTTTTAATTTTTAAAACTCTAAAGGACACCTTTTGTTATTTCTTTGTCACTATCCAATGGAATATACCGCAATAAAAAGACTAGTGAAAAATGTAAGCAATACTTGGCCTTTCCCACCCAAATAAAAAATACATACTATTTTTAAAGACTCATTAGCTTTCACTGACATTTGAATTTATCTATTATTTTACAGTAAATAATAACTAACATTCTCTCAAGTATTCGGAAATACTTCTTTCCAAATGGTATAATCATTTTTTCAAATTATCTCATGGCTGCTATGAATTTTTTTCTTTTGATTTCAAACAAGTGTTTCAGTAGGTGTATCAGTTAAAAGCATTAAAATGAAAAAGGGGAAAAAATCTATGTGCTTTTTCAAATATAAAACTTTGAATGCTATCCTGTCTTCCATAGTGATAATAAGAAAAATAAATGCCATAAGAAATATAGATTATTAATCGATCCCTTATCGATTTGTAACTTTGTTGTATAAAGGAAGATTCTGCTGTTGAGTTCCCATCATTTTAGAGAAAGGATTATGTGCAAGGACACAGTTATTTAATTCTTCTATTTTAACTGATGTTTTCATTGATCAATGCTTCAAATGGTTTTGTGTGTTTCATTTTTTTTGATAACCAGTTTTCATTTTTAATATTAAACCAGCATTAATTTCCTTTCTACATTCATGTTGGGATATAATTATGTATATACAGTCCTTTCTTTTCTCTTTTCTTTATGCATTTTTAACTTATAAATGTGGATGTCTTTATACTTATCCCAGTACTTTAAAAATTTGTATGTGAGGAACTATAAGTAAGAGTGGGTAATGAATGAAAATAATTTACGTAAGAATAAAAAAGTGTAGAAAATAAATTTTACAATTAACTTGGTTAACATATTTTTTCCTGCATTTTCAAATGTTAAAAGTCAATTTTAGCTTTTAATTATAAAATTATTCCTCAGAACCTATGAATATTGTGTGAATTGATGAAATTGGATATTACTGCACCATATTGATTAATTGAATCAAATTTTTTTCTCCTATGATCGTTTTGGACCTACAATGCCTAAATCATCTGCTCTTAATTTTTGTATAAAATTATCTATATTTTTAGATAATTTGTTCTAGTACTACTACTACTACTACTACTGGGCTACAGTGATTTACATGAGGATCGAATTTTGCCAGTCTTCAATGAAAAGAATGAATAAATAGATAAAAAGATAAATTTAAAAAATAACAAAAGGATGAATCCAAACAGATTTTTCTAACATTTTATATTCATTCAGAAGTGCTAACCAAAACCTTTTCCAAAATACTAATTGAACAACCATAGCCACCAAAGATGGTGAAAGGTTCTATTTTTTTATGTCCCCCTGGCCATACTGTTTTGTCTACAGACTTGAAAATTGGCATCACTCTTCCACTAAAACCCTTCTAAGAATGCTGATTTTTTTTAAAAAAGCTTTTTGAACCTTTTTGGGGCCTTATCTTTACAAGTTTATCAATAACCTCTAGATTCTCCAGAATCTAGATGTCACTTCATTCTAATCGCATTTTTCACTGGAAAACATCTAGAATAATGTCATAAATAGAATTTATTCTGACCATATTTATTCTTTGATGGAATTTCTTTTACATGAACTCCAATTTTCACGTTAGGGTTGTTTAATTATTGACTATGATGGCAAATTTTCATACTGATTAAACAAGGCTTATATTTCTTTTTCATTCCTTCTCCTCACGTGGCAACCAATCTCTCCTTTCTAAACAAAACCTTTTTGTTAAGTAATGCATTATACCTAAGATGTACTTTTAAATGCAAATTAAGCACGTTATTAAGTTATGTAAATGAAGTTACATTGATAAGTCTGTAGCGTAATGTTGAAAAAAGTATTTATTTTATATCATGAAATATTATTTTCCAACATAATCTCCTTCCTTGTCAATGCCCTTGATTTGGTTGTGAATATTAATCAAGTAGATTGAACACTATACAGTGAAATTTTCGGATTAAAATTCAGCTAATTACACATCAGACTACAGACTTATTGACCCACCCTCATGTATGTAGATTTATACGTGTGTGTGTTATTTAAATGATCTAACCTATTTATTCTTTGAATTTCATCAAGTGAATTATTTCAGGACAGATATTTTCTTCTACATGATTTGTCGAACACAGGAAATCAATTTTCTTTTCTTTTTTTTTTAAAATTATAATTCATTGTTTTTGACGCATGTTTTCACTTTTCAATATTTGCTTCTCTTCTTCTGCTTATTTACATTTGTGTGATAACTCACTAAAATTTTAGTCCTTTATTTAATTTGTAGTGGGATGAAATTCCAATAAATCCTGATCGCGAAGGGGTTAGTGACCAAATTATTCTCTTTTCTCTTGATCCAGGAATTTTCTTTTTTTTTTTTTTTTTTTGTGGTCGTTGTGGATGTTGTCACGTTTTTGGAGAGTTGAAGACTGATTCGTTTATTTACTTGTTCAACCCTTAGCCTGCCAGAGACACGCAGGTCCTCTCAACATATTCACTGCTAATTTGGATATTGCAACAAAATCAGCATGCCCTCGACTCAGTTCCGCAGAGCAGAAACTGAGTCTAGCGCATTGCTGTTTACATTTTTGTTGCCTTAAATAAAACCAAGGAATGGACCCACTTGTGGAGCAATACACAAGTTGCCACACGATGCACATGTGCATTGTATAGCAGTGAACATGTTGAAGAAAAACCTACGGTGTCTCTAACTACTTGAGTCATTTCATTCATTTTTCAGATATTTATCCCTTTGTATTATCCATTCCATTAAGTTTCCAATCTTGACAATGCCAGATTAACTTTGTAGCATATGCTACGGGCCCCGTGCTAGATGCTTGCAATTCCGATTCAATGATTTTGCTTTAATTCAAATACTTGATTACTACACTGCGCACAACTTTTTATACCAACCGGGGTTTTAAAGTTAGTGATCTCAGCCGATTATCTCTTTTTAATTAGGATTATCATTTTAACACTGTAATCAAATAGTGTGGTATCCGTGTGATACATTCACGTCAGATGAATACAAAGGTATCTGAAACTGAAGTCATAGCCACCGCACAAAGACGAAAATGAAGTAATACTATAACTAAGATGTCAGATGTATTTGTTAAGGTGTATAGAAAATTTATAAAATGTATTTACTTTGGAAGTAAAAAAAAATATGTTTTAACATTCATGTGTATTTTTGGACCCCTTTATAACATATGCTACTCGCCCCACACTAGTTTGATCCCACTTTGAATCTCAGCAATGTTGAGGTAAACAGTCTAACGATTCTTTTGAAAATTCCGATTGAATAGGACAATGCTCCTGAGTAAGGGAATACATAAAGGCACATCAATGTGTGACATGTTTTTATGAAATCATTTGCTGAGAAAAGAATGATTATTCATCAAAAATAAGGCATGAAAGTTTTTATTGATGCAAATCTGTCACTGATACAGTTTGCCATTTTTAAGAAGCAGACATTGATAAGTTTTAAGTTTTATACAATTATAAAAAGAGACTTGAAGTAAAATTCACAGTGCAGCAAAGGATGTTAAATTTAGAATGTCTCATTTTTTTCTTTATCAAACTCCTACTGAATTGACTTCATTTTCCTAACCTAACAATGACAAGTTCAGACTTCCAGTTAAGACTGAAAAGTAAAAAAGTTATAAAATTTGAATGATGCATAGAGAGAGAGAAAGGAAAAGAGAAACAGATTCTATTCCTACATCATCAATCAACAAAAGAAAAGAGAAAGTGGAAAACTATGGGTGCTAGATTGAATTATCTTATATTTAGAATTTATTACTTTTCTTCCGTTTTTTTTTTTTTTTAATCTTCAAAATAATCCTTTTTCCTTTTCTTTCTTCCCTTCTTTTCTCTCTTCTCTGCCCCAACTGTCCATAATAGAAAATTGGGGGTAACATTTTTTTTGTTTTCGAAAATTCAGCTTAGTGACTGAAATGGTTGTGTTCAGAATCAAGTCTACCCCTGAAGCAGCCAGTCTTTTTCATATTTATTGATGTTCTCTCCATCTAACACTCAATATCTGCTTCTCTTGTATTAGCCTGCAAGTGCAATGAAAATGTCAGACATGCTCGATGCCTGACTTGCATAACCTAAAACTTTTTATGTCTTCTTTTTGATAAATGATTATATTATTCCACTTGGCCATGCCATTTTCCTGGCACACATTGATGTATGATTAATTTTTTCCGGGCTATATTTCCCACACTTGAGTTTCATCCTATTTACCAAAAATTCTACCTCTCTGTTTACCAAATGTAACATTGTCTGTGGACTCCAACAACATAAGCTGGAGTTACAACACTAATAATACTATTGGACATGGGGTAGTTTATCGCAAAATGATAATTCTTTCATTAAACTTGAGTAATATTTAAACTGTAGTTCTTAACCAGTTTTCATATAATAATGAAATGCCATCTGATGGAAAAATATCACAACTGCTTGATAGTACAATGTTTTGCATTTCTTTCAAAATAACTTGGCAGGCTAAGAGTTAAGATAATTCAATTCTAACTTTTGTAAATGACCTGAAGTTTACATATACTCACAATCTATCACAGCACTGGGCTATTGTATAGTTGTTTAGTAAACAAGAATAGTAATCATCAAAAATGACAGGATCATTCACTTATGAATCAGCATTTCTGCCTAGGATCAGAGTATCTGTGCACTCCACCTAGGATCAAAGTGTGGTTCCCAGCTTTTCTGCCTAGGATCAAAGCATAGTGTCTATGCACTCTAGCCGAAGTTACAAACAGAGAAACTAAGAAACAGTCACAGTGTTCATTAAATAGATAGATTATCTGTCAGTTGTAATTCTCAATCCAAGTTTCCAATTGTCCTCTTAACAAGAGTTTCCATTAATTGGTGTTTTCGTTAACTTCTCAATCAACATTTGTTCATTATCTGGAATTAACATTTAGCATGTTTCTTCATGTACTAGTTCACAATTTTGTTTACTGTTTTAAATACTAATGTGCGTTTTACAAGTATTGGAAAATTCACATATCTACCAACTTAAAAATGAAGAGAAATGAGCGACCGAACTTGATTTTAATAAACTATATCTCTATACCTTTCTCTCTGCTTCAACTCTCCTTTCATTTCTCTGAATGTGCCTTGGTAATAGTATGGATACAAAGAATTGCATTGATTTTGCATGGTTCCTTCTCCCACCTTCTTGTCACTGGATCCATTCCCCTTACCAATTACGAACACAGATTATTTTGTTGTTTTTCTTGTCAACCAACAACACTCTCCAGAAGAATAACCCAGAACTTTTATTACCATTACTATAAATGTTATTGTTCTCATTATTATTATTATTACTACTACTTTTCATTATAACTTTTATATCATTATTTCTCCTTCTGTTGTTGTCTCTTTCTCTTTACTATTTCGTTATGATGCATCTTTGTTTTATATTTTGGTATTTTGTTTTCTTTAAATATTTTCAACATTTCCTTTTTCATCTCTTTTTTTCAATTGGAATACATCGTTATTTATATATTAATTTTTACTATCATTTTTTGTATTATATTTTTCAACCCAGAAATTTGATACTTATCAATTCTTTGGTTAATATCAAAAAAATTGGTCAATATATAAAATCGCTTTATTATTATATTCCATTATATAACCAAATTGCGCAAGAAAACCTAAAAAAGATTTTTTATAAGTAAATGCTTGGCTATAATCTTGACTTGGTACAACGAAACTCTATCCCTCTCCCTCTCAGTATTACATATAATCATAGTATTATCAATAATATTGTATATCTAGGTCAGCTGAATTGTTATGGCAACAGCAAAAAGAATGAGATCAGTAGTTGGAATGACACGTCTCAAAGTCACAGAATGAGCTTAAAATTATGTAAATAAATGTATCGGTGTATAAGATAGAATTTGAATCTTTGACAAAAAATCAACCCCAAACCTGAGGTTATCTTATGCACCAAGTAAAAAATCTGAATCTTAACATTGTGTTGTTTAGAGTGTCACCACTGGCAATAAAGAACAGTGGGGAAACATTCACATAAGCCCAATGGACTCAATATTTTCTATTGAAACTTACTGGTATGTTTGGGAAACTAGATTAATAGTAAGGCTATATTTGAATAATGAGAATATAACATAAACATGTTTTACATACCTTAAAATTCTTAAATACCCTAAAACAAGTATAGCCAACATTTTACTTGAATAACATATTTGAAAAAAAATCCCTGTCTAAACTTCAGTTATATATGCTGGACTATGAGACAAATGGCTTATCGGGTATTTGGAGGACTACTGCTCACCACAACTTGTCCAAACACCATAACTGTCTGTATTAATCTTTGGTAGACGGGCCCCTAAGTGTAATATTTGCTTAGTTTTGGGTTTGTTTTTTGTTTTTTTTTCATTGAATGCCCATCTTATATACCAACATATGCAGGATTACTATTGAATGAGTCAGTAGTCACATCAACTATTTGATATATAATTTTCCTTATTTTCTCCCCCCCCCCCCGCCTCTTTTCAAACAGATTTTTAGCCTCCTACATTTTTAACATTCCAGACTAAATATTTGTGATTGTTCTTTTATTCTTTTTTCAGTATTGGCCATTACACATTTTGCACAGGTCTCTTAAATGACTGACATGGAAACAAATTTACAAGAGGGAACTTTTACCTTTTTTGCATGTAATTCAGTTTCTATGAGTAACTAATCTTAGAATTTATTAATTGACCAGCCTTGGCAAGTGATTCTATTTATAAACGACTTACTGAATGTGAACTTATTAGGAAATAAAGAATTGTTACAGTTCAGTTGATAAATAGTTAAAGCCCTACTGGTGATCACTTGAGATTGTTTTGACATTTAGATATAGCACTCCCCAAGATAAAGTTCTCTGTCAAAAGGTGGACAATTATTATGGTGTGTTATTTATTCAATGGTATTGTTAATTACATAATAAAAATATGTACATAGTTATTTACTGATAGCTTAGATTTGGCTTGAGGCCTCGATTATAAAACACTCTGTGAGTTATGAACTCACAACTCATGAGGTGCAAGATCAGCTTGTTAACCATTACACCACAATGAGGCAACCTAAAGAAAAAAAATATATATTTATATATATATGTATATATTGGTATATAAATGTATATTTTTTTGTCTGTCAAAAGTACAAGGATATAAGAAAAATAGTCCCTTACGTTGGAATTTTCACATGTTATAATCTCAATATCATCACCATTACCATTAATACTATACAAACATTAATATTAGAATCATTACTATTAATAAAAGTTAATGTATTATGTATCAGCCAATTCGTTCTAGTACTTTCTTCAAGTGTACAATCCCCCTACTCGTTCTATATGGATTGTATACCTGAAGAAGGCCCTAGAATGAGTTCAGTAGTCTGAAAAATTTATGGAATGATATCCCCTTTTTTTCAGATTTGACCAATAATAGGCAGGCTATAGCTGAAAGACCATATTTGGTCAATGTACTCATTTCAGTGATCGGCAATGGTATCAGGTATATTTACACTAGTATAGGATAGCTGAAATATAACAACAAAAAGTAATGAGCTCGTTAGTCAGAACAATTTTTGAAATGATCCTCATCTTAAAATGATGGTTTTGTATATAAGTATAAAAGCAAATTACACAGTATCATCCTCTATAAATCATTCATACTAGATAGGAGGATCTAATAGCTAAAAGGTAAAGAAAATAATCCTATTAAATAGCATATCTAGTTTACAAGGGTATGTAGGGAGAATACAGTTCATTATAACATGTTCAAGCCTCATAGCTATCTATTTCAACCTTCAGTAGATGGCCAACTAGACATTGTACTAGTGTGTAGGATGCAATGATATATTTGCATAGTTTTTTGTTGTTCTTTTTTTTTTTTTTTTTTCAATCAAAATGTCTATCTTATATGCTAGAAAATACAGTAATTTAAAAAAAATCATATTTTCTAAACTACCTCTTGTAGATTTGTTCCTTTTTTCTTTTAACTTGTTGGGCATGTTTAGGCATGTTTCCTGAATTCTTTCTGACAACTCATTCTCTAGTCTTTTTTACTAAAAAAAAAAAAAGTGCCATCTTGGATGCATGCCCTGACATCCTCTCTCTCTCTCTCCTTTTTAGTTATAATTTTTGTCTATTGTTGTTGTTGCTGTTGTCTAACTCTTGCATGTTGGAATGTTGTGTTAGAGTAAGTAATGTATTTACCATCAGCTCGATTCCAGCTTGGCACTGTTTCTAACCTTGATTTCACTTTTCAGGTCCTGGTATAAATATCATAAGAAACGAAGTATTAGTCTTGTTCTCATTGGTTGAGCTGATTCCAGATTTTAGCCAATCAACTTTTTTTACATCATCTGTAATACCAAGTCACATGAAAGTCTTTTTCAAATTTCCCTCTCTAACCCTTAGATTCATAGACTGCTTGCGGAACTCTTCAATGAGTAGGATGGGAAATTTGTGAATTGAATTAGAGAGAAAAAAATTTAAAATTTACCAAAAAGTGCTGGGAAGTAACTTTATTCAGAGATTACTCCCTTTCTTGAATTCCCTTTAATGAATTTAAGAGTTGAATCTTTCTTGAACTAAATAATGAGAGTAAAATTCATAGGATGTGCTTTTTGCTTCTGAGATAGCAGCAAAATTTTATCTTTTGAATAAAATCTTGTCTAAGTTTGATTTTTCTATATAATTTTTATGTCTTTGTTACTTTAATTGAAAACTACCACAAATATCCTTGTAAAATATATCTTCTACTATTCTATGTATTAAATAAATCTTTCAGTTTCTGTGAGTACTTTGGCAGTCGCTCAGCTCAATGTCAAGCCACTTCATATTTATAGAATTTAAATAGATAAGGGAATTGACTTTATATTTAGCATTTGATATAATTGGAGTTATGTCACATGGGAAATCGAAATCATTATAATATAGATTATCAAGGTTTGAGCGAACGCTGACCGCACACTTTTATCATAAGGTTGTAAATTGCCTCATTTTCAAGGTTAGGACATGGTATTATGCCTACAAAAATCTCACTGATGTGCTGTTTTCACTGTGCTAGGGTAACAAACATACAGACATTAGATCATTATGACATTGGTTATAGCATTTTCTTATGCCTCATTTTACAATTTCTTTTTTCAATACTTAGTTGATTTCGTTTTGAATTTTATTAACTTGAGTATTTTTTGTGTAATATGAATACAGAATAAAATTTTCAACTAGAATAAATCAAATACTGGTATCATGAAAATGAAGATATATATTTCAGAATCTTGTATCTTCATATATGACAGTTTTTACACTCTGAGGTTCAAGTTAGCTTTCAAACTGTTATGATAATTATTCATTTTCAAGTGGTTAAGAGTATTCATTCAAATATATGTTATGAACCACTCAAAACCACTCCTAGTTAAAAGTTAAGCTCTCCTGTGGCAGAAACACAGCCAGTTAATTTATTATATCAGAATTTTTAAAATTTTCTACGAATCTTATGTTAAGTTGAAAGGCGGGTAGCTCTGATCAGTAGTTATTTCCTTTGATATTAGTATCTTAAAATTCTCACGCAAAGCTAATATTTAAAGAGATGTGTAAGTGCAAATTAGGTTTAGGTAATACCAGAATGGAGCATAAGGTAATCACATGTGTTTTTTTTTTGTTTTTTTGGTTTGTTTTTTTTCAATTAGATGAAGTGTTTGTACTTTTGAAACAAAATTTTCGTTTGTTTTAAAACAAGACTCATTATTTTTAAACTAATATCTTTATGATTTACCTTGTAAACTATCTGATGTTTATCTGTTTAACAATATATCAAATGCTAACCTACTAATTTTTATCTAATATCATTTGATTAATTGATGGTAATTAAAGTGTTTTTTAAATTTTGTTCCAATTTCTTCATTCATGTATACATGTAATTTCGCATACATACAGTTTTACCTTACAATTTCTTTGCACTTTCACAGACTATTCAGCTCTTAATTGTCAAATGACTTTACTAATCAAACATCTTTCATTGATAAGAATTAATCAGTTATATCTTGAGAAGTGGAAATTTTATATTAACTCTACTAAATTAAGTGAAATTAACTTTTTGTTTCTTTTTTGGTTCATTCTGGATCAAATAGCCCGTATAGTTTTTATTTATAATGTGAGATCATTTCATTACATGTTATCATTGTTTTCATTAAAATAAATGTTGAATGACCGGTATAGATATGAGTTTTGTTTTATTTTGCATTTTGAAATTTTCTTTCATTTTCAGCTTAAAAATTATTACTGTTTTTTGGTGTGTATGGTGGTTGGGTGGGGTAGAGTAGAATAGTCACCATGATGTTGAGAAAAAATGAAGAAATTTTAATCAAAATGTCCAAAATTCTGAGTATCTTTCAAATCTGCTCCTGTATTGTCTATGAAATGAAGGTAATTGATAGCATGTAAGACCCCACCTTATTTCAGCAGGGAATATAAAGAGAAAAAATACATTCCCCTGAATTCCTCACCCAGTTTTTGACTACTCAAGTTCTGGCCAACGTGCATCAACAGTTGCATTTGCTTTCTGAGCCTTTTGTGGGGATAAAAGTGTAAGGGGTCTTACATGCTGTCAAATATAGTATATTTAACTCTTAAATTCATGGACTACTTATAATGATAGTGGAACTTTTCAATGAATAGAATTAAAAGTAATGGAACTTCTCTGTGAATCAAATAGAAAAATTTGAAAAAAATCACCTAATAATCAAAGGGAAATCATTTCAATCAGGAGTTATTTCTCTTGATAATGACATTTTTTTCAATGAATTTAACAGTAAATTTTACTGTTATTTTTTTTTTATTTGGCACTTAGTATGGTAGTTCGATAATGACAAATTATATAAATATGCAAAAAAATGTCCATGTATGTAAAATTCTAACCAAATATTTACTGTAATATCTAGTTTTGATTTTAATAGGCATAGTTATTTATTGTTTGCTTGGATATTGAAGATTTTACCTGTGTTATCTGAAATAATTTGTAAAAAAAAGTTTGTTTTTTTTTGCTTCAAATAATTCTTACAATTTGACAAATTCAACAAAATTAGTTCCTAAGTTATCTGATCAAAAATTAATGTTTCATTTACGGTAACATTCATACTCGACCATCGAGAGTAGGAAATACACTTCTTTATTATGCGTATCTTTATTTTCCCTTAAGACTATATTCTGCTCACTGTGATTTATGTGATTACTATAAGTGTATAACGCTTGCTTTTTTCCAGCATATTACAGTGGAGAGTTTCACTCCTTGTCTGACAGATCTCTGCAAGGCATTGTGGGAAGTCATGAAAAGTCACTATCAGACCATGTTATGGCATGAACAAAACAACAAAGATGCAACAGAAACAGGTAAAGATTTTGGGTTATCTCAATCCACTGGTCATTTGCAGGTTGTTTCTATTCAACTCATCTTTTGTTTTTAACTTGTTGTTGTCTTTATCTATTCACCATTTCAAGATAAATAGAAAGCAAAGATATTTCCCCCAAATGATTTTATTATTCATCTTTGACAACATTGGAAAAACATCATGATATAAAGCAAATACAGGGACACCTCTTTTAACAAGGACAATCTGTTCCACATAATGTCTCTTTAGATGGAAATTCATTAAGGGAATGATTAAACCAATGGGATTTCTGTAATTCATTACAAAAAAAAAAATATCAGACTTTCTCGATTCTCTGGTCTTTTTCAGGTCACTTGAATTTTTTTTTTTTTCAACTTTAGTAAAATAGCTTCGTAGGTAATGAACATGAATTGGAACCTTTATTAATTTTGACTAGTATTTCATCTTAATTTCAGTTGCTTTTGATTACCATTGACTGTCATTAAATTAGATTTTTGCTCCAGCTCCCCAAATTTGTCCTTTCCACTGTAATCTTTTAACAGAAGAAATAAACTCAATCATTGGGCAAATTTTTCGATGTTTTAAATTTTACACTATTTATCTACAAATTTATTACTTTGGTTAATTTTGTTAAGCATCTTGAAGGAATAAAAGTTCTTTGATTAGAGATAAGTTTCCCTGTCTCAACTGTGTAGTACTCATTTTCCTCCTACTGAACAGTCTAATCATTGCGGTGTTTGTTTATTGCAGAGCAAACCTCCAGTAATGTTGAGAATACTTTCAACCGTCGCTACGTCAAACAGAAACTACAGCATGGCATGGGACGTATTTGGCAGGATGTACAGCAGAAAGTCAAGACGTTCATTCTGGGAACAGATCTTTCCTTTTTCAAATTTGAAGAATTCATTCAAGTCCTTGACCTCGTTAACAGGCAAGTCAAGAGTCTGTGTGATTATCTCCCTTGGAAACATTTGAACTCTTCCGTATAAACATACCAGATAAGATAAGATATTTTGGGAGAAAAATCTTTACACTCATTTGGGCTTGTATCTCACTTTTTGTTTGAGACGTTGCTGAATTTTTTTTTTCTTTTGATTTGTTATTATTTTTTTTTGTTAGTTGTGTAATCACCACATTCATTTTTAGAGCTGTTCACCAGTTCTTGAGGCATTGAATAATAACTTGGGTTTTTTTTTTTAGTATTTTTATTTTTTTTCTTATGGAAATACTTTGGAAAATAAACTATTCCATTTTATTAAATGAGTTGATTTTGTGTCTAGACTTTACATGATCCTAATAGACACAATCTGAAGATATAAATTTCGGTAACCATGTATTTTTCCAATATTTTTTAAGCAGCTAAAAATGTTCATTCTTGCTAGGGCTTTTCTAAAGAGTTCTAATTCTGCACTGTAACAAAAGGAACTGAACATAGGCTGTAAATATCGAAGAGGCAAAAAATGTTGAAATTTCAAAGTTCAAACTTAGCATCAATTCAGTGAACAGCAGAACTATTTTTTTTTTTCTTAAATTTTCACTTATCAAAATAGAAATGGTTATATCTGCATTTCATGTTGTAAAAGATAATGTTAAGGAACAAATTTAAAATGTAGTTAGTGGTTCATATTCTAAAATATCTAGTCTGCAAGGCCCGGTTTCGGAATTACCATCAGCCACCTCGTCATTTTATCCTTAATCTCGTCCACTGTATTTCAATGGTGATTTTAGCTTTGGGAAAAGCCCAAAATAGCAGGGAGCCAGATCTAGACTGTAGCCAACCAAGCACTGATGTCAATAGCATCTTCGAGCCTCTCATTGTGAGACGTCTCAACAAGGTAAAAAAAAAAAAAATTACCCAACACAAGGGGGGAAACTCAAAAGTATTCTGATTACACAACCTGTATGTACAAAAAAAAAAATAATTAAGGGTCCAGTCCAATTGAGCATGCACCCTGAGTAGTGATTTCACATTCTAGAACCAACAACACCCAACAAAAGCCTGAGGGTACTCGGCCAAATCGTTGTGGATAGAAGAACACATAGACAAGGAAAATAGTCCAACCATATCATACATCATAGGTGATGTGATGTTTTGCCAAAATACCCTGCAGGAGACATTAGGAATGAATAAGCTCCGTCATCGTGAATACAACTGTCACACAGCACACAAGTTCACTCAATTGCATCTCATTCCTGACTGAGTAACCCAACAGGAGAGTGTCTGCTCAGGCATGTTAAGTGAGGTCTCTCTGATTAGTTCACAGTTGCCTCAGATTTTTCTTGTGCTTGAAACCACAATTTTGATTTGGAAATGTTTGAGCTTTATTCCCTTTTGATTCATTGTAGTAATTCTAATTTCATTTTTCCAGACTAATTGAGATTGGAGAAGAATTCTGTGGGAGCAAATCAGAAAGTCTTCAAGATGTCTTGAAACAGCAAAGTCTTAACTATTTTAGAAATCATCACAGGTAATTATGTTTTCAGTATGTTCAAAATTTTTCTTTCAACATATTACTCTCTCTCTCATTATGCCTCAAATTCATTTGGTGGACATGAAATCTGTTGTTTCAGGTGCATTAGAAATTAATGTGCAAATCCGTTTTCAGCATTTACCATTATAGCAACTTCAGCTTTCATCATGTGTATTGTGATGTAAGTGGATACACTTAAAATTTGAGCTTTGTACAGTTTTTCATGAAGATAAATGAAAATTGTTCCAAACAAATTACCATAGCCCCACAAATGACCCAACCAACCAGCCAAGCAGCTTACAGATTCTTCTCTCTTTGAATGTCTGTGTCTATCTAAGTGTTGGGGGTGGGGAGTGTCTGGTCACATTTTGAGGGCTAAAACCTTGAAAATTTGCATGAGCATACCTTTAGGCACTATCTGAAAAAATGCCTTTTTTGGTCTCTATGGTCATTTAAAGACCAACAATGCCCATATCTTGGGCTGGTATATTTTAAGATACAAGTTTGCGAACGAGGTCTGTTTGTAAGTCAGAGCAGTTGCGTACAATGCATATCTAGTGTCTGGTATTCAAACATTTGTAGTATCTTTCTATGCTTAAAAAAAAACATTTAAGAAGCTAAAATAATACAGTAATTATGATAATATTTTCACTAATAATTTTGACTAGTTTTTATCTTCATAATTTTTAGTTGTTTTCTATCACAACTTTGACTCAGACTCGGGAGTAAAGAGTGATTTTGTTACTGTCTTCTTTTTGCCAATGAACACCATGTTTCAAAAATGTAATTTATTAAAATTTTGAAATTTTATTTTAGAGTTTTTTCTTTGCTTTACTAGAAAGAAGCCCAAATTTTTGTCTAAAGAAACAAAAAACAAATTTTCTTTAAATGCTGAGTATAAAGAGACATTTTAAAGTCAAGGCTCACATTTGTTTACATTTTCCTGTCCACATTTTTTTTATCATTCGTAAAGGCAAAAATTTGTTTTTTGTTTGTTTTTTGCATGTGCAGTTCTGAGATGTTTTTTGCATGGGCAGTTCTGAGAAAAAAATTTTCTATCAATTTTAGGTGCTTTCCGTTGATAAGGGAACCTCTAGGACCATCTGTGAATTTGTTAGTTTTTAGAAAAGAGTTTTTCCAGGTTTTATGAGGGGAAGGGTTTCTGCTTCCAATGTAACTGTAATACAAAAATAATTTTTATGGAAACTAATAAATTTCCAGGTGGTTCTGTGGTCTAATGGTTTGAAAGCATCTAAAATTGAAACAAAAAATACACAGTTTGCCTATGGAAAAAAAATGACATATCGTAACCCCTGTTGTTTTTGTTCTGGCAAAGCCAAGAAAAACCCAAGAGCAAATTTTCAAAATTTTTAAAATTTTAATGAATTACATCTTTAAAATATTGTCCCAGTGACAAAACAGCTACTGGCTAACTGTGTTGAACAAACGTTATTCTGCAAAACATCCCAGAGCCGATGAACTCTTAAACTAAACTGAACTAAATTAAACAGTAAATGTACAATTAATTGAGCAAAGCTTTGAAAAGCATCCATCAAGAATTTCAATGCCATTACAAAATAATAATAATGTAACCAAAGAGGATGTATGTGTTCATGAGGGAAGCAAATAAAATAGAAAAAAAAACAAAAAACACCTAATCTGAAATCAAACGGGAATGGGTAAGAAAGTTTTTGTCTAGCTAACTCCAGCATTATATATATGTATATATATATATATGTGTGTGTGTGTATATATATATATATATATATATATATATATATATATTCCCGTATAAAAAAAATCATTTGTGTTAAAGATTTAAACTTAGTACTGCAAGGATTTGTATTAGAAAATTTCAATCTTAAATATCCACCATTTTTTAAATTTTTCTACTGAAGACAGGTAATGTTTTGATTATGAAGTGCTGTAACGCTTTTTTTGTTGTTTTGTTTTTTTCTCTTCAAATAAGTTCAAATAAATCTTTTAGATAATAGTTCTGGTATATATATGAGTTATGCAAGGTACAGATATCTCATTTTTATGTCTTTTGCTTAATGTTATCAACTGGTTATGGTTATTTTAAAGATCCTGTCCCATAGGGATCACAATAAGCAGCTTCCTCTGTACTCTTATCTTTCAGGGTGAAAATGGATGAACTAAGAATGTTTCTGGAGAATGAAGCCTGGGAATTGTGCCCCGTTCGATCCAACTTTAACTTGCTTCAATTACTGGTTTGTTATGAATTCCTTTCCTTTATTATCATGAAAGAATATTCTGGGAAGTAAATTGAAACCTTCAATCCTTACTTTCCTTTTTCTTCTAGAAATATTTTGTAATATATTCACATTGAACAACCGTAGCCAGCAAAGTTGGCAAAGGGTTCTATCCCTTTTTTATTTGTTTGTGTGTTTGTTTATTCCATCACTCCAGGCCATACCATACTTGAAAATTGGCATCAGTAGACACCTTCTGAAAAAAAAAAAAAAATGGGGGGGGGGATTTCGGGGGCCCTTATGGGAGCCTCATTTTGCTTGGTTTATTGATAACATACAGATTCTCGAGAATCTAGATGTTTCTTTATTCTATCTTAGATGTTTTCAGGTGGAAAACACTGGTGATGTCATGAATAAATTTATTCTTTGATAGAATCTTTTTTTACTTCAAATTTTGGCTCTACAGTTGTTCAATTATTGTCTGTAATGGATAGTCTTTCCCTGTGTTAACCAGAAATGTAAATTTTGGTTTAAAATTTGAATACACAAGGTCTGTCCGGGAAGTATCCCACCATTTAATATCAACAAAAATAGCCTACCTAGGGCCATGTCAATTTGTCGAGGTTAAGAAGTAATATCAGCCAAGTGACCCAGCCAATGGCTGAGGCAATTGCATATTTCTCAGTGGTTATTGTTCTAGTACAGGTAAAAGCCAGGTTTTCAAATCCTGTTTTTTTTTTTTATGGCTAACAAGTCCTCCAAACTTTGAGAATTGGTATTGTCTTATAATAAGCTAAGATCAGGAAATATTTTCTCCTAATTCCAGAATCTTTTTTGTTCTTATTAGCTATCTTAATAAATCTACAGAATTGTAAAAATCATCAGATAGAAACTCAACTGTACTTGTGGAATCACTTTTGATGACACTTTATAAAGAAGGGATTTTCATTAACTTTTATTATAATCTTGGATGTTTTGGTCTTCAGAAAAGTTAAGTCTCATGATTTTGGAGACTAATCACTTACATTCTGGTAGTTTCAGTATTTTAATGTTTTTTTCTCGGAATGAAGGATGGGTTAAAGTTTGTGGTATGAACTTCTTTCTTTATCTCAAGTCTTGGTAGCACAGATCATGAATGGTGCTTCCCACCTGAGGCTTATTCTTCATTTTTCAGTCAAATAGAATTTACTCACTTCAGGAGGGAAATTGGTTCGAGCAAAAGTTGTGATGAAAAGCTACTAATAAATCAAGATGAATGTAAAGAGTAGTCATTGGAAACAATAAAGAAAATGATGTATTGAATTTCATCATAAATGAAGAAAACTTATTTCCTTTTTTTCTCCCCGCAGTTTTAAATATAATCTATTAGAAGTTATGTTGCGTGCTGGGAACAGATTGTATCATTTCGGGGGGGGGGGGGTTCAAGTTGAATTTTTTTTGTTGATTTGAATTTTGGTCTTTTTGGTTATGAGATTTGTTTAATGTGACGATACATAAAGAGACTTGAGAATTTTTATTGAATGTCGATAGATGTAATATCTAATCTGTAATTTTGAGGAGTCATTAAAAATCAAAGAGTTTTTTGGATAATTGAACTCTTTTTTTTTTTGTTGTTCCCACTATGTTTCAACCAATCCATTCTAAAGCTTTCTTCAGGTGTACTATTCATATGTAAAGAGGGGTACACTTTCTCCAGCGATGCCAAATATGGGGAAAAAAAAAAAAGGAAAAAGTGGTAGCGAACAGGAGTTTTTCAATTCCTTAAAGGCAACTCTTATAACTGGTTGCAAATGTTTTCAACTCCTTTTTTTTGTTAAACAGAAAATTGCATACTGTATCCCCGATGAGCAGCCTGAACCACACCCAGTTGAAATCAACACCAATCAGACTTGTACATTTAGCGAACAAGTTGATGTATGTCGATTCTTTCAGTTTTCTCACTTTCCATCAGCATTCTCTATCTATTATCAGGACTTCCTTCTAGAGAGGGTAATGTACTCTTTTCTACCTCCAGATATGGTCTGCCATATCAGATTTTCCCACTTCACTTTTGGTTATGGTTGTTTTGTATTTTCTGTGTCAGACTTTTTAAGGATGATTGGTCTCTCCTTCATATTCTTTCCCTCATTTACTAGTGATGTTGTATATGCAGTTTCTCCACAAACTCTTCTCCTGTGACAGGCCAACTCTTGTGAGAAGGTTACAATATTGAAAACTAATTGGATGTTGAACTGTCCACAAATCTTTCAGATTCATTCTATCGCACCCCTTACATATGGAATTCTAGCAGTCTCTTGACAAGTCTCCATTTCTCCTTTTTGCGACAACTCTGAATGTCTATATATATGATGTGTATAACAAATGTTTTTCTCTTCTGTTTTTTTGGGGGGGGGGTATAAATTCAAAACTAACTAATAAATTACTCGGTAATTTATCTTTCTCATAACTCTGGTCAATTACAAAGTTTTATCAGTCATGTGTTTTGGTGTACTTATTTTTAGATGCCAATCCTGAAAATCTAATTCGTTTTCTTGCATAATGTTTAGTTTCCATGCTGAGGTAAAAGCCGTTTTTTAGCATATAATCCCAGGGGGTCAAAATCTCAACGGTCTTGGCTTGTCCTTCTGTTTAATATCTTTTTTGTATATCTTATTCATAATAACTTTGATTCTCAGCATCAAAAAGTTCCAACTGATACTAATCTTATGTTCACTTAATCTTCACCTTGATTGCCTCATGTATTGTAGAATAGAAAACAGAACATGTTTGTTGCAATAAAATGAGATCTGATAGAGTGAAACAGACTCAAAATTCACATTCTGTGTCAAAAGTATTCTTGAAAAGTTCATTTTCGCTGACCAGTGCAAAATTTTTGTTTTTCCGCAGGAATTCCGATTCATGCAAAACTGGAGTCAGAATTCATCGAACAATTCTCCGGCCAAAATGGATTCTAAACAAGAGACAAAAACCAATCTTGGCCCTGGTTACTTTACCAATTTTGAGGAGAAATGTAATCCTTTTGATTTGCAACCAGAAGAAGAAGAACAGGAAGACGTCTTTGCTAAAAGCATGGTTGGTTGAATGTCATATCTTCTTGCTTTCACTTCCATTATAGAATATTGTGAACTGCTTAAATGTTTTCAGTCAATACTGAGTATCCATCAAATGGGTTTCAGGATTATCACACTAAACCATCCTTTGTTTCTAATCTCTGCTTATAAATATTATCCCTGTGTATTAATCCATGCTGCTTGGTTGAAGTTATTCATGTATTGTGGCATGTATATATATTTATCTATGTATCTATCGGAACCTCACCCAGCCTTAACCGTTTGTAATAAGAACTTGAAATTTTGCACACACTTCTCCCTCAATGATTAGGGAAAATGTTAGGGTTTCTCTTTTTTCTCTTGAAAATTCCTCCCAATGGGTTTTTTCTGGGGGTTTAATTTATAGTGAAAATTTTTGTCAAATTGATCCCTTAGTTATGTTTTGGGTTTTGATAGCAGATGGATTTTCAGCTATCCTTTGGATGCATCTAATCCAGTGGTTGGATCATCTTTGAATGATAATAAATGATATTGTGTATACCAGTATATAAGACAACCATTTAATTCTTATGAAAAAACTTTGCAAATATTACCCTGTATCCAAAACATTGGTATTATA
Source organism: Thysanoteuthis rhombus (assembly GCA_963457665.1). Classification (NCBI taxonomy): domain Eukaryota; kingdom Metazoa; phylum Mollusca; class Cephalopoda; order Oegopsida; family Thysanoteuthidae; genus Thysanoteuthis; species Thysanoteuthis major. The sequence continues at coordinate 13,543,839 of OY735201.1, read as the reverse complement.
ACTAGGTTGCCCCTCCCAAAGCTCAATATGGTCATTAAAACCATTTCTCTTATCAGCTGGCATATATGGTGATTATTTACTACTTAGTAGGATGAACTAGTCAAAAATTAATAATGAATGATTTTCGTTTGGAACATACATGAATTTAATTTACTTAAATGAATATCTTATTGTTTTGTTTATCTTCATTTTTTTTCCTTCACCTTGATATTTAAAGGATCGTGACGGGTTTGATGATGGTATTGTCGAGAGTGACAGTGACTCTGATGTTCCAGAAGAATTGAAGCAAGAATATATTGATGAACACACAGGAGAAACCCAACCCAATCAGTAAGTATGAATTGTATCAATTCTCTCCTTTTTATTTGCCAATCTCGGAAAAAAAGGAAAAGTCTCACTTTTATTCACCCCCATAGCAATAAAATACAGTTTTGGCTGCTGGCTGCCATAATGTTCAACCAGTATTTTTTTTTTCTCACTTAAGGCAGATGAAATGAAATAAGTTTTTGTACTGTACCGTGACTCCAGCTGATCTCACCTACTTATCTCCCTTGATTCTCATCCAAAATTATTTTGAATAGGATATAAAGAACTGAAATCTCTTGCTGAATTCTAACATTACACTTCAACCATGACAAGTCATTGGGAGTGTATGATAATTTTTTCATTTTAAAATTATTGTTTAAATCTCATCTCTCTGGAAAAGTTTTTATCTTTTATCTTGATTTAAAGAGATTTTTGATTTTTTGATTTTTGGATGAAGTATTAAAACTTCATTAATGATAACTTGCTTTCATCTCCATCCTAACTTTCTTGTTGCTTTTTATCACAACTTTGAATTGGACCGTAATCCTAGAGGGGGCGTCCAGTACACACCTGGCTGCTTTTAACATTTCAGCTATGGGGACTTAATAGTTAAATGGAAGCTGATTTTACACCTTGAATGTAACTCTTTACAACCAATATTCCACTCTTATTGATGTTTACAAATGTGACGTAGCAGTCTTTTAATACAATATTTTTATTTTCGGATGAAGTATTGTAACATTATCATTAATTTTGACGAGCTTTCATCTTCATCCCAACTTGAGTTGCTTTTATAACAAAGATGAAACATTGTCAGCCATCATTAATTTTTTACTTGTATTTTCTTTCATCTTAATTTTTATTTCTTTTCATCGAAACTACTCTGACCATCAGTCTATGGCAGTGAGTTAACAGAGCAGATTGGGAATAAAGAATAAGACTTGTGTTTGCGTCTCTTTACCTTAGAAAGCCTGTCTATATACAACAGCTCTACCAATTCAACTCAAGATCTAATCTAATCCTTAAAATTATTCATTTTTTCTGTATACTACTGTAGCCTAATGCTCCAAGTCTTCACAATAAAAAGCAACTGAAATGTTTATTTTCATTTATCTCGATTTCAGTTGCTTTTCAAGTTTTGGTTGTGAGTCCCCTAATCATGATTTGACACAGTGTAATATTTGTATAGTTTTTATTAACATTCAAGTGTGTGTTTTTTATACTGGCAAATACAGTACTCATTATTCTCTGTTGGTTTGTTTTTTTTTTAATGTACTTACAGTCGGCGATCTCGATCACGAACCCGAAGCAGAAGTGGTTTCAAATCTGTTCCTATTGTCACCAATACATCACTCAACATTCTCCGTGTTATGGGTGAGTTAATTTATCTGTCTGGAAGGTTTTGTTTGGTTTTGCAATGAAAAGGGCTTGGTGCTAGATTTAGATTGTTAGTGGAGCTAGCTTGATAGAATCTTCAAGATCTGAACATATATCTTTTCTTCTTATACTTTTCTTTCCAAGGAAGATTGTTTTCCAGTTTTTTAGAAGTTTACTTTGCAATCACACTTTCAAAAAGTAATTTTGATCTTTTTTTCTTCACAATTTTGATTCAAAAACATAAAAAATAAAGAGAAAGAAATGGTTGTTCAGAAGAAGGGGAAGGGGCTTGATTTTATTTTTCCGATCCTTTTATTTGAGTGCTATAAGCTAACAGTGAAAGACCATCTAGAGAAAATATACCATTTGCAAGTTGTTGATTTTTATTTTAAAAAATCATGCAAAAAACTGCTTGCAACAAATCTATTGAACCTTGTTTTAATACCACATCCACATGTCAAATAGAAAACATAATTTAACAATACATGTGTTATGTCGCCAATATTTGTCCAAACTTCTCGCTGAACTGTTTTTTAGAAAATATAATGTTCTACTTAAGATGACCAGTGTTAGGGAATGAATTTAGTTGGTTTTGAAGGGCTTTTCCACAGTGAATTATTGATGTAGAAATTGAAAGAAGACAAAGAATTAAGTTATAGCAATTCATCTTTAGAAGAAACTACACAAGATTAACAAAAGCACATAAGTCATTAGTAGCTTTCAAAGGTTGATAAAGAGTTCTGTTGTATTAATTGAAGAATGCGTTGTAAAGACTAGACAAGGCTATTTTTCTTACAGCACTTTTTAGCATTCGAACTAGCATGAAAATATTTTTAGTTGCCAACACTGAGTTTCATTCTTCCGCTAACACCCTTGTGAATACATATATCTTATCTAACTTCTTTGGTAAAGGTTTCCTATGTTTTACAGTTATTTTTCATATAGAACTATGTCTCCATTTTATTGAGGTCACCGTTAACCTGTTTATTTCTTCCTCTGCAGGTCGTTATATGAAGATGATGACGGTCCTGAAACCAATTGCTTTTGATGTTATTACTTGTATGTCTCAATTGTTTGACTACTATATGTACACTGTAAGTAAAAGACTTATACTTATGAATTAACTGCAGATTGTTTTATGTACTCAACTCATTATATTACATCCCTAACAATTTATTTCTTCAGAAATCTTTTTTATTTAATTTCATTAGATAAAATATTACAAATTATTATTAATTTTTTGACTACTATTTACTTTCATCTTGATTTTTCTATCACTTCTTTATCATAATGATAATGATAATCATTTTCTTCTTTTCTAGGTTTATATATTCTTTGCCTCTGATGGGGTAAGTGCTTATTTCAGACTTCTTTTCCTCTTCAAAAAATACTTAATCCAGTTGTCAAGGGGAACTACCTTACTGATTAGGCCATGAAAACCTTTGGCTACAGAAACTCAAATCTAACCATATAGCTTTCATCCTTTTTTTTTCCCTAAACGCCTGATATGCCACCATCTTTTTTTAATGTTTACATACACCAGATGGATTAGTTTCTGGCTTTTTTTTCTTAACAATACTGAATTTTTTTTAAAGTGGCTACATTATGGCATCATTTGAACTTTGGCCAAGGGGTGTCCTATTGCTCTTAATCCCCCCCAGCTGATGTTGAGGTCCAAGAAAGATAAAACTGCATTATAACCAGGATCCAATCAATTCAACTATTTTGTCACTGAATCTACCTATTTTGGAGCGAAATCATTATTTTGCTGTCCACCATCCACGCGTGTTATTACGGGGGGAGGCCTATAACACTAAAACTGGAAAAATACCTTTTTTTTACTTTTATTAACCCTTTCATTTGCCAAATTGAATATTTTAGTCATGAAATCGTCTTGATTATCTTGTACTTTGTTTCCAGCCTGAAATCAACGACCGTACAATGAACAATCGTCTGAAAATCTCTTTACAAAGAATCCATGAAAGCCTCATTGCTGATGAGACTGTTCCTGGCATTAATGGAGCCCCTGAAGAAAGAACAGTAAGAATTTATTTGCATTTATGTATTGATAATCAGTTTTTAGTTTTTCTGTAGTTTTAGAAAATTGTGTTATGTAACACAAAAATGAAAAGAAAAACCACTAAAGTTTCCGAGATTTGTTCAGTCAATTGAACTCATTTTTTATTTTGCTTTAGTTGTTACCATAACATATTGGCTGATCTATTCTACAGCCTTTAGTTGCATAATTCATAAAGAAAGAATGAGGTCTGTCCTCTTCTGAAATTGGTTTGGAACAGAAAAGGAACTTGTCTTCACATTCAATAATTGAATAACCCAGCATCAAAATTTGAAGTTTTGTAAAAAAAAAAGATTTCATTGGAGAATAAATATGGTCGGAATAAATTCTATTTATGACATCCATTGGTGTTTCCCAGTGGAAATCATCTAAAATAAAGTTGAAAAAACATCTAGATTCTTGATAATCTAAGTTGTACAGATAAATCCGTCTAAATCAAATCCCAAAGAGTAAAAAAAGCTTATTTTTTTCTAAAAATCAAAAACATTTTTATCGGAGTCTAGTGGTGTACTGATGCAAATTTTCAAGTCTGTAGACAGACAGGTATGACTAAGTGAGCTGGAACACACAAACAGACAAACTAGAACCCTTTGCCATCTTTGGCTATGGTTGTTCAATGATGGCAAATAGTGGAAATGAGCTGAGCTAGTTGGTATATTTGCCATTGTTTCTTTTTCATTCCCAAACATTTACTTTTTACTATTAGTCTAGACAGAGTCGTATCTTATAGAATGAGTTATAGCAATAATAACCAGCATCTTGATATCTTTCTGTGTAAATTGATATACATCCCAATCTGCTTTTTTACCTGTGAAAATAAGCCATCTATTTTCCTTATTTTATATCATTCATAGTGGCACCTTTTTTGAGTTAGTACTACTGAATCTTTATTTTGTGTTATACTATAAATCTTCTGCTTCTCTAGGATAAAATTCCACAAGCTCACCTCTCACCAATTGTGGACTTATCCAACCGAGAAAAATTGTATGGGCTATCCGAGCGGATTGTTGCTGCTGAATCCCTGTGAGTAAAATATCCATCATTCACTCTGGGTTTTTGTTAGCAATGATAAATTGATGTAATGTAGAATGTTTAATGTTTTTAAATGCTCTATAGGAGCCACCTCTTTCAATGATAAACCATCTCTTTTTAATGATAAACAAAACATGCTCTCTCTTAGTTAATCATAGAAAATAAATATTAAATCTTTTGCAAATTATTTGTCTATCAACTAAAGAAGTGCTGTATCTGGTATTTTTCAATCATGTGTCTCTGTCTTTGATCACAAAAGTAACTTGGATTGTAACTCCAGTTCACAAGCAAAACATTTTTGTCTGGGGAGGGGGGGGTTCAATGTGTGTATTTTCTGTATCTTTTATTATTTCACTTTTTCTTTTGTCTTTCAGTGTGTTCCTGGCTGAACAGTTTGAGTTCTTACAGTCCTATTTGGACAGCACTATTCCTCAGAATAAAAAAGCTTTCCTGCAGCAGTTTTATTCCCAGGTTTGTTTACTCACTTTTTTCTCTTCAAATCTTCTATTTCTTATCTACACTGGCATTAAATTTGTCAAGTTGTTTTTAATCATTCAACTACATTTATTTGAGAGAATTGAAAGCTCTGGTTTTGATGTACTAGGTTTCTCTGCAAAGCATCCAGCCATTTAATATTGATGAATAAATAACCTATCTAGGGTAATAATCCTCTCCAAAGTACTTCCCTTGGGACTTGACACACTTGTGCCAGTGTCCTGTCCACATCCTCTTTCAAAATCTGCATCAGCTACATCATTGCATTCTCCTTAATCTCGCCCATCGTCTAATATCTTTTGGGGAGAAAAATTTAGTAGTTGCAGGGAGCTAAATCTGGACTGTAGTGGGGTTGACAAACCTGGATGATGTGATGCTTAACAACAAAAGCCTGTACAAGACATGAATAATCTACTTGTGAGGTCATTGTAAACGTGACGGTCATACAGTATGCAAGCTCCTTCAGGGGCATCTCAATGCCAACTGATGAACCCAGTTGGAATGATATTTAAGTCATAAATCATGAAGGCTTAATCTTGATTGCTATTGACCTGTTTTTTAAGATGTATTACTTTTCAAAACTTTCATTCATCTGACAATTTTCAAGAAAACTGAATAAATGAAAAATATCTGTGGGTAAGCATCATCAGTTTAACAAGAAGTGTCATTGATTTTGTTAATTTTTTGAAGATCATCTGAAATCTTTGTTGATTGTCATATTTTTTCATACATGCTCATATATATATATATATATATATATATATATATATATATATATATATATATATATATATATGCCCTTCTAAACATTTCTCCCATTTCTTTGAGTATAGACAGTAAAGATGGCTGCTGAGCTGAGGAAGCCTATCTATCGTGTTGTTTCTACCCAAGCCATTGACTATACAAGTCTTGTCAATCAAATGTCCACAGTCAAGTGGGACGTCAAGGATATCATGTCACAACACAATACTTATGTTGATATAATACTTAAGGTAAGCAATTGTATATAAAACCAATGTTATTTTCTATTTGCCTTTCTGTATTGGTAAAAATTCTGAAAATAGTTTGTTTTCACGTAGACTTATCAAAACATCATTGTAAGAAGAAGACGATTTCTTTTCATTCATCATTTTATGGTGATTAAATCTAAGCTTTATCTTCCGTGGGAGGAAAGAAGTATTTTGATCCTAGGTTATGACCATAGATATATTACAACTAGAATGCCTGCTCGGTCATGTAGTCTATTGTTTTCACTGTTAAGTAATTAGGAAAAAAATTATAACTCCTCTTTTAATGATCATTACTTTTTTCATTTAGAATCAATGTAAATTCAATTTTTCTTTTCATTTGTTAAAACCCTAATGCTTAATAATAAAATAAAGATAAAATTACTGTCTATCGCCTCTTAACCATTCGCCTGATTTTTAATTAAATAATTAAACTTCAACATTTTTTGTTAGCAGCTGTTATAGAGAAATCAAATCAAATAATCTTTCTTTTCCAAGTTCCTGCAATAATTAATATTTCCTTCGTAATCTCAAAACAACAAAAACTTATCCTTTGTAGATGAATTAACTCAAAGTTGTTATGTAGCGTAGTGTAACATTTGTCTTTTTTCTTTTTTTTTTTATGACATTTGGGACGAAACAAGAAGGCATTTGAAAAAGTTTTTTCCTGTTGGGTGGGGGTATTATGGGACCACTTACAAAGGCGAGACATATAACCAATGTAACTTCAGCCCATAATTCAATTGAAATTGTTTGATTTTCTAAAATTTGTCAGCAGTGTGTAGAATAATAGAGCAAAAAAAATTCTTTTTTCTCATAGAGAGAGCACACTCAAAGAGAATAATTGATCAAACGATCTGATTTAAGAAACAAATTAATTTATTCAAACAATTCATTCAACACACAGAAAAAGAATGAAAGGGTTTGTTTTTTTTCAAGATGACTATTAATAAACACGATTTTATAACAAATAACACACTATAGAAGTCAATATGGACCCGATGATGTCTCAAACTAAAATCAAGCTAAATATTGTGCAAAATTACCTCTAAATTGATAATACTTTGAATAACAGATATCTCTAACAACTGCAACATTAATTAAGAAAACTGCAAATCTAAGACTCAGAAAAACTCTTGAATATATAATTTCATGAGAAAATTTAAACACTATATTTGAAAAGTATTTTGAAAATCTGAGTCTCACTACTGAGGTCTCTTAAATTTTTGTTGATCTTAATATAAGTTAAAATGGTTTCTCACAGAAAGTGTATATTTAAACCCAAAAAAGATCTCATTACTTACCTATGAGAGGAAATGAAATGAAATAGTTTCACCTTCAACACTTTTCCCCATCATGCTTTGCACAAGTATAAACAGTGCCAGATTAAACCATCTTTATATATCAATAACAATGTGTACTTTTCCATTATCTAAAATCATGATTAGGAGTGAGATTAAAAGTACCAAACGATGTAAATCTTTTACTCTCCAAACAGAAAAAAAACTCTATAAATACTTGAAAATCATCAGAAGGCTTTTTATAAATGCATCACAAATTTTTACAGAAAATTAAGAGGGAACTGAATAAAACAAAGCTCTACTGATTTGGAATAATATCTCAATAGATTTTTGAAAAATAGATTTTAAAAATTTTAATCAAAATAGTTTTAAAAGAATCGTAAAAGAACACTCTTTAAATTTGTTGTTGTATATGTTGGTGAAATACAAATATATTCTTTTTCTATTAGGCCACATAACAACAACGTTCTAAAAAAGCCTTGTATCAGTTTTCCAGCATTTTGTTTTGCCATCTATTTACTTCCATTTTGAATCCCTATGCATAGGCCATGTCACATGACCAAATAGTTGTAATATTTCTATGGTCATAACTAAGAGAGAAGACTTTGATCAAATTGATCTAGTGAGAATTCTATCCTGTTACAATTGGATTTTTCTCTACTTTTTATGTGTTACATTGAATGAGTTATGTGGATGTGTAAAAATACCCCAGGGAGGTGAACATCTCTGCCCTGCCCTGGTTACCCTCTAGTTGCTGGCTTGACATGATGGGTGATTGAGAAGAGAGTGGATAAGTGAGTGTTCACCATGCAAGCAGTAGTAACTATTAACAGCCTTTGTTAACCTTGACAGTTGCATGCAGTGATTTAAACAAAATATAGTTTCTCTCACTCATACTCACCAATATCTTGTTAATCTGACAGTGTATTTTCCCCCTCTATTGGATTTCCAACAACTACTGAATTTTGAATCAATGTATCCTAATACTTCTTGATCAACAAATCATATATTTTGTCATCCATAGTTTTCTTAAAAACAAAACACTTTGCATGAATACATCTAGAATGAAATGATTTCAATGTTTCTTGTTCATTTGTTTGAATCCCACATCTGCAACTTTCATTCAACTCAATCAAATGCTAAAAATATTTTCATCTAAAACACCTTTGTTTTATTGCAATTCTTTTATCATAGGCATAATCCTAAGTTTATAAGATTTTTTTGTTCATTATGACTTGAAATATTTTGTTTCCTTACAAAAAGTTTGAAACTCAAGATGTGAATTCAAAAGATACATCCATAACCATTAATTCTGTTGTTAGTTTTATTTATTCTATTTTTTTTTTTTTTTCAGAGTTTTGAAGATTTCAAGTTTCGACTACATGAGGTTAGCCGACATGTTCCCATCTCCAAAGTTGTCCACGATACATTGTGGGAACATTGCGTGCGGTTGGCCAACCACATGTTTGTTGAAGGGTGAGTCTTTTGTAATGTTTCTATTTTCATATCAACTTTCATCCCTCTTAGCCAGGCAGAGACGCTAAAAAATAATTTTCTCATGAGAATTCAATCAGAAAGCTCTGAGTTCTCTCAGGGTTCAGATTTGTACCGATCGTAAATACCATTACAATAAGAGATGAGAAATTCTGAACAAAATTATCCACCCTCCCCGCCATGTGACTATTTGGTAAATAGGGGAGAGAAAATTTTTTTTCAATTCACTGAAGAGTTCCACTATTTTTCATGCTATTCATTTAAGAGTGTCACTGTCAATACAAGCGGTTTATGAATTTAAGAGTTATATAAATAGAAAAAGTGGAAATGAGTTTACCACAAGACAATGAATGAATCGGAGTGAAGGAATTGATCCCATAGAATCTACTTTTATGTTTATGTGTTTCTTGCTTTAACTATTACAATAATGTTTGCTTTTCCCTTTGGAGTTTATTTACAAAAGAAAACTTACCATATATGCTGGTGTATAAGGAAGACTTAATTTTTTGAAAATAATGTAAATATCCTACTTCGAATGAATCAACCCCCCTAGTCACCGCTTGTACCAATACTAATTACTTAGCAAATTATCTAAAAAAATAGATCTTTAATCTAAGATCATCTTTTGAAAAATACCAGCATAAGATTTGGGCAACCACTTTTTTTTTTTAAACAAAAAAATATTTTCAAAAGTTGTTTGGTGGTGTACTCATGCAGATTTTCAAGGTTCGTCCAATGCACTGGTATTTTGACTGAGAAGGCTTCTATTAAAGTTTAGTATGGATAGCTTGGATTAGTTGCAGTGAGCAGTAATCCTCAAAACACCTGTGTAAGCCATTTGTCTTATAGTTTGGCATATACAGTAACCCACTTGGTTTTCACGTACTACTCTTATTACAAAATATTTTAGACTTCCATAACTACAGATCTTGGAGCTTCATAGAGTTTGATGATGATAATAAGAATTAGCCTGGAATACTTAGTATAGAAATATGAACTGTTATGGAGACAGATTTTGAGTCTACATTTTTTTGATCCTCTTCTATTTCAAGAGTACTGTCTGCTTTTTAGATCTAAGAAAGTAACATAATTTATCAAGGTTGAATTTGGTGTATTCTATTTTTATCAATTTGAATTTAGAGTTGATCCATGAGTGTTAAATCTCCATCTTTAACAAAGAAAAATTTGACAATGCAAAAATCTCTTGATTAGCATGCAAGTGCTTAAAACATTTTGGCCTTTTTGGGCTGTTTTTAGCATCTTTTTGGTGGTTTTGTTATCATTTTGTTTTTGTTTTTTTTTGGGGGGGTGCTGTTTTTTTTTGATCTAGCATTTTTAGTGCTTTTTGGCAGTCAAACTAATGCAAAACTATTTTTTGAGTTGGCAATACTGATCTTTCAGTCTTGGCAATTTTTTCTGCTTTCACTCATGTTGGTCTGTTGACCCATTTTCAGCTTTTCAATGAAGAACATAAAAAATGTAATCTTTCCCATCAATCCCGTCAAGTTTCTTCCATTTATTTCCAAATTGTTCCTTTTAGATATGCAAATGCGAAAAAATGCAGCAATGAGGGCCGTGCTTGGATGCAGCTAGACTTTCAACAATTTCTTACTAAGCTGGAAAAGTTTGTTGATATAAGGTAAAGAAATATTTACTTGAAAAGTATTTTAGTCACATTTAACTGAAATATGATTTTGAGTTTACCAGTGTCATAGGAAATGAAAAATGTTTTTTTTTTTAGTCTTTTCAAAAAGCATCTGGACTGATTATTCATCAAGATAATTGTTTTTTTAATGCTGAACATTGAGAGGGAGAATAATCAATGGAGCCTTTGTTGAGAGTAAATTTAATTAATTTTTTTTTTAAAGTTTTTACTTCTTTGTATTTCATTGTCTGTAAATTCTCTTTTTATTTCCAGACCAATTCCGGAGAGAGAATACGTAGAGACATATATAAAAGCTTATTATTTACCAGAAATCCAACTTGAAGTTTGGCTACAGGATCACAAGGTAAAATATTATCCATTCTTTTCAGATTCCAACTACTATCAGCTTGTTACCTTTGAAAAGTCATTTTTTATATCAAAAAAAAAAGACAAAGATTTACTGATTTAATTTCATTTTTAGATTCAATGTAAACAAAAAAAAATCATTTATCATTCTTAGAGATTTTTGAGCCTTTTTTAAAGGAAATGATGTCTACTCAAGAAGTGAGATTAATTTTCAAGTATGGATTCATATAAGGACATAATGCTGCTGAAGGTGCAGTTGAGATCAAAGAGACATTTGGAGTGAACACTACATCAGTGCAAACATTTCCGTATTGGTTCAATAAGTGTAGGTTTGGAAATATTGATATGAATAATAATCTTTGATGGAGGTTCAAATCTGTTCTTGTTGAAGAATTATTGACAGCAACGGCCAACAACTCTCAATGGGTTGAGCACTTTTTTGGAGACTTTATGGCTCAAATAGTGAACATATCACATCATCTAAATACAATTAGGACTGTTGAAAAGTTGGAAAAATGGGGCTCACATGAATTGCTCCGTACTGTGCACACTAACCCGACATCTCTGAACTGACTGTGTCTAAGCTTAGAGAATCGGGATATGAAGTCTTGCAGCATCCTCCATCCTCAACAGATATTCTCTAGAGGTTATCATCTTTTCAAACATTTTAACTAATGAAAGGTTTAATCATAGGGAGGCCAGAATTCATGCTTTGACTGAATTTGTAACCACTAAACTTAATGAATGTTATGAAGATGGCATATCATCATTAGTTGATCATTGGAAAAAGGTTATTGCTTGAAATGGGTCATGTTTTTATTAGATATTTTCAGTTTCTTGGGAGGTTCATATCATCCATCTTACTATTAAAAAACGTTTCATGTGTTACAACCTAATATTTTCTTTGTTGTTTTGCAGGAGTATTCAAATAAACAACTATTGGCTTTGATATCTTCTGTTGATCACATCAACCGCAAAGCACGGCAACGACTTGTCAATATGGTCGATGAGTTTGATAAGAACAGGCGATGATAACCACTTTAGTCCAGCACTGAGATCGCTCGGAGTTGGACAAACATTCAAGAAAAATGATGTGGTTGATTCAATTACTGCCATCAATATATGACCCTGAAGAAGAAGAAGAAGAAGAACAATCCTCTTATCATATCCTCCTTCAGAGATATTGTAATGCCCACCATCCACAGAAAAGTACCTGGGGATGTGTATATTTATTGAAAGAATCTTTTTTTTTCTACTTCTCTCGTTTTTCTCTGCTCAACTATTCAAGAACTTCAATACATTCTTCTTCCTTCTTCTTCTTCTATAAGATTTTAAAGACTAATTGACATTTTTACTCCAACAATTAGGATTAAATACCTCAAATAGATCAGTTACAAAAACAGAAAAAAGTAATCCTTTATAAAATAATTAGAATTGATGCCATTCTTCCTTCTAGGATTGTTTTCAGTAATTTTATAGTTCTCACCTGCCCTGATACATTCAGGTAAGCAACAATCCATCCATAAACATATTGTTACATCTGATTTTTTTTTTTCTTCCTATTGGGCATTTCTTTCCTTTCCTCTCTTCTGTAGTATGGATTTCTCATAGGCATGTCTCTAATATGGCCCTCCCTTATCATATCTGTTGGTTTGCTAAACATATCTAGAACTATGGCTGATGAATATAATGAATACAATAATTCACTTGAACTCCTACATTCATAAACCGCTTCAAACCAATGGTGGAACTCTTAAATGAATTGCATAAAAAAAATTTTTAATCACCAAGTGGTCTAAGGGGAGATCATTTTGATTAGAAGTTATTTCCCTTGAAATTGACATTCTATTTTCTTTGTGTGAATTTAAGAGTTAAACGTACCATGTTTCATTTCTCCCTCTCATACTAATCTTTAAGCTAAAATTCAAGAAAAATTATAAGCAAAACTCTCCAAATATCTTAATGGAAGAACAAAAAAATGTAAACTTTGAATCACTAAGAAATACCATAAGTAGAACGTCAACTGCTCAGATAGTTTATTCATTATTATAGAAATCTTTGAATTTTGAAAATTCCATTGTCATGATAACGTGATGCATTCTTGCTTCAAATGCCAAAAAATTTACCCCTTGTGTATAACACCCAGTTACCTCTTTAGATGTAAAATTGGATTTTTTAAAAGGGTGTATTATACAATGGGAAATGTGAAAAATTCTTTTCTACTTTCAAATTTGTTTTATTGTTTAAAAAAAGAACATTTTATGGCTGTTATTTTCCAGTTTAATTTAATATTTATCTATTTCATATTTCTTCAAAGTATTTTTCTCTATCACAGTCATGATATTAGGGCACAGCTCAGTTGGTAGAACGTTTGACTTAAGGTCACAAAATTTTGAGTTCAATCCTCAGTAATGCCTCTATAGTATAGAAGTAGAAAAGATAAGAAATAAACAAGAAAACAACTTTTAATATTTCTGTCGCTCTCTTTTCCTCTCTGCTATAAATATAAGAACTACTTTTTTTTTTCTTTTTTTTAAAGAGAAATTAAAGTCATATGAGCTTCCCCCAGTCTATATAACTAAATGCTCTAGATACACCTCATAATGACCAACAATGCTGTTGACAGGTCATTATAAATAAAGGGTATACTCCATTTTTGAAAACAAAAGAAATAAAGTGCTCTTTATATTCCTCATGATGATAGTCTATAAAATCAATTGAGTAATGTATTCTATATCTGTCTGCAAGATTACACTGTGCAGCTTCTCTAAACTTTTTTTTTTTTTTTGTTATTCTTGGGTAATAAGTATTATTTCCTAATTGATTACAGCTAAAAAGTACGGGAAATGTCAATTATTCCCTTCAAGCTCAGCTTTTGTGACCAGGACTCTGTTGATTTGAGATCTATTTATTTTTAATTGGGCAACGGGCAAATTTGCACATTTTTAGTATGAATATCACTATCCTGACCACAAATGAAGGGAATGGTAGCTATTTTCTCTACTTTTTACTCCCTAACAATCAGGAAATAACACTCACTTCCCAGGAACAAAAGACGCATTGCACAGTGATATAAGCCACAAAAGATCATTGTTTATATGATCTTCATGTTGTCATAAAAGAAATTTAGTCTTTGATAAATTTTAGGCCCTTTTCATATCGCAAAGGAAAATAACTACAGGGACCAAAATTCCAAGTAACAGCAAAAAATGAAATTTCAAAATTTTCCAACGCCTATTGCTAGTTTTCGGCAGATGTAGCGATATCTATTAGCAAGTACCCAACTCTGCTTTCTGTTTTTGGAAGTGTTGTAAATAAAAAAAAAACAATTTTAATAATTTAGTATAATATTTACCTGTAAATATTTAAACTGTTTTTGCTGCTCCTTTGAATTTTGCCCTGTCTCATTAATAGAGTTATTTTTGTTTTTTGTTTTTTGTTTTATCCCATACACCCCTCTTCTCCCCAGGGCCATCATTAATAAATAACTAGAAACATTTGATCACAATGTTTATACATTGAAGTATTCTTTTCTTTTTTTTTTTCCGTCTAGTCTTCACAACTTATCATATGCACTTGTACATATTTGGAATTGGATATGGAGAGACGTGTACCATATTTGCCAGACAAATGTTTTACAAGGGTATTTGGAGGACTATCACTCCCTGCAACTTACCCAAACCCCATAACTGTCCATATCAAGTTTCGGTAGACTGCTCCCTAGTCATAATACCAGAGCATGGGACACAACTTAATATTTGCATCAGTCCATCTTATATACCAGCATGAACAGTATTTGAGATTCAGGAAATTTCTTTTATGGAATAATGAAGGGCTTCATCGCAAAACGCATTATAAGCTCAATTTAAAAACAAGTTATTCCCCTGGTCACTTCTCTAGATTGCGATCTATCAATATTTACCTTGCTTTTCCTGCAAAACACATTTCAAGCCTTCCCAAGCATCTAGAGAAAATTGTGTTTGGTTGAAGAATGCAATATACGGGATAAACATTTTCCCGTTTTTTTCATTTCAAGAAATTTGGACCTAATATGTTTCGTCATGGAGCCCTTCAATTAGACTTTGTTTTCTTCTCTTCATCCTATGTTAAATATAAATTCTTCCTGTGAGTTTTTTTTTCTCTCTGTAGAGAAAATATAATCATATTGCCCATCCAGTTCAAATTAAAACAGACTGAATTCCTGATTTAATTACGTTTTAAACAATAGCCACAAATTTTCATCAGGTGACTTTACAAAACAAATAGAATAGGAAACAAGTAATTAATTGACTCTTAAATTCATAAACTACTTGTAATTGATATTCAACTCTTCAGTGAACAGTATGAGAAATAGTGGCACTTTTCTGTGAATTGTATGAAAATATCTACCAAATGGTCAAATGGGGATAATTTCAATCCAAAGTTATTCCCTTGAATTTGACTTACCATTTTCTTTTTACAGATTTAAGAGCTAATAAGAAAGAAAAAAAACAATGCTAGCTGAAGAATGGTTAGTCTGCCTCTCGTTTACATTTTAACTTTTTATCTGTGTTTGTTTTGATTGAAAAGATTCATTTTTTTCATTCCAAAAGGGCATTTTTTATAATCCTATATGCCGGAATATAAGACAAACGGTTTACCGGAATATCTGGAGGACTACCACTCGGTATAACTCATGCACGCCCGATAATTGTCCATATTGAGCTTGGGTAGAGAGGCCTCTCTGTTATAATATATTGGAAGCAGTATGATTTTCCAAATTTTTTTCTGTTTCTTTTCATTACAATTAGATGATGGTTTTATATAGCAATATTTATTGCAGTTAGAATTTAGTCAAGAAAGGTCCCTCGATTTATTTTGAATTCGATCATTCTCTTCTCATGCTTATCTCCTATCTTCAACAGTCCACTGCCTCATCATCAGAAAGTACACACTTTTTTTTTTTTTTCCAAACAAATCAATGCTCTAATGTTAGTCTTCAGTTCCTAGATTATTTACCTTCTTGAAAATGGAAATAGTTAAAAAATAAAAAAAATAGCCATGTATGGAAGCTTGGATTAGTGTTTAGAACAACAGACTGGTGGTCAAATTAACCTCAGAAAGGGTCCTTAGCTCTAATGCATTAAGAATAGCAAAAATGGCCTGAATTTTATGGTCAGATGTCCAAAATATAACAGCAGTGGTATGAAAATGCAGGAAATTTCAAAGGCTGGCATATAATCATTGTAATGTAGCTCTAAAAATTCAGGCAATATTTATAGAGAGAGAATTGCAGATAATTTGAGAGATTGACTCTACCTATGTTTCATAGTAATTCCATTTTTCAAGAGTCTGGAATCACCATGAAACACATATAGAGTCAAACTCTTGAATATTCTGTAATTATCAAATATTGCTCTGTATTAATTTTTAATACATTGAGCACTTTTTATTTAATGAATGTTGAATTTCAAAATTCCAACTACACCACTTTTATTTCTGGAATTATTCTCAAATGAAATAGTATTATGAAGATATATATATATATGATTATAAATTGCATTTATTATATAGAAAGAATTATATAGAAACTTATTTGAAATCATCTCCAGTCATTACACAGTTGATATATCAATCAACCTAGACAATACAAATAGAAGAAACAATTAAAGAAAATGGGGCTGCTGCAGGAATTAAACCTGCCATAACTATAGTTGAGCCCCCAGTCAAGATCGAACTCACTACCAGTGGCTTATATGTTAACGATTGCTCTACAGCAGGCGACCAAACATATACTTAACAAAGCCTAGACAGGCACTAGGTCACAATAGTTTAGCACCCTATGAGGATTGAGACCATTTGCAATAGTGGCTTGTAGGGTTAACTAACCATTGCTCTATCACAGGATCTCTTTGGATACAGAGATGTGGCTGATTTTCTTTTGATTCACTTTGAGATTGTGTATGTGTGTGTAAGGTTTCTGTGTTCGTATGTATGTAAAAACAAAAGGAAAGGGGGTTTGAGATGTTTGCATATTTTCACAAGTCCATTAAACCTAATTTGATTTCATGTAAAAAAAATTTAAAAATTAAAAAAAAATATTTTAAAAAATTATTTTATTTGGAAAAAGAAAAGCAATAAATACAGGTCAAGTCCTGAAACTCTCGTCTCAGCTTCCCTATGACACATGAGGCAGAGATTTCTGGAACAATCCATAGAAACCCAACTGTGTGCTTTTAAGGGGCCAGGGTGCTAGCCTGATGTCCAAGATGTACCATTTCACCGGACCAAAGTGTTCCCATTTTCTTGGTATTTATTTGTATATTGCATGGGGGGGAAATTTAATTCATGCATTTCCCAAGGGCATGGTGAAATAAATGCAAACTATCCCTGCCAAAATTTGAACTTAGTTTGCCAGTTCTATCCCCCATGCCATTAACCATTTGGCCGCCTGTACCACCCCAAGTCCTCGAGACACTACAGTGAAAAAAAAAATCCTCATCCGGCTGCATACCCCAAAGTCTATTTGATCATTGAACCCGTGAGCTCAATATTTCAGGCTGGGCACTATTTTACTGTACACAGTAAGCCCATTTGATCACAGTGGTGACAAAACTCTCGCAACCCTACTATAAAAATACATTTGACTTGACAAATCAACTGTAAAAATGTAATGAATAAGACAAAGACAATTTACTAGTCAATGAATGAAACTTTATTGATTTGAGCTTTTTTTCCTTAGGGGATCTGAAGGCGTAAGGGTTGAATTAGTTTGCATGATTTACATTTTGAAGGATTTGGTTTGACCAAAAAAGGATTCACTTGAAACTTTAACCTATTTAGATTATAAACAAGTCTTTCAGCTCTTTCAGACAGAATGATTGTATACTTATCCTATCTGGCTTACATTTTTGTAGTTACTCCATAAGTAAAACTGTTTCTCATGGAAGATTCCTCAAAATCAATAGTTGATGTAAAAGTATATGAAGATCTTAAACAAGTCTCTTCCTCCTTTATGCTGACCTGCCTGGGATGTTTGAGTTGACTTTCTAGGGTCGAAATAGTAAAACAATAATGTCCTCTTTTCAACAAGAAAAATGACTCTCTTTTCAATGGTAGCATAATTCAAACTGCCTTGTCATAGGCGTATTTCTGAATTGGTGACATAAATAGGGTTGTGCCTTTGCCCTGAGTGCCAAATTTAGAGTAGAAGGGATACCTCCAGCTTGCTTACCTGTCAGAAAATTCATTCAGAATTTTAAATAATGCTAATTGACATAAATAGGGTTGTGCCTTTGCCCTGAGTGCCAAATTTAGAGTAGAAGGGATACCTCCAGCTTGCTTACCTGTCAGAAAATTCATTCAGAATTTTAAATAATGCTATGGGGGGGGGTCTTTTTTTATCTGGTAGCCAGCAACTTTACTTACATTTCTACAAAGAAAAATTTGCATAGTTTTTTTCTTTTCAGATTTCTGTGACATGAAGGCTTTGAAAGGTTTCTAAATGCTGAAATGAAGATAAAAATGTCTTTATATAAGAAATATTTCTAAAATTTAAAAAAAGTAGCCTTCCAGTTATTCATTTATGAACTCAGAACGTTAACCACTGCTCTCGGATCTGTTAATTATCATATATATGAGCCGTGTCTATTGCACTTATAGTATCAGTAATTGTCATCAGTCCCTTTCTCTTCTTACCCTCTTATTAAACTACATAATTTTCTTCTCTTCCTTCCATATCTGTCATACTTTTAGTATCAGTAGCAGCTATCAGCTTAACCTGCAGTTCTACAATAATGATAGCAGTCAGCAAAGTGACAGTTGATGGTTCAGTCAATTGATAAAGAAACTGAATTGTCTTTGTAGAGATAATAGTTCTTTTGCCTCTAAAAATACAACATCACCAAATTTATAAGTACTTAGATTTGAAAATTCTTTCTACTATTTACTTTAAACCCAAGTACTCCCATTGTCTCTTATATTATGTACTTGTAAAATTTGTAACATTGAAGTTATAGTAACCTAATACATCCTTTTAGCTGACAATGTAACTTTTCTACCAAAGATGTTTCTTCTTTTTTTCAACTGTCCAAGGAGGCTCAGTTTTATCGCTCAGCACTGATAGCTATATTGGCTAAGTTATTCTTTATGGCCTCTGTGGTTTGTGCATTCATGAACTTGTAAAATCTACTATTCTTTACTTAGTTAGAAAGAAACCAAAAATGTTCACCTTAATTTTTTAGATGAAGCATTTTCATTATCTATAAGTGTTTTTGGATATAATTATGACATCAAAAACAGTCAATAACATCTGTTTTACTTAGGAATTGCTTCCACTCAGAATTAGACAGTAGAATGAGGACATTCTGTCTTCATGCTTTGATGCCCCCCCCACATCGTGTTCAAAAGATGAATCGAGATGAACAGTCCTGAAACCAAAAACACTTATACATAAATCAAAAATTATTTGTCAAGCATAAGAAAATTTTTATCTCCTTGTTTTGTTTCTTTGTCTCAAGTAATTTCTTTGAACAAGAAATGAGCTTATTGTTTATCAAATTTTCCTTGTCTTTTTTTTTTTTTTTTTTTTCCTCTTGAAATAATTGGCCCCTAAATAACTTTTCTTGAAGTCATGGTAATATAACAAGAGATATGAGTTTTTAAGTCTTTTGGGATATTTAATTTATTTTTGATTCAAATACATGAAAGAAAAATACGAGGATTAATGGAATTTGCATCAACCTAAAATCTTGGATAATTCCTTTTTCATTCTTCTTTTTCAATAATCTCCTTCACCCTTCTCCTTCCTTTTTTTCATTTCTGTTTTCCATTCTCTGCTCTCCTTTCTTTTTTCTCTTTCTTCATTTTTCCTTTTCATTCCTTTCCTCCTTCATTCTTTTTCTCTTCTCTTTCTCTATCTTTCTTCAAGTTATCCTTTATTTTATATCCTCTGACATTCACAAATACACTTAAAGTTACTTTTATTAAAAAAGAAAAAGCCCAAAAATCTATCTTGTTCTCAAGAATTCTCCCTATAACAGCTTGGATTCATTTGAAACCTCCACCTGTCTACATTCAGTTCATTTTATGGCCATAACTTGTAAACATAATACATTTGCAATTATTTTTCAATACTATTTTCTTTTCTGATTTTGGTTCCACAAGAAACCCTAGAGCGGTTCCAATGATTCCCTACCCAGACTCCCAGTGAACAATCGTACATGATATATGCAAAATAATATAACTGCCAGGTAAACTTATTATCACAGCCTGGGTGACAAGTTTTCAAGGGTTTGGCTCAGGTGTTGGTACAGAAGATGGATGGCTAAAAATCCAGGTTGTTAGATCTCATTACTGTAAAAATATAGATAATTTATATTTGTTCCAAATAAGATAGACTCATCTACAAAGCTAATTTTGTTGTCAAAGCTGTTATCAGTATGGAATAACATTGAAGAAATAAATTATTTGCAAGGTTACTATATATGTATGCATTGATTAAAATTGACTTTTGATAGCTTTTTAGAAACCTCAGAAAAAGAATCGCCTGGAAATCTCTTTACAGAGACAGTAGGGAGAACAAGACAAAACCAAAGAGAAATACCATAGACTCAAGGTTTTTGTATCATTTTGATGTCTGGCCATAACTGTATAAGATTCAACAAAGAAGTAAAATTTGCTGAAATTGTTGAATTGACTGTTTGTATTCTCTTTCATATCATATCACGCAAGCATCACAATACCAGTCTCAATAAAATCTCATCAAACAGGTTACTGATCCAAGACTTTGCTGAGATAAAAGCTTGTAATAATTATTCATCCCTTTTGAACTTTGATTCATTTCAACACTCAATTATTTCCCATAGTCTGAGTGACTGTGTCATTACTGTGTTGTTAGATCCGAAAAGCCGAAAAATGTCCTGTCTTGCGATGTTAACAAGATGGAGAAAAAAATTCCTGAATCCGCCCCAAAATTTAATCGAATTATACTTTATTGAACCATAATCCACTCCCACAAAATGTTATAGAAATTTATTGTGAACTCTTGGAGATATTCTGTGGACACAGACAGACAAACAGACAGACATGGATGAATGCATAACCTCTGTCCAACTTTGTTTTTAATCACAATCTAGATGATATACTGTGGATTGAAAGGGTCCTTTTTAGTTCAAAGTTCACTGAGGATTACTGAGTACAAGAAACGGCTCAAGAAGTCTGGAGTACACAACTGTTGAAATGTTGTGCCTATTACAACTAGGATTAGGGTGCCAGTAGAAATAAAGTATAAGAAAGAAGCTAAATAATGTCTGGCAATTATAATTTGTGTCAGAAAAGCTGATATTATTTGTCAATGAGAACCGTGGTCACTTGACAATGTCAGCATTTCAGTTCTTTTGACACTGATACTTCATTTGATCCAGTTTGTGGTGGGAAATTTTTGGAAACGCTCTAGGCTATTTTTCATCATTGTTACAAAGGCATAAAAACTATTTAAGAAATCACATACCGTAAATCCTGGCGTATAATTTGACTCTTTGAGCATCTAATATCTCCCCTGAAGGATCATGTTAGTTTGTATAGACCCTATGAAGTTGACTCTCTGATGGACACAATGCTGCCTTATGTTGAAGAGTCGACTTATCCGGTGAATATTGGACTGAATTTGATTTTGGGGGTTGATTTATACCCTGGCATACGTAGTAGTTTTGCATGCCTTATCAATTTCCCAGAGTCAAATAACTCACCAGGAGCTGCTCAGTCTGATGTCTCCATATGAGAAAAGATTTTTAAAAATCAATAGATCAAATCATTATAGAATGAATATACTGCTATGTCTTGGGGATTCTCTCTCCTCACCTACCCACTCCTTCTCTTATGTTGCTAAATGTTGTACATGCCAAACTATAAAATGAATGGTCTACAAGGGTATTTTGAGGACTACCACTTGCTACAAATTATCAATGCCCCATGTCTGTCCATATCCAGCTTCAAAAGATGCCCCCCCCCCTCCTAGTTATGATACTAGCATGTTGGATAAAGTGTAATATTTGCACTTTTTTTTTTCTTTTTCTAATAAAATGTCCGTCTTATATACTGGCATATACGGTAATAGAAGAGCTAAATAATTAAAAAAAAAACTTTTATAGAAAAAGCACCAAGCTTTACCTACTAAATATACACTCCCCTCTCTCCCCCCCTTGTTATTGTCTGACTCGTAAGCTAACGTCAGCCTCGTTAGCAAAGTTGTTGGTTGTTACAATTAAGTGGTGAATGGAATTAATTTAGTCATATTGCATGAAAGTGTTTTTGGGAAGAGGAGAATTCTTCCAATGCATGGCACAGTTTTTTTTTTTTTTCTTGTTTTCTTTTTGTAAATTGAGAAAAATTACCGAATTTGAAATCTTGTCTGAAAGTCTCGTATCGGAGACAGTGTTTTGTGAGATATGTTGACCCTTGGGCGTGAGATGTCTATAGTCAGTTTCATTGGTGATTGTGGTTTGTGTGAATGGGAGAAAATATAGTGGTTTCACAAAATGATGTCTTTGTTTCAGCAACTTATCTGGTGACCTGATCAAAGACAATGTTACTTTCACCAAACATTTTTATAAGAAGAATAAAATTATGAAAAACATCTCTTTTTCCTTTCTTTTTTTTTTTTTCCTTTCAGTTAACAGGTTTGTTCATTTTGAGAAGTGCGGAGTGACATATTGGTTCCAAGAAAACAGAATTGATAGACGGAGTTAGACCATTCAAAACATGGGTCAAGAACCTGTAGTTTTCTAGACTATCACATGCGGACTACTGCGGCCTTGTTGAAGAAATTCTAAACCCTCTAATACCCTGTTTGCAATGGCAGCGGCACTGACGATATGCTTGGAAAATGAAAGTTAATCAGTCATTATGATACCAACATCCTTTTCATCTTTTACAATACTTAGCATTATAAATCGTACAGTTATTGTAAAATGGATTTCTATTCCCTACGTGTAACATCTTATATTTATCGTCATTGAAAGCTGATAACCATTTTCTCGACCATAACATTAATTTATCTGAGTTTTTCTCTTGCTGAACTGGTGACAAGATTAGATGGTACTATTTGGTATCATCAGCGAAATTTTAACATTTGTGTCCGATAGAGCATAGATAAATAAGAAAAATAGTACTGATCCCTGTGGCACACCATTTACACACCTCCAGTCAGATTTAGAACTATTCACACAGTCTCTCTGTTTTCTATCCCATAGGGAGTCTTCCAGCCAACAAGTCAGTTAGCTAGCTATGCCTCATCTCTGCCGTTTGTAAATCTGAGTCAAGTTTCTCATTGTGAACTGAGGCTTTTTTGAAATCCAGTTATAACATATCAAACATACGATTTTGTCCGCTTTTCAAGTGTAGCAAACAGATTCTTTAGACAAGATATTCCCCCCTCTCAAGCCATGTTGTACATCACACAATATACCTTTATTCTTGGTGAATTTAACAATTCCTTTCTTTAAGAGTTTCTCAAAAGATTTTACACTCTTGCCAGGTCTAACTCAGTGGACTGTAATTACCAGTTACGGCTTTGTCACTCTTTTTTAAAATAGGTTTGACATTCACCATTTTCCATATTTCTGGAAGTTCACTATGGTCTAAAGATTTCCTCAAAATGTAGTACAGAGGAACACAGAACATCCCCAGACTCTTTAAGCACTTGTGGATGAATCTCATCAGGTCCCATTGCATTATAAGGGTTTATGGTAATTTACATCTTTACCTCTATTGGTGTGAAGAAAATATTTCTAAGGATAGAATCTCCTACCCGTCCAATTAATTCAAACGGATCTGCTACACCCTCACGATAGATACAATGCATGAAGTTATTTAACCAGATCTCGCATTTATCATCTTCATCAACAAATTCAGACTTAAAAAAACAATTCAGTTTCAGCTTTTGTGATCACTTCGTATTAATGCCCTTGGGAGCGGCATGAACCCACTTCTTCCCTCAAGCTATGGGTAAGTTGGATCCCATTGAAGGTTACTCTGACAGAAAAGAAGTTTTGTGGAACCTTTGGAAAGGTTGTACGGAACCCTGCATTACAGGAATCAACAGCAACAAATTACATTTTTTTTTTAATTTTCTCTCTTGTTACAAGGAGTTTTGTTTTGTCTGTTTTCTGAATCTAATAGAGAAATGTAATCTTTTGTCAAAGTTTCTCCAGTTTTCAAGTCGTTCTGGCTAGCTGGCATGTTTACAGGTCATACCAATGGAGCTAGATGGCTGAAATTTTAAATATTTACTCCTTATTATATCTATGGAAAAAAAACATTTTTGGGTTTTGTTTTTTTTTTCAAATCCCCCGAAATAAGTTTAATAGGGGTCGATTTACAATGTGAGTTTATGCTAAATTTGTCGTGTAGTTTGTCCTGACCGCATCTACGTTTGTTTTTTGAAAATTCAGACTTCTTGGTGATCCAACAAAAGGTGAGAGAAGTAACTGATTCTTTAACACCTCTTTTTTTTAATTGATCAATCCCAACACGGCATGCTGCCAAAAGACATTGGCTATGGGGTGGTTTCTATTGAGTGACTAACCATACCTATATATGGTTTTTCTTTAATCCTCATGTACTTTTTGATATTTATTTAGCTTAACTTATTACAGCATAGAGCTAAATTGAAGATTATTTTGGTGTCGGATACATGCCTGCCATGGTTTAGAAATTCTCAGGAGAGAGATTTCCTAAAAAATGACCCAACCTCACCATCATGCTAGTGTGACCGCCAGAAAGTGCTATATTTTGTTTGTTTGTTTGTTTGTTTGTTTTTCAATCTACAAAAATGACCTTTAAAAGATGCTAAGAATGGTTTAAATGTTTAAACATGTCCGTGCTAAGTTGGCATCACGGATTTTAAATCGTGAAATGCAGGAGACTTACTACGTCGGCAAATAGGAGGGGGGTTCTTAAACAGCACTTGGCTTCAAAATGCAGGAGTCTCCCACGAAACGCAGGAGTCTTGGTAGGTATGCAAGTGTGGCGCCTCCTGTATTTTTAGAAAGAATTGAATTCAAAACCCTCCTTTTAGCTTGATATCAAAAAGGTCACTTCGTACAACCCCCTATAAAACCCCTGAACAAACGTGTTCAATTGCTTACATGCCCCGGCACTTCTTACCGGTTTCTCTCTCTCTCTCTCTCTCTCTCTCTCTCTCTCTCTCTCTCTCTCTAAGATCGGTATCATCACACTGGCCTCCCGGCCGATCCGAACTTTACCATTTTTTCATCGTGACCAATCTCTGTACTAACTTTACCCATTTCAGTTTACCGGTGTCGGGGCATCTCACGTATGCACAGCTACATACCACTAGCTCCAAACGTGTATACTCCTCTAACTCACACACATGAAATGGCAATGCTTTTTACCACACGATTCTCACGATGATCGTCTCCTAATTCTCCTTATTCGGGAAGCGCGCATGGATCAAACTCCATGTGTGTTTTCTGTCTTACTTAGTCTTCCTATCGCGTGTCTACCTGCATCAGTAAATTAGGCATACACACTGAAGCCGGTCTCCATAACCAACCTTTAGTAAGCTGCAAGCCTTATGGATTCAAAGCAGTTCAGACACCTCCGCTTCGACCCTGACAACTGCACTATCATGGTACCACAACTCCTAGCTTTCACTTAGAAACTATCTCCCGTCTTCTCTCATCTTCTCTTAATACGATCGTATCTATGTTGTCTCACATGTATTTCAGTCCTTTATCGTCATTGATGTTCCTGTATTAAATGTACGTTTTATATTTGTCTATCTAAAAACTTGTGAGTCCTTTTTACTTAGTTCCATCATCGCGTACATATCCGTACTTGGCGCGCATTCTCTCTATACATCTCCCTTCCTTCCTTCGACATTTCCACTGGCGTTCATGTGCGGGCCACAAACACAATGGGTGCCCATTCTTCAACGTGAACTCATTAGAACTACATAGCAACCATCCTTCCGATGATTGATGACCCCGATAACTATACAATAGAACAATAAAACCTACACAAGTATGATTGCACGACACCATCTGATGCAGCCATATTCAATTTTGTCTAGTCAGACCACAGAATATGGCTCCGATCTTCCACAATCCAATCCATAATTTCTTTGGCAAAGATAACGTTTTTTGGTTTATTTTGTTGTCTTTTGCAAAAAAACAGTTGATGAATGCAGGTCTGGAATAAGGGTTCCATGTACCCAAGACAAGATTTGACATGTATGCTGTCAATTGGTCAAACAACTATTTTTTTTTAGTTTGATATTTGCCCGTAGGACATTTGCGTCCCGGTCTGTGGTTTTGAAAGTTTGAAAACTCAAGGATCCTTTCTATTAAGGAAAATTCTGGTGGCCCCCTATTTTTAGCACTTAGATTTCAGGCTCCTTAATGAACTACCAGTAGAAGCATTCTTTTACCTTTAAAATAATACTTAATTAAAATAGATTATATTCATTCGAAACCTAATATATGGTACAGCTTTGTGTACAATAATTATGTCTTTTGAAAGCTGTGCAATGGATGATGTTGTTTGCCTATCACAAGATTCGCAATGTCAGATTCATAGAGAATACTACTGCAGACAGCCCCCAAGCATTATATGAAGGACCCCCAGGGGTGCCGGGCCCCAGTTTTGAGATCGATGCCCTAGGCAACTGTTAAGTTCACCAAATGATAAATGGTTTCTTACTGCTATACATTTATTTCACTAGATCTCTTGTAGCCATTGCCTTGTTGTGTAAGATGAAATAGAAGGTTTGTTGTCATTGTGCAACTTCTTCAAGACTTTGTAAGCTATTTTGAAGCAGTCACATGGTCAGATAATTCTCAGTCTCAGGTAAAAACATTTGCGAACTTTCCTTGGTCAGTTGCATAATTCTGCAAGCAGTGGGTGTGATCATTCAAATCCAGCAATCGATTGATATCCGAGGGTGATTCACCAGACTCTGCCATTTTGAAATTATCCTCTTTTGTTGCAGTGGACAGCTCATTTCTCGCGTATATTTTCGTCAAAACCTACAAAATAATGTCCAATGGTGTAGATAACAATTGCTAAATTCACACACCCATAGCAATTATAGGCTCGGAAAATGATGTCCCTGCAACTCGGCATTTTTTATTGTGTTATAACCCAACAATTGAAACACTGGGTTCCTTTGTAAGTTTTACACAAGTACAATCACACAACATGCATTCAAAATGTTTGGTGCTTTATAAATAAATAGATAATTTCTATGCCGAAAGAATGTTACAAAAAAAAAGAAGCTTTTCTCGAAGATAAAATAAATCTTTGCATATCTACACTTCGTTGAAAATATTGCTGATGGTTTTAACAGGTGAAAAAGGTGCCGGTGCCTATTCCAAACGACCCTTTGGTTTGACATACATAAACCCTTATTGGTATTTAAGCAATATACAAAGGCTTCAAGAATCATGCTTAGCCTCCAAAAAATATAATTTTTAATTAGATAATAAACAACGTATCCATCATATATCAAGGCATTAAATTAAAAGCCACTGATTTGTTCTTTATCGAATTGCGCACCGTGAATTCATCGAAGTATGATAGAAACAGGGCATCCGACGGTTTTATGTGCAACTGACGTTTCAATAAAGAACACATGACAAACGTTTAATTTCATTATTGCAATAATTTCTGATGAATATTTCGTTTAATCATGCAAGGATTACAAAGAAATAAAGTTGAAAATAAAAATTAATTGCTTCTATTTTCACTATCGTGTTGATATCAAATCAATATGTTGTATAATTTTACTTTTTAAGGCCTTAATGACTTTTGGGAGCGTATATTTTTTGGCCATTGAGTTATTCCGAAATGAAAACTCTAGCTAATTTCAGCCATTTTAAGCCAGTCCTACCCTACAGTATTTCCAACATTTTTTTTAGCTATGAACTTAGCGGGAAATTTTGAAAAGAAGCAAATTTTAGCCATTTTCAAAAGCAGTCATGCTAGACCTGTATTTAAGACCCGTCAAACTAAAGGTAACTAAACAATTTCACAACAATCAGTAAAGTTGGCTAGCTAAGTTATTCGAGACAAATGATAACAAACATTTCTCCAGTCTCAAAATATCAGGCCTTGTACCATGCTTTCCTTTGTAAAACTTTCATTTTGTAAAATAAATAAATAAACCTTTGTCCCAAATTGATGGCTAAATCCAACTTTATGGTAGCTCTTCATTTAGTGAGGTACGAAACAATGTGTGCCGACGCCCCGAAAACAGACGGTAAAAGATGCTGACCAAAACATCGAACAATTATCGCTATAAATCCTAATCTTTCTCATCTTTTTCAACAGAAACCATCAAAGTTTAGGCGTTTGATCATTTTGTAAGTGTTTGAAGCTTTGTTTTGATAATTTGATAGAACAAATATTTACATTCTTTTCGAAGATCGCTTCTTATTCGAACGTGCTCATCACATATTTTATCCCTTCATTCGGCTACTTTGTTGTCTATTTGGCACTAATGTGAAATATAAGTTTAGTCTACGGAGACTAGCTAATTAGGGCTACCATACGGATGAAGAAGGTTTTCTATCGGCTCGTAAATACAATAAAGGGAAGGTAAACGATTTTTTTTTTATGATGGAAGGGAGATAAGTTCTGTTACTTAATTGATTTGATTCAGAAAAAAATCTTTTATCTAAAATTGGAAATCTAAATTTTGATATAAAATACCTAAATTGGCGACACTGGAGAGAAGTAACCGAAATACTTCGAAACTGTTTAACGGAAAATCATTTTATATGTCTATTATAACAGGCTGTTCAGCACTCTATCAATTCAGGCCCCTTCTTGATATACCCTGCCTTAGATTTTGGGAAAAAAAAGCATAATATGCCAGAAATGTTGCTTATTTCCATTTTTAAAACAAAAATTCACTCTAGTACGATTGATGTTGCAATAAAATCAAAGGCAGTCTTTTTAATGAAGTTAAAACTAAATCTGATTGCTCATAATGTCATCTGATAACAAAAACTGAATATATGTATATGTTTGTTACCTAATATACTATTTGTTATTGATATAAACTGGCTGGAAATTCCATGGGTGTTGACAACTAAGATTATCCATTATCTCATGCCTTTGCTTTCTCTCGCTCTTTCCCTGTATCTTCTCATTCTCTCCCTTATCCCTTCCAATCATCATTGCAGTAAGTAATACTTTCGAAAGAATTAAATGATGATTTCAATTAAATAAGTAATGATTTTATTTTTTTTAATTTATAGTAAACTAAGTAATATATTCTCATGAGAAATTACTCTGTTGGTTTGCTAAACCGAATCTTAGCTGAGATTTTTTACAAACTTGTAATGTAACAAAGAAATAAACAAAGAGAATCCATTTCACAAAACAGTCCATGTGTCCTTGATCCAAAATTTTCTCTCTCGTGAAATTTTTTCTGTACACATGCTGTTAAAAAATACTCGAGGGTAAGGTTTTTCCAGCCTTTCCTTCTCTATATTCCCCTTTTGTTTATTTTTCAAATCTATCTCCCTTCTGCTTGCTGGGGGTGATATTGCACTTGTTGAAAATTACTATTATACACTGTCCAATCTTTTAGCTAAATAGCTCACTTCACAGCCTATTACATTACTGCAAAAATATGACAGTGAGTGTATGCAATAAAGAAAATATTTTAATTTTTTAAAAGAGTCAAGGTGTGCATCATCTTGAGAGCTCACCCTGTATCTTCCTTTTATTTTGAGAAGTATGTATAAATATGTTGAAAATTCATCAAGTGAAACCGATTTTCTTTATAATAATTCTGCACTTACAGTGTAATAATATAATCATTATAACTTGTTTTCAAATTTGATAATAATCACTTAGAAACAAAGACAAATCAACGTCCACATCGTTCTTTTGATAACCTCTCGCCATGAAAACAAACACAGAATTTGTGAGATGAGAGCTGTATTTTTTTTAAAAAGTCGAAGTGTGCACCACCTTGGAAGCTCATTTTGTATCTCTCTTTCTATTTTGAGAAGTATGTATATGTTGAAAATTCATGAATTTTTTTATTCATTCCTGACTAAGCCAACATTTAATTTGGCATTTTAAAGTAAGTTTTTTTTATTTTACATTCATCAATTTGGAATTCTTTTTTTTTTTATCTCCTCAAACTTTAGTTTCATTTGTTTTCATCTTTTTAATTTCAATTTTTTCTTTGTTGATGTTTCCATTGAAATTTGAACCGCACTAATTGTCTTTCATTCAAGTACTTTTTCAATTTGAATGGAATTATCCAAATTTTCAATTTGTGGAGAAACTGCAAAAACAAAAGATAAAATCAAATACGAATTATAGGTTTATTATCACTTTCCCCAATTTTTTTTTTTTTTTGCTCCCAATGTGAATAGAAAAAATTTCAGTTTGGTGAGATTGAAGACTAAAATGTATTTGTGTGTATTTAAAACCGTTCACGGTACTAATAATAAATATTTTTTGAATAGTTTTATTCACATTAGCTTCAAATTATAGCCATTTTTGATTTAAATTGAATCTTTCCATTTGTTGAGTTGATAATCAACTGCTAAAGCACAAATCAAAAATTGAGCATGTTTTTTCTGATTTTTCTAAAATTTGTGTGGTGGAAATTTGTTTTGATATGCTCACTTAACATTCTATTTCCTTGCAATGAAACCAGAAGAGAAACTCCAAAGACACTTCCTAGACTTTTACCAAAAAGTGATATGCAACAAGAAAAAATGTTCTAAATTTTTTTATTGTAAGAAATATCTATAATAAATGAAGTTATTTTTTTTATCTAAAATTTATTTGCTTTTCATGTTTAGAACCTAAGATTGAAAAAAAAAATTTCATACAGCAATGGGGCCTAAATGACATATAGAAAAATTTACATGAAAAATAACTACAGATTTTGAAATCCTACCAGACACTTAAGTTTTTCTGACTGATCACAAACATGAGAGGAAGATAATTTTGTGTTGAGTTAAAAGAAATTGAAGTAGATTCAGACACACTTAGTTTTATTGCTTTTAAAAGTGGATTTTGTTGTCATGTTAATGTAAATACAGTTATTTTTTATCATAGTAAGATCCAGGGATTTATTGAAGATTAATAAATTTTATACTACATAATTAACATCTGACAGTATATAAGATGGATTATTTTTCATGTTGCATAATTGTCTATTTCATAATAAAAAGAATTTATCAACAAAAATCGGGTGCAACTGAGCCTATTGAAGTATGAAGTGAGTTGATATATTCTAATTTCTTTAATCAATGTACTTATTTTGAGTTTACTTTCTTTTCTTTTTTCAGACGTTCCAGCTAAACAATATTTCATGAACTTAAATAATTTCATCGACGCATCCACCATCCGTGGTAGTAGAAGCAGGAAGAGGAAGAAGAGCAAGTAGTCTTTGAGTCAATTGATTCTCATACTTGTAAAATATAATTTGGAAATATCGAGTATTATTTTGGCATTATGGCATTAATAACAGCTGGTAGAAAAAAATTAATTGGAATTCATTTTCATTTAATGCATCACACCTTCTAATGACCTTTTCCTTCCTTCCTATTTCTGTTGTTTAACATAAGTGGGACCACCCAAATAGCATCTGATAGTCATATGTGGACACATCTAGAATATTGTGAAACTTGTAGATGTAAATTGATAGTTCAATTTTAAAAATAAACTTGAGAACTCTCACTGGAGAGAGATCATATCCGTGTGAAGTGTGTTGATCTTCTTTTTCATGAATCAAACTTGGTGTATATGTAAAAACCATCTGGAAAGAAAACATTCTTGTGAAGTGTGTCTCTTCCTCTTTAACAAAGTCATATTTAATCGATATTCTAACACAAACTAGAGAGAAATCTTCTGTGAGGAGTTGGGGATCCTACACGAAATATTTGTGAAAACACACTAGAGAAAAACCATATATTGTGCACTGGGTGACTTTTCTTTTCATTGAAGTCTAGTTTAAGGCAATATATGTTATCACAAACTGGAAAGAAGTGATACTATTAATCTCTTGTGTGTAGAGCTTCCTTTTCAGGAAATATTTCATGAACTCATGATAATTTGGTGAATTTGAATGTTTCATCAGTTTTTTTCATAGTCTAAAAATATGGATAACTACCCTGAAAAGAAATTATCTTTTGGAAGTTATGGAAGTGAATTGACTGATAGTTCAACTTTCAAAAAGCTATTGAAAACCCGTACTGGAGAGAAGCTATTTTCTTGTGAAGTGTGTGGCTCTTCCTGTTCACGAAAGGCACTTTTGGTGATGCATATGCGGACACACACAGGAGAGAAACCATATTCGTGTGAAGTATGTGGCTCTTCCTTTTCACGGAAGTCACGCTTGGTTGAGCATACACGAATACACACTGGAGAGAAACCATATTGTTGTAAAGTGTGTGGCTCTTCATTTTCACAGAAGACAAGATTAGACATGCATATGACACTACACACAGGAGAGAAGCTAAATGCATGTGAAGTGTGTGGCTCTTCATTTTCACGGAAGTCACATTTGGTTAGGCATATACGAATACACACTGGAGAGAAACCATATTCTTGTGAAGTATGTGGCGCATCATTTTCACAGAATTCTTGCTTGAACATACATATGCGAACACACACTGGAGAGAGGCCATATTTATGTGAAGTGTGTGGCTCTTCATTTTCTGACAAGACCACTTTGAGGCAGCATGAGCGAATACACACTGGGGAGAAGCCATATTCTTGTGAAGTGTGTGGCTTTTCCTTTTCACAGAAGTCACATTTAGTAACGCATATGCGAAAACATACAGGAGAGAGACCTTATACTTGTGAAGTGTGTGGTTCTTCATTTTCAGACCAGTCAACTCTGAGGCATCACAAGCTAACACACCCTTGAGAAGCCATGTTCATATAAAGAGTGTTGCACTCGCTTTTCACAGAAATTATATTTCATGGCAGATATGTGAAAACCTGCTGAAGAGATTTATTATTATGAAACGTGTGGCTACAACTTTCAGAGAAGACAAAGTAGAACCAACATATGCCAACGCACATTTGGGAGAAACCATATTTTTGTGAGGTGGGTGGCTCTTCATTTTCACAGAAGTCAAGCTTAGTTATATGACATATCACACCTGAAAGAAACCATATCCTTATGAAGCCTGTGTGTTTTCCTTTGCACTGAATTCTGGTTGAAATGACGTATGCAATCAGACAGTAGGAAGAAATGATATGTGTGCTGATAGATTATCAAATCTTATTTAATTTGGAGGCTTGGAGAGCATTGTCTGAATAGACAAGACTTTACTGACTAAATGAAAGCATCATAAATCCGTATTACTCCACAGTGATGGATTTTCTTCTTAATAGCAAACAAAAGCATCATAAAGACTGTATCATTTATCCAAGAAGTGATTTCCGGGGAAACAATGTAGGCTTTCTTATATTGTTATTAAAAAACTGTTTCCAATGATCAAAGAACTTATTTTACCCTGTATGATATCAGACTCAGATGCATTGAAGGCATATGGAAAAAATGGAAAATGCTTCTTAATTGTTAGCCACTCCAAGCCTCTGCTTAAGTGGCAAAGAAGCTTTGACAACTAAAGTTCTAATGCCCTGCACAAGCTGTGAAAAACAATGGCATCCAGCATGTATTGTGTTAGCTTGGTTAACTAGGAGTGTAGCCAAAATGATAAAAGCATGAAGTGCCTACTGTGTATTTTCCAGAGATCTAGCAGTGAATATTAAATTGGACCAAAATGTATTCCCTGAAGTGTTATCAACAAGAGACTTGGAGTTGGAAATCGAGAGACAAGGACAGCCATTCCAGATATTGTGAGTGGTATTAAGCCATTTCTGTTAAAAAATGAGGCCCATTAGGGCATTTTTATTAAATAAATAAATTGAACAACTGTAGCCACCAAAGGTGGTGAAGGGTTCTATCCTTTTTTTTTACATGTGCATGTGTTTATATGTCCCAGTACTCCTGGCCATGTTGTTTTGTCTGCAGACTTGAAAATTGGCATCAATACTCTACTCAATCCCTTCTAAAAATGGCTTTTTGGGCCTTATTTTGATGGGTATAGTTTATTGATAATATCTAAATTCCCCAGAATCTAGATGGAATTTATATACATTTGTTCAATTATTGACTGTGATGGCGAGTCTGCTCATTATTTTATGGAAAAAACCTCATAATAATGTTAAAAAGATTTTTAAATGAATTTTCTTCATTTTTATCATTCAGACTGTAAAAATACCTTTTGAAAAATGCATCCATCAATTTTTATATCTTCATTCATTCAAAAGACTCATTATTTCTATATCATGTGATTCTTTGCTCCATTGTTCGGCAGTGATTAGGATGAAAGTTGAGCTTTAATGAAAAAAAGAAAAAAAAAGAACACACACAAACAATCTGGAAGTTTTGTACAGTTATTGGGGGGAGAAACAGCTAGGGGTCCTATCCATATATGCAAATATCTTTACCATATTTCACCAAATGTCCATCCATATTTGACAGCCTACCATAAAAACTACCCAACATGACCCCATGAAATTTTCCATGGGTACTCCACAGAGCCCTCGGCAGTTTCTTAACAAGTTATATTTTGATAATCACCCCTCAAAATATATTCCGCAAAATTTCATTGAAATTCATGGAGAACTTTTGGAGATATTGTGTGTACAGACAGGAGCGAAAACAGAAATGTAGAAAGCACATAAAAATATCTCTGAATCAGAAAAAAAGCCTTGGATCAACCCAAAAATTTAAACACTTCTTCCTTTGTATATGTCAAACCTTTCCTAGTCTCTTTGCTTATCTAGAAAGAACAGTCTCCAGTAGTTAATGCTTTTAAATTTCTAATGAATTGTTTACTTTAGATATTTGGAGCTTCAGGACAACCTCTGCATGGTTGTGTAATGAAATAACTCAATAACAGAGACAGAAATTGATAATTGAAACTATTCCTTTTGAATAAATATCTTTTAATTTCCAAATTAGGAGTAGCTTCCTTCCTCCTATTTCTTGACTTCACTGACAAAATGGAAGGCTGCAAATGTTCTTTTTTAAGGTAAAAATCTATTTGTTTGTGTCAATCTATGGCATCCTTTCATCTGGGGGTGATATTGCCTCTATTGAGAATGACCGCCCTGTGGGAACGAACATTTCCATTTCCATCCAAAAATGGAATCCCCTTTCATACCTGTATCAACATATGATGGACAGAAAAAATACGAAAATGAATATGTTGAAAATAATCCATTTTTATCCAAAAATTGATTTCTCATAGACCCCAACATTATAGGACTTCTCTCCTTTTGCGATGTTTGATTTGGTAATAGAAGCAATGGTGTAACTACAGTTTTTTGCAAATTTCCATATGGACTTTTTTCAGATTTAAGAATATTGTTGATTCTTGTAAATTTTTATTTTTGTTGTGTATGTGCTTGACCGTAACTGATATGACTGTTGTATGTTTGTATGAAAAAAAGGAATGACAATTCTGTTCTATGCTCAAAAGTGAACTTTTTGGGATTGTAGCTTCTAGAAAAGCAAATTCTGAAGTTTTCTTCACTGAACGCAAGTATGAAAGGAAGATGATTTGGAGTTGAGCTAAAAGAAATTGAAATAGATTTAGACACAGTTAACTGCTTTTAAAATGACTTTTGCTGTCATATTGATGTGAATACAATGAAAGCAATATTTTTGATAGTGAGTGAGATCTAGTAATTTACTTAAGACTAATAAATTTCCTGCTACATTTAATCATATTAACATTTGAATATATGTAAGAGATAATTCTTCAAAAAGCATAATTGTCTATTTCATAATGAAATTATTTGTCTACAAAGATCAGGTGCAACTGACCTTATTGAAATATAAAGTGAGTTAATATAATCTAGGTTCTTTAATTACTATATATTTTGAGTTTACTTTCTTTTTTTCACAGGTGTTCCAGCTAAACACTATTTTATGAACTGAAATGATTTGGTGAATTTGAATGGATCTTCATTTTCTAGATGACCTGAAATGAAGAAAATATAGAAAACTACTTAAAAAATATTGTGAATTGTATGGTAGTTCAATTTTATGCTGGAACTTGAAAAGCCTCACTGAAGATGAAACATATTCTTGTGAAGTGTGTGAATCTTCCTTTTCATGAAGTCAAACTTGGTGCATATGCAAAGACTTTTTGGAATTAAAACATTCTTGTGAAGTGTGTCTCTTCCTCTTTAACAAAATCATATTTAGTTGAATATATTCCTACACAAACTGAAGAGAAATCCTCTTTTTGGAGTGTGTAGGTCATTTTTTATTCTAAACATTTGTGAAAATATACTGGAGACAAACCATATATTTTGTAGGGGTGAATTTCTTTTCATCGAAGTCAAGTTTGAGGCTAGATATACTATCACAAACTGGAAAGAAATGATATTGATCTCTTGTGTGCAGAAATAAATTTTCATGAAATATTTTATGAACTCACATAATTTAGTGAATTTAAATGCTTCATTTTTTTCTGTAGCTTCTGGAGAGAAAAATATGGAAAACTACTCTGAGAAAAAATTGTCTTTTGGAACTTGTGGAAGTAAATTGACTGATAGTTCATCTTTGGAAAAACAATTGAAAATCCATACTGGAAAAATACCATATTCTTGTAAAGTGTGTGACTCTTCCTTTACATTCAAGTCACTTTTAGTGGTGCATATGCGAACACACACAGGAGAAAAGCCATATTCATGTGAAGTGTGTGGCTCTTCCTTTTCACGGAAGTCACATTTGGTGATGCATATGCGAACACACACTGGAGAGAAACCATATTCTTGTGAAGTGTGTGGCTCTTCATTTTCACAGAAGTCAAGCATGGATATACATATGACATTACACACTGGAGAGAAGCCATATTCTTGTGAAGTGTGTGGCTCTTCATTTTCACGGAAGTCACATTTAGCAAGGCATATACGAACTCACACTGGAGAGAAACCATATTCTTGTGAAGTGTGTGGCTCTTCATTTCCGCAGAATTATTGTTTGAATGTACATATGCGAACACACACTGGAGAGAGGCCATATTCATGCAAAGTGTGTGGCTCTTCATTTTCTGACAAGACAACTTTGAGGCAGCATGAGCGAATACACACTGGAGAGAAGCCATATTCTTGTGAAGTGTGTGACTTTTCCTTTTCACAGAAGTCACATTTAGTAACACATATGCGGACACATACAGGAGAGAGACCCTATTCTTGTGAAGTGTGTGGTTCTTCATTCTCAGACAGGTCAACTCTGAGGCAGCATAAGCGAACTCACCCTTGAGAAGCCATGTTTCACGGAAATCAAATTTGTTGGCAAAATTGCAAACATGCTGAAAAGATACAATATTCCTGTGAAATGTATGGTTGTTTCTTCAAGAGTAGTCAAATTTGAACCAACATATGCCAACATACACTTGGGAGGAACCATATTCAAGTGTGTGGCTCTTCATTTCATAAAAGTCAAGCTTTGACATATGACTTTACACCCTGAAGCCATATTCTTATGAAGCCTGTGAGTCTCCCTTTGAAGTGACATATGCGATCAGACAGTGAGAAGAAATGATATTCATATGTACACTGACAGATTAAATCCTCTTGTTCAGTTTGGAGGCTTGGAACACGTTCGTTGATGAGACGTTAATGGTTAAACAAAAGCATCATGAAGACTATTATTCCTCAGAGAAAGGATTTTTGGGTAATGGACACTTTCATCGATGTAGTGTTTCTTAGTTTGGTATTTGAAAGAACATAGGAAACACTGTTTCCCAAAATAAAGGAACATGTTTTACCCCATAAGACAATATATTCAGATGCATGGAAGGCATATGAATAAATGGAGGAGATACGGATCATGGGATAGTCACAGGACTATGAACAACTGTCAAAACTTTGTTG
The DNA here is from genome assembly GCA_963457665.1 of Thysanoteuthis rhombus. NCBI lineage: Eukaryota > Metazoa > Mollusca > Cephalopoda > Oegopsida > Thysanoteuthidae > Thysanoteuthis > Thysanoteuthis major. The sequence goes on along the minus strand of OY735201.1, from coordinate 13,505,793 downwards.
ATCCTGTGTCCCGTGCCCAAATGAACATGGAAGAAAGTATGTGGAGAAATTGCAAAAGATATTTCTAACCAATACTTTTTTTCCTTATCAAAATAAAACCTAATGAATATCAAAAGTTTCTGTGTTGATATGTCAGTCTCCAAATACTTTTTAAGATGCTTCTGCCCTTCTTAATTTATGTTTTTCATTGTGCACAAATTAAATTTCAATTTCATTTAAAACCAACTTAAAGTCTTTAGTAAAAGCTCCTTGAATTGCCAAAGAATTCTTAAGACATTCAATAAGGCTTAATTCCCATTTTGTGATAATTTTTTTCAAATAAATGTGATATTTATTATAGTCTTTGATAGTATTTCCCTTTTTTGAACTGGGCTACAGGGAATTGTCAGAAAAATTCAATAATAGCTATAAAATAATCTAGAGTCTTCAGTCTTTTTTAAAGCTGCTGAGTGATCTACTCTCAACGCTAGAATTATTAGCTTACTATTTAACTGCTCTCATGCAAGTACAAAGCCACTTCACAGCATACTTTGACTTTGTAATTGTGATGACTTTCCCATGTGACAGTGTCAATGGCTTCAAGTGGCCAAGGCCATTTATAAAGGTACAACACTAGATGAGAGAAGGGCATTCTTATATAAGATTTGCATTAAAAAATGTGGGGCTTATTACAAAAACCAAAATGCAGACAAAAAACAAAACAGACAGAGAAAAATGTGGACAATTTATTCTTGCCACAGCTTATCAGTTTATATATGAATTTAATGAAAGAAAAAATAATATGTATCTCATATAATTACCCGTGTCATTGTTTGTTTCTTCTCTGCCCCAAATGGGGCTGATTTTTTAAAACTAATCTGCTAAGAACCTTCTCAGTATTGATATTTCATAGAATTAGTACATTTTATATAGAATTCATTAAAAAAAAACATGTAATTGCTAGGTAACTTCAAAGGTTGAATGTATTGCTTGTTTTCTGTATAGTGTTTTGAAAGTTGAAAGAACGGCAAAAATATAGTCAATATCTACCTGGGTGCACTGTAGCAGCTACCCTTATAATGTGAGAGTGTAATTAGGTGTTACAAGTGTGAGTTTACGTGATCATTATTAGAAAACTGATCTAGACTGAAATAGATATTTGACAAGTCGATAGGGGATTGTCTTAAGGAAGCCAGAGTTATAAAGCTAATTATGTGACCAGCTGCTTACAGATCTGTCTGAAAATTCTGATTGATGGCGATGGGTGTATATTTGACTTTATTGAAATTTATTGTATATATTTTTTATCTAAATTTATTTACCTTTTCTTGAAAAAATCACCACAGAGTTGAGAACTTTCAATTTTCTTATTGGTTGAAATTTAGCACCTAACCTTCAAAGGGAAGAGATCTTTTGTGAGCTTTCTCTTTCTTTTCCTCCCCCCTTTTTCTGAGCACACATGAAATACTTTCTTAACCACAGGTGATGAATTAAACCCACTTGTTTTTACCGGTGAAGCATTTAGTCACTTCTTTGTTGCTTTGAATGCTCCAAATGGCCTTGTATCCTGATTATTTTGTTGGACAAAAATCCCATACACTAACAAACATAATGATAAAATTTTCCTTCTACATATTTTCTGACCATGAGGTGAAAATCATCAACTCTGATCAACTCCATGCTAAATGAAAATTATTCAGAACTCCACTGAATTCATCAAACAAAAATCACCATCTACAGAACTTAACCAGAGGGCATTTTCCTCTCTGGCAGAATTTGACAAAAAGTACTTCCTTCTCTATTTACTCTATAATCTTCAACTTTTTGAAAATGGACACTTGGTTACTGGAAATCTTCAACTATAAATTATTTTTTCCTGCAAAGGCATGACTTCTTTGCAAACTCACATCTTTCCTTTTTATTCTATATTCTCTGTTTTGGGCCCTTTGTTGAGAAGAGTTTGGGATGTATGGAAAATCTAAAATCGTTTGCATTTTTGTTTTCATCTCACTTGTCCAATTCAGAGCTGTCCATTATAGCAGCTAATCAAAAAATAATACCAACATATTACATAGAATTGAAATTTTACAATTTTGAAAATATGATTAGTTGATTGGATATTCATATTTCCTTTGAGCTGTTCAGAAGAGATGAATGTAGAAATTCAAATATACCCTTAAGCTGTGATCCTTTCTTTTGCAAATTTAAATGGTAGAACTGAAGATAGCATACCATATTCTGCTACACATCTCTGATCTTTTTGAATGCAAGAATTTAATAACATCTTATACATAAGAGAGTATAGAATATTTTCTTACTTTATCAATATCTTATCCTACATTTTCTCGGGTACCAAACATTTTGCAAATTCGTACTATACGAAAAAAATACTATTGATTATTTCATTTTCACAAAACTCATGTAATGTAATTGTTTTTCCAGCAGCTTGTGATCTTTCTTTGGTCAATAATTTTCCAGTGTAATGGTAGGATGTTAGAAAAAATACAGCCTAAATCATCTAGGCTTCATCTGAGAGATGACCCTTTATTCAGACCTATAAAGGAGGATGAAGAGAAAAAGAAGTTAAACAAGGAATGAAGTTTCTTATTCAGTAATCAGAGCCAAACAAGGAACGGGCTTTCTTCATATCATTTTAACTGAACATTTCCGATTGTATGGGAAGGCGAGAAAAAAAGGACCTGTGTGTGAAGGTTGCTCTCTGGATCTCTACTTGTCACCTAATGTATGCATTCTATAGTCAAAGCTACGTAATCATGACGTGTACTTAAATCCCATGATTAGTTTGTCCTGTGATCAATATTGTGTGTCACTGACGTTGCAAAGGATGAAGTTTCTTACATAATCGTCGTAGACAAACAAGAAACAAACTTTCTTTTTGTCATTTTGTCTGCCTACTTCCAATCACACGGAAATGATGGGGAGAGAGACCTGACCGGGAATGTGTATTCGTCGCTTAATTGAAAGTCACAGCATTATAGATTGTGGAGGAGTTTGAAACGCAAGATTAGGTTATTTGCAGCTGACTATAGCAAATGACTATATTTTGAGTAGTCGTTTAAATGACACTTGAAAATGTTTTTGATCTAGCAGCTAAAAAGAGAGATGTACGTGGAGTTAGTACAGTCCCCTTGCTTACTAAGAAGGGTCAGTCTCTGGTAGCTAAGGCTACATTGAAAAGGATATCTTCCAAGGCAATACACATGGCTTAGAAATTATGTGCGAAAGAGCTTCAAACTGCAACCAATCGATACATCACTAAACAGATGACAAATAACTACAAAGGAAAGGAATATGTGAAGAGTTCCACAAGTTGCAAAAGCTGTTGACCAAAGGAACCGGTCTGATTACTGCTCACATCAACGCCTATTTGGGTGACATCTCTTGCCTCGATGCGAACAGAGAGGGAAATCGGAACACCTCAAACTGGTCGGAACAGACAGAGGCACTAGCGATTGACGGCCTCTCTTACGAATCGTACTTGAGTGTTGTGAAATTGCTGCAGAAAAAAACCCAAACGGTGAGGACGTGATGTTACCGTTACGAATATAGACAAGCTTTAAGGTCTATTTCCTGAGCAAAAGTAGGCCTCTCTGAGATCTGGCCCTGGTCGAGACAGACCCTACATCAAGTGTTAGTGAGGGAGGTGCCAATTAGAGAAAATCTGGTTTAGAAGCGCCATGGGGCGGATGGCGAGTGTTGCTTGTTTTGACATCGCGACTCACAACGTAGATCCTCAGGTATCATAGGAGAAATTGTGGCCGGCCAAAGATAAGATGGTGCGGCGAACTAGGCATGTTCAGCAAATACTAGCTCCGCGATGTCCATGAACGAGAAGTTTGGTGAATCCTGGGGAAGGTCCATGTCCAAAGGTAGACGTCAAGAGGCTATTGCTGCTGCTGATGATGATGATAGAATACGGCTGTAGCACCGGAAGTGAACACTGTCTCTTCCAATTCAAGAATTAATAATAACACTTTATCTAACCTTAAATCTCCCAAGAGTGGATCAGAACGACCTTGCTGAATTCGCACCTAGAATAAAATAAAATTCTACATAACCAATCAGAAAAATGCAAATTACATTTCTCAACCAATAGAAAACCATATATGTAAGTTTCAAAACAACTCTTCTCTGGAGCCTTTCCAATAAAACATAAGGCGTCCAGAGAGTCAATTTAGCAGTATGCATTTAGGTTTCCATAGGAGACTCTTGTAAGCAGCTCACTTCACACACACACAAGTACACACACACGTACGCACACACGTTCACGTACGTGCGCTTCAACACGCTTGTGGTTTCAATCAAGCTTTAGCATTCATGTGAGAAAATTGCCATGTCATTGCACTTACTACACATTATATTTCATACTAGGGCTGGATTGCGCTAATGCGGGGTGTGTAGCATGTGAAAGGGCCCTAAATCTTAAAAAAAGAATACATACTTGAAATACATATGAATATTGAAACACGTAATTATTTTACTTGTGTAGTATCTTACATAGAATGTAATAATACTGACTGGTTCGATAGCAGCTTCTTTTTTCCCGATGATATCTCACATAGAAGATCCTTGGCATTCTGCTCTAAGTTTGAAAATGGAGACCGTACAGTTCAAATATATCCATGTTAAGATTCATAGAGAATACAAGCAGTGTTCCAGTCTTGTTCAGAAGATTGCAGAGAATCATTGGTAATTTGAAAATGCTGTAATACTTGATTCCACAATATAACCATTGTTGCCCTCTTTACCATGGTTGGAAGCTGTCCCCGGGCCTGTTATTGACACTGCCTTCTGATCGTTGTTATTTGAGACATCATCCAAGATTTGTTTTATTGCATCAGCTGTTAGAAGAGCTCTCGTTGCATTTGCACGTGCTGACCACTTGGTATCTTGCCTTCTTTTGAAATCTACTCTAATAATAAACATAATTAATGATGAACATTGTGAGATTTATTGGTTCGTTGTCCGTGACACCGAACTCTTCCACTGGGGTTGGGTGTTAAAATATCGCTGAAAGAATGCTATGCAATTTTCTGATAAAAAAAAAAATCATTTTTTTTTCTAACAAGAAACCCATCCCAATCGAAATATTTCCGTGATTTTTTCCACTGGGATCAGCATGTAGATCACATGGGAAACAATATACCATGACACACGCCGTACAGCAATTATTAGTATGCTTAACCTGCTACCTGTTATTAGTAGGTTCAATCCTCATTTGATCTCCAACCATCGATGGCCTGATACAAAATCTCTTTGTTAATCAATAACAAGAAAAAGTTTATCCCATAACTTTCCAATATTTACGATCTCAACCATCTTGATTGTTTGGCCATTCACCTATATCAATAGATCACTTGTTCTTTTCACTTGGTCTTCAACATTCAATGAATGCTTACTAGTTATAAAACTTCTTCTGCCCTGGTACTAGTGGTTCCTACATTCCATACTTCTTACTATCTATCTCTTTCTCTTTCTCTTTCTCTCTCTCTCTCTCTCTCTCTCTCTATATATATATATATATATATATATATGTATATATATATATATTAGTCTCCTAATTTCTATCTATCTTTCTGTCTACCTATCTATCTATCTCAGTCTCTTAATATCTATTTACCTCTCTATATATGACTATCTGTATAAATATATATATATATACGTGTGTGTCTATCTATCTCAGTTTCAATCTCTATCTATCTATTCTCTTTCTCTCTCTCTCTCATATGTGTGTGTGTGTGTCTTAATCCCTATCTCTGCATATGTGTCAGTCTCTTTATTTCTATACATCTGTATCTCTCTCCATATGTTCATCTATCTCTGCATATATGTCTATCTATCAGCCTCTTTATCTATTTATCTATCAATCTATCTATCTATCTATCTATCTATCTATCTATCTATCTATCTATCCGTATATTATACATATATATCTATCTATCTCAGTCCTTTACAAGAAAAGCACTGCGTCGGGTTCGAAATCAGTACACTAGCGAATGATCTGCAGAAACGATGTACAATTAAGCTAAGCTCAGAAAATCTCTTTCTCTCCCTAGAGACGACGGTTTGTCAATCAACATTTCCGATTTCCAATGCTCAGCACAGATTAAACGCCGATAAGACAATTGCTTAAAACTCCATAATTAGCATTTGCTTTTGTCATTTTGTAAATCAGATATCTATAATCAAATGCTCCCCGCCCGTGAGAGATATGGAAAATTACGAAAACAACGTAGAAGGGTGGTGGAGTAGCTGTCAAGTCAGAGGGCAGCGATACGAAAAGCTGAGGTGATTTATGTTCAAAATGCAACCCAAGAACAGCCCTGGATTAACTAAGTAGCTGAAGTAACATGTGCCAGGGGCCCCGAACTTCCTACGACCCCGTAGAATCATCACGAACATCACAATGTACGTGTTTATGGTATCAAGAATTGATCTCATCTTCTTTTTTTTTCTTCTTTTGCTTTACATTGTTCACTTTCAGAAGCATAGTGGCATCCATTACGTTGGTCTCTACTGCTCATTGAAATGAAAAAGTATGGCGTCTCTTCTGCTCGGGAAATGAAAATGTATAATATGGCAAGTGGCGAGTCAAGACCATATAAACAGTTTATATTTCTAAAAATCTAAGTAACAGTATTGGAAAAGATTTCGAAACAATGACAACGGGTTGCAGCTGTTTACATCATGTGACATAGTGTACCAGAATATCATAGTCAAAACCAAAAATTATGGTACATAGCTTAGGTTGAGTGAGAAATCTCCGAGTGTCCGCGAGAGTCGATAAGAGAAGCATTTGAGCAAGCTTGAATCCAGAAAAACTGAAAGAAATCAACAGTTCAGATATATCTATGGTTTATAAGACAACGTTTGTTAGAATCCATCGGATCGTGTACGCCGGTAGGGAAAGCCGAACAAATCAGTGGGCGTGTTTTCATTGTTCAGCTTGAACGTGGTTCCATTGCCGTTTCGATCTTTGTGCAGCGGCTATGATTTCAGTTTTAAATACCTTTGTATTTCTGTGTCGTATATGTATCATGTAAATACCAAACTTCCATTTATCACCGTGTTAAAATAATAGCTCCAATTAAAGGTAAAAATTGGCTGAAATCACTAACCCCAAACAGTCAGCCGTTCATGAAAGATGGATACAGAATATATTAATTGGTCAAGTGCAGAAACTACGAATCAAAATTGCTCGCTTGCAAGCATTTATAGTGGGATCCTTGAAAGTGCGGGGCCCCTGGCACTTGTTATTTCTACTACTTAGTTAATCCAGTACTGTTCTTGAGATGCATTTTGAACCGAATTCATTTCATATCTTGGCTCTTCGTATCGATGACTTCTGACTTTGCAGCTATTACACCAATCTACCACGTTGTTACAGAATATTTTTTCTTGTACAAACGAAATAGATGTCTCTCACAGGTGGGGGCGGTATTTGGTAATTAATCTCTGATTTTTAAGAAACACAACAAGCGCTAGATATGGAGTTCTAAACAATTATCTTGTCGCCGCTTAATCTGTGTTGAGCGTTGGAAATCGGAAATATTGATTGACAGGGAAAGAGATTTCCTGGGCTTAGCTTAATTGAATCTCGTCTCTGCAGATCATTCGCTTGTGCTGTGATTTTGAACCTCGTGCTGTGCTTTTCCCTTGGGTCCCTGTGCCAAACTAGACCAAATTTAAGATAGACGAACAGATATCAAGAGACTGAGATAGAGAGAGATAGAAATAGACAGAGACTGAGAGAGAGAGAGAGAGAGAGAGAGAGAGAGAGAGAGTCTAAGAGATGTGAACTAGATAGACATATGCAGTGATAAATAGAGACTGAGAGATGTGATATATATTTATGTATACATATTGAGAGAGAGAGAGAGAGAGAGAGAGAGAGAGGTGGATAGATTCCGAGGGAAAGGGAGAGAGAGAGCGAGGTAGATAGATATGTGAACTAGAGAGATATATCGATAGATAATATAGAGAGATATTGAGAGAGGTGTGAGCAGAATAGATAGATACTGAGAAATGTGAACTAGATAGTTATGTGATCGGGATAGATGTGAACTGACCGAGATAGATAGATAGATAGATAGATAGAGTTCGACAATTAAGCAATCCTTCTCCTTTATATTGATCGCCACTTCTCCTGTAAGTGGCAATAACTATGGCCGTAACTGCTTGGAAACCGTCCCATGCGAAAACACAACAGTCCAGTTCATTATCACAGCCTCTCCTAATATGCTGGCTTCATTTATCCGGAGAGATTTACACACCCGGGGAAATAAGTAGAAAGCAGTCGGTTAGCGCCTGACACTTAACTTTATAAGTAGTTTCATCATTGTAATGTGTGTTTCTAATATTTAATTTTATTTTTTCAATAAACTTGCATCAGATGACAATCAAACAGTCACCAGATTGTTTTCAGATCGTCTAAACGACGTGGGTGGTCGATTTTGTTTAAAGTAAAACTGGTCGGTTTTCTCCGCCGGTAGAAAACGCGTGAATTGGATTTTTAAAGGAGGCAGTCGTACCTGGACACACAAGGAACAAAAAGTAAGTGTGAGTCAATCGAGCTGACTTACCAACGGACTGACGGTCACGGTCAGGGTATAGTGGACATATTCTGACCGACAAAATGACCCAATTCAATTTAGACATATTCTGTACCTGCATGTTAACTACGATTCTAAACAGTGCTTTTATAGTGAGCGGTAAGTTACTGGTCTTTATTATTTTCTTTCATGACGATGATCAACTATCTATCTATCTATCTATCTTTCTATCTATCTATCTATCTATCTATTGAACAATCGTAGCCATCATAATGGTGAAGGTTCTATTTTTTTGTATGTGCTTGTGTTAGTGTGTTTGTTTATGTGTTTGTTTGTGTATTTAAGCGCTCCTGGTGATACCGTTTTGTCAACGCTCTCGGAAATTGGCATCAGAGCTCCCCTTTGACCACATCTAAAAATGTTTTTCTCTAATTCTTCGGGAAAAAAGTTCTTTCTGACCTTTTGGGGGTCTCATTTTGACGAGTTTATTAATAACATCTATATTTTCCAGAGTCTAGATATATTTAGATGTCTTTTTTACTCTGTTGTTAGAAGTTCATCATTGGAAACAACATCTATATTCTCCAGAATCTAGATATTTCTAGATGTTATTTTACTCTGTTTTAGATGTTTTCCAGTGGAAGAAGCCAATGATATCATAACTAAAATTGATTCTGTCCATATTTATTTTCTTCGGTGGAATTCTTTTATATGGCTTCATATTTTGACGCTACGGCTGTTCAATTATTTACTGGGATGGCGAGTCTATGTAACTATTTTGAATGAAATGTTTCTAAAGACAAGTCCTTACCTGAGATGAATTTGGTCGAAATATCAACTCTTGTTTCCGTGAAGTCTGTATTTGTTTACTTTCTTTTTCATACTTTAAGACTTACTAGTTCACTACTTCAAAGCTGTTAACAGTGAAAATAAATGTTTACGTTTTATCAGTTTCGTATTCGGACAGAGAAACAAGCAGAAAAAGTCACTCTGTTCATTATATATATACAATAAAGGTAATGAATCTAAATCACTTATCTTCGACATCTTTGTCGAATATGTACCAGTCATTATGGTTGGAAATTCTGTGATTAGTTATAATCATTCCACAGGCTGTTCGGGCTGGAATCGAATATTAGTCCGAAAAATCATTAGTTATAGATTTGAAAAAAATATCTCGTAAGGTTCCATTGTTGCCTAAAGAATGGAAACGTGATAGAATGGTATAATTAGTTTATATGACACGTGTGGTTTAATCTGAAGAAGAAGAATGAAAAGAATCAAAATACTCCTCTGGTAACCACGAATTAGATTTCTTCAATGGTAACCATAATATTTCCACTTTGGCAAATTCCTTTCTACTTCACTAGTGAACCACAACGCAACATAATTACTCACTTAAACTATCCATTGACGAACTTGATACTCCCAGATGAGTATCCCCTTTTTCGTTGTGGTGGTGAACCCCACCTAAATATTACTACACTATTCTACATCTCCATTGGTGTCCTTAATGATGATTCCCGAATACACATCACTACGTTTCTTCACTGGTGACTTTAGTACTTCTACATTGGTATCCTCCTTTCGATTACTTTAGTGAACCCCAACCGTACATATTCTTTTTACCTCTCCATTTGTGCTCTTAATACTTCTAGATCGGTAACATCCTTTCCATTATATTGGAGAACACCGATGGTACATCAATACTCTTTGTTCATCTCTTCATTGGCGACCTTTATACTTCCAAATCGGTTCGATCCTTCCCACTACATCGGCGAACCCCCAACTACGCATAACTACGTACTCTTTTGTTTAACACTTTCCCTATATTGGTGAACCTCAAATACACATCAAGACTTTTTTTTCACCTCTTCATTAACAACCTTGATATTTCTACTTTCCACAACATTGGCGACCACTAAATACGCATAAACTATTCTTTTTATCCCCTTTATTTGTTATCTGAATACTTCCACTTTAGTAATCGCCTCTCATTGGTGAACCCATAATTTTCATTACGTCTTTTATCCCCACTCTTTTCAACTACATTACAATCTATTTACACATTTCTACCTATTTACCTCTTCATTGGAGACCGTAATACTTCTGCATTGATAAACACCTTTCTATTTCATTGTTGTATCCCAAATATCCGTCAGTTCTGTTTCTTATACATTACAATATATATATATATATATATATATATATATATATATATATATATATATATATATATATATGATGCATATATTTTTCAATTTGTAACAAAAAACAGTAAACAAATGAAAACAGATTCTATCCGCTGTAGATGTTTAATTACAATGCTCAATATTCAACACAGTAAATAGAGCTATTAATATGTAAGAAATAATAATTACTAGGACATAAACCCAGTGTGTGTAAACATTTAGTGCCTCTTGAACTTGTCAGCAACTGGCCGTCTATAATTTTGTATATATATATATATATATATATATATATATATCCACACAAATGTGAATATACCCAAAACTTTTTTGGTGAAAAAATCAAGGGGAATACACATGTTGTATACATAATGGATATAACTATACATATGTATTCATATATGCATATGTAAACACTCTGTGTGCGCATGTGTATAGAGTATCCCTAAAGTAACGTCCGATTTAAAACTGATCTCTATATATCTTGACAGTCTATTTAAACATATTACGCTATACAATGGTATTTTTAGTAACTTATTGTATCGATCTGTGAAATAATAAGGTGTGAAACTGATGAAATATTTATTCCATTTTAGATCATTGCAGATAATTGTCTGACAACCAGACAGCGAATAGCTGCAAATCAAGCGTTACTTTTGGGTCGCCCTGTGTATATATATTTATGTGTTATAGTTGCAAATCAGCCGTGAATATATATATATATATATATATATATATATATATATATATATATATATATATATATATGTGTGTGTGTGTGTGTGTGTGTGTGTGTGCGTGTGTGTGTGTGTTTGTGCTCGCGCATATATATTTATGTGTGTGTGTGTGTGTGTGCGAATATATCATTTAGAAACTCATTTGAATTTATTCCCGTCATCATACGGTTATCATATCACTCAATTAAGACAACGTAAATAGAATAAACAACCAAAGAAAATGGAGCTTCTACAGGATAGCCGCTTCAACTTAGCGATGCTCTTACCATTGAGCTAAACAACCGCCGGTAATGCAAAGGCCCAAATAACGGCTCGCAACCCAATTTCTTATCTCGTTTATTCACGGTCTATTCGTCTCTTTCAACGCGACGGTTATGTATTAAGAAATGGACATATTTAGTCCGATAGAATGAACTCGTGTAATGACGGGATATCATTTCAAATACATTTCTTCATTATATAACTCAATTCATAATCCATTCCATCGGACCAAATATGCCCATTTCTTAAACACACACACACACACACACATATATATATATATATATTATATCAGTGTGTGTGTGTGTGTGTGTGTTTCTGAAACTGCTTCGTCTTTGTATATATCTGATCCTTAATAATGCAAGTGCATCCATATTGTTCACGTAGCTTTATTTCAGTTTCGCAATCGTTTTAACATCAGAATAGGAAGGATGTTTATTTCTATTTCATTTTGTGTCTTTTGTTTCTGTTTCTTTTCCTTTTTAGCCGAAGAAGGAGTCAAATGTCACCGCAACAAAGACCTGGGCGACCGCCCGGTCAACGTTTACTATTGCAAAGACGTCGAGAAAAGTCAGTGTTGTCATCTAGGCGGATCCTCATACGGTTGTTGTGTACCTCACTTAACAAAAGAAATGTAAGCTTGATATTCTCTTCCTCTTAGATACAGGTTGTTCTATGAGATACAAATGTGCGCCATTTTGTCCATTATTTTAATGATAATTGGGGTAGTTTAGAGCGTTTGTTGAAGCGGCTTGTTTTCCGGAAATACGACCAGAAGACAAAATAAAAATACATGAAAAGTACTTGTGAACTAGGAACTGTTTTATGATATCGCAAGTTTGAAAAACAAAAGATATGGTGCATGAAATTTTTCAATTGTACCACTCGATCACCGAGATACTTCGCCAGATTTTTTCGTGTGCTTGCAAGATAGATCAAGGAAGTATCAATGATGATATAAGAGAAAAAGAAACCAGACTCTCTAACCCGAATATGTAGTTTGGTTTATCAATTGAATGGAGTCTGATAAGTAGTGTCTGTCATAATGAGTAGTATAGTTGACCAAGCTAGATTACAAAAAGGCGGTTAGTTCAGGTTAGGTGCAAGAAGGGGCTAAAAGAGGCGAAATAGTAAGTGCAGCGTTTGCATTGTTGCCAAAAATAGTAGTTGCAGTATTTGCATTTAGAAGCTATAAAGTTCTTGCGAATTCTCATATCGGGGAAGATTAGTGACAAAAGGCAATATATATATAGTCACAGTCAAAGAATAGAAACTACGCCGGCTGCAAGTTTAGAGAGAAGGAAAGGAAGAAGGTAACCAGAAAGCCGGGTTAAACGAGCAATTGAACACGTGTGTACATGATTTTCATAGGGAGTCGTCGTAAGAAGTGACGTTCTAGATATCTTGCTAAAAGAGGGTTTCGTATCAAATTATCGACTAAATGTAAAGGGGCGCTACACCGTCTATTCTGGCGTATAAGCCAACCCCCAAACTGAATTGCTAATTTAAGTTTAGTCCAATATTCATCGAATAAGTTAACTCTCCAACATAAGACAGCATTGCGTCCATCAGAATTTCAACTTCATAGGGTCTAAAAAGACAAACATGATCCATCACGGAAAATACTTGATCCTTAAAAAGTGGACTTATACGCTGGCATATGTGGTACTCTTGAAATGTTGCATGAGCTGAAACTAATATTTTTCTTTCATTACAGCAAGAACCAAATCCGCCTGTGGGGGTCGATTTTCCTCATCCTTGCTGTCATCCTTGTCGCGTGCTTCTGTTGTTGGAAGGATATTAACTACTGTGATTGCGATCGGCCACTCAAAGATTATTTCTGCACAAAGTAAGTGGTTTTTGGAGGGGGGGTTATCTGATTAAGTCTATCTTATAAAGTACATGCTTTTTCTTTTATCTGAAATGGTGTTCCCATAAAAAACTTTCTTAAACCGAAATGGCGTACAGCGAAAAAGAAATCACCGTCAATTTTCATGGGGAAATTTTTGAGCGTTCCCAGATCCAAAAACAGTGATGATGGTGTCTTTGGCTTGGTGGTTGAGGTTGGATAGGGGTTGGGATTAGTCCAAAATTTGATTACATCCCTTGCTTAAACGCACAACGAAGAACGGATAAATTTTAGCGTAAAGAGTTGACAGTCTGAATCCAAGAGAGAGCCTATCGCCATACGATGGTTAATATGCTCGTCTCGAAGCCTAGTTCGCAAGTAAAGTGAGTTCGATCTCTGCTAGTTGCACCCATTAGAAAAAACATGATCCATTACGGGATATATTTCATCCTTAAAAGGTCGACTTACGTACTGGCATATACGGTACTCTCAAAATGTTGCATGAGCTGGAACTAATATTTTCCTTTCATTACAGCAAGAACCAAGTCCGCCTGTTGAGCGCTGGCTGGCCAGCTCGCCCCGTGGGGTAATTACTGTTATAGTGCGTTCGACTCGCACCAGTGGAGGCAAAATGTCTGCAGTCCCACGCATACTTATCAGCTGATTTTCTATATCAAATTTTTCACTGTATGATATTCGGTATCTTAGATCAATATTCATGACTGAGTTAGGTGCATTAACAAGAAAGGGGATAATGTTGACTGGTAGATATCTCTTGTATCTGCCTAAAGGGGTGATTTTATTCCTCTCCATTTAACATGCAACAAACTGTACTATGTTATTAATACTTTTTTCCAAGGCATTGGTAGCGATTAGCCAAATTTGGAACTCAATTCGCTGATTCCGTTTTCAGTGCTGTTAGCCGCTAGGCGAATTCATCTCCTCTTTGAATACGAATCCTTAATCAAACCAACTGTGAAATAAATTGGACTATGGTTTTACACATTGTAACGTATCTTCGCCATTTACAACAAAATAATTTTCTAATATCAACCCTGAATCAATTCTAACCCAAATCAACCTTATTTGAATGATGGGTTTTATTATAAACTTGTATATAATTCTTCGAACGAACACTTTTTATTATAGTCAACTCGGGCGTCCTTGCCAGCCATTTCGCTCGATGTCAAGTCATTAATTTCGTATAACCGTGCTATATCGGGGGTGTCAGAACCAATGATATTAAAAATGTCCTTGATTGGAACAATATATATACGTCCTATAGATAAAGTCTCGTATGATAAAATTTCGCACAATTTGCCAGATATTTATGTCAAAGTATTGTCCAGCACTAAAGGAGAAAAAAAATTATACGGAATTTCAAAAGGTTCCCATCTCACTACAATTTAATAAATCTGTGTGTGTGCGTGTGTGTGTGTGCACCACGATTACTTGAAAACTGGCCCTTGTACGAAATTGATATTCGCTCGATATATCGGTCACTCCACAAGGCAGTGCAGTGTCGAGTTTGAAATTGCTTCGATCAACGACGAAATTGAATGAAAATAAATTTTTAAAAAATAATGATAATAGATCTTTTTTCATAGTTGTTCTAAATCATCTCCCTTGGCCTCTGTTCTTAAAGTTATTTAAATTTGAACATAAAATACTTCGAAGTCGAAGTTTCGTACAACGGAAAATCATTTCACATTGCTGTTGTGGCAGGCTGCTCCATAGACCATGAAGTCCAGCCCTTTCCAAACATGCCCCTTTGGAACAGGTACTGCCCTTGTTCTTATAATGGAAATTCATTGAGTTCTGTACGTGATCTTATCCGTAAGTCGTACGTTTTCCATTGGCATCTCCTTCCTTCTTTTTTTATACAATAGATTTCCTCACTCACTTTAATCTCATCCTTCTCCCACTCTCTCTTTCTCTCCCTCCTCATCTTCGGCTCCTGCTTCTACAATTATTTTCTGTTGTCTTCCTTTTCTTATTTTCATTTTCCTTTCTTTCTTTCTTTTTTTTTTTCTTGTGGGCAAATATTATTATTCGTCATTGTTATGCCAACCTACCCAACAGATGGTCACTTTCATGAGTCAGCTTCTTTCTACCTGGCGCGCAACGCAAACACACCTGGGACGCCAAATCATTAAACTAACCCTAGAGCAGTTCATCAATAATCGGTGATGATAAAAACTGCCGGAGCCACCAAAATGGGAAGTTCATAAAGCTAGATGTTTGCGATACTTTAGAACAATAAAGATCTATGCATATAAAAATCTAAATCAAATTTATTGGTTTATTTGTTTGTCTGTTGAGTCTAAGGAAAAAAGGGAAATGATTCGTTTTCATATCCATGGTACATTTTTTTCGTAAATTCTGAAAAAGAGGGGAAAGAAAGTAGAAAGATGAACAACACGGTTTTCTTTTGACATTTCCCACCCGACACCCCACTGTCTGCCACCTTATTTGCCACCTTAGCCTTCCCACCTCAATTGCCATCATGCAAGATGCTTCACAGACAGTTTGTATAGAAATGAAAAATAATTTTTTAAGAAAACAACAAAAAACACTAATCCATTTCTCCCGACTACTTGACTCAGAATCACCGATTGTTTCTCTTCTACAATTAAAGAAATTTTTTGTCTCAATCTAAATTGAATTATAATAGAATCAACAGTTTGTTGGCCATAATACATTTATACTAAAATATATGATTCATCCATACGTAAATAATATCGTCATTGTTGACGGGTACTCTGCTAGCTGTGATGTCTCCAGCAACGCGTTTTGACTAAAACGAGTCATAGCTGGCGTGATCAAAGGACACGTCTCATATTCTGTAGGTGTGACCAATTAAGTACTCAACATGCTGATGTGTATTTAGAACCAGAAGGCATACATAAAGCGATGAGTTAGCAATCGTGATTAGAATTCACGCTCTAGTTTTTCTCTGATTTTCCGTGTCGTTTGAAGTTGTTACACGAATTGAAATGAAGTAAAACTCGCCATCACAGTCAATTGAACAACCACGGCGTCAAAAATCGAAATCATGTGAAAAAAAAAATCCCATTGAAGAATAAATATGGTCAGAATAAATTCTATTTATGACATTACTGTCGTTTTCCACCCGAAAACATCTGAAGTAGAGTAAAAAAAAGGCATCTAGAAACATCTACATTCTGGAGGATCCAGATGTTGTTGATAAACTATACCCATCAAAATGAGGCCCCAGGACGGTCAATAACGCTTTTTTCCAAAAATAAAAAGGGTCTACTGGAGTACTGATGCTAATTTTCAAGTCTGCATACAAAACGGCACGCACAAGTGCGCTGGAACTCACAAACGAACACACTAACATACGGTAATATAAAAAATTTTTTTTTAAAAGGATAGAAGCCTTCGCCATCTTTGGTGGCTACAGTTGTTTAATTTGTCCCTCGTTGACTTCCCCTCTTTCCTTTCATTCTATAGCCAAAATTTCGAATAAAACAGTCTCTTAACTCTAACCAAAGCATATTTCTACTTCAAACTACCACTACGTCGCACAGCCCATTGATATCATTACATTCTCTTTAAGATATCCTGGGGAAAAGAGGCTGCCATCAAACCAGTTGATATTATTACATTATCTGTAAGATATCCTAAAAAAAGAAGCTGCTATCAACCAGTTGATATTATTACAATATCTTTAAGATATTCCGGGGAAAAGAGGCTACTATGAAATTAGTTGATATTATTACATTATCTGAAAGATATCCTGGGGAAAAGAGGCTGCCATCAAACCAGTTGATATTATTACATTATCTGAAAGATATCCTAAAAAAAGAAGCTGCTATCAACCAGTTGATATCATTACATTATCTGTAAGATATTCCGGGGAAAAGAGGCTACTATGAAATTAGTTGATATTATTACATTATCTGTAAGATATCCTGGGGAAAAGAGGCTGCCATCAAACCAGTTGATATTATTACATTATCTGTAAGATATCCTAAAGAAAAGAGGCTGCTATCAACCAGTTGATATTATTACAATATCTATACATCAACACGCTCTCATTCCGATCTACGAATGTCTACCTATTCGCCGAGTGCAAAACGACTCACAAGTTTTCTCTAAAGCTTTAAATACCTACGATACCTTACTAACCATGGATCCATCATTGATTCATACCTACCAGCAGTGTTGTTTACGCCTCCAATATTCCTATTAGAATACATTTCGCGAAAGATCTTGAAATATACCCTGTGACACTACGAGGTATGATAAACCTGCACTTTTTAAAATAATAATGTGTTCAGAGAAAAGTAAGGGAAGCTATAAAAGTTGAATAAGCGTGAGGGTCACTTAAGACAAGAGAAATGGAAGAAATATGTCTCTTTTGTGCTTTATCTGCACAACAGGAGGGATATTTGTTTAAAATGGTTCCTCATTTCTGTTATTCCTTATATAAAGGGATGCGTGGTCCAGTTCGTCGGGTTGATGGATAAAAAACGATTCATGTCTTCGTGTGCGGATGTGGAACACATATAGATATAGTGTCATGACAAAACTGAAACCACTTTATGATATTATCATAACACAAAAGTCTTATAAGTGAACCATGATTTTCTTTACGATCAACCTACTGGTAAAAATAAACCTTTGTTGAGTTTTTCGTGCCATTTCCTGCTTTGTTTCTAATACTAGACAACTTAATTTGGATATGCGACTTGAACAAAAGTAACATTACACTAAGGACACCAGCACCATCATGCTATAATTATCATTACTGAAAGATGCTTTACTTGATTCCATCGTATTTTCTATCATTGTTCTTCGATATGAGAGGTTTCACGACCCTAACCTATTTTGTTCTACGCTGATTCTATCCACTAAGAAATACTATATATATCCTATTCAATGACGAAAGAAAAAAGGTCAAATGCTGTCTTTTCGATACAGTCTTGAAATAGTTGTTACAGCCAGTATTTGGCCACCGACAACCTTTTGGTGTTTTCCGTATATTGATCATTGCTAAATATATCAAAGTAATAGTAAATAGTATAATAGTAAGATATGATTGCCAAGCAAGGATGGACTGTGAGACAGAATGAGAAATATAAAAGACCAGAATTTGAACTCGGGTCGCTGGTCCTGTTCACTTACTTGCACACAACATCATCAAATGGCCTTTTTCTTTCACGTACAAGAGCATAACACTAACACTTTGATTTTTTTTTTCATTTTCAGGACTGAGAAAACCGAAGCAGAGCATCAGGATCAATATTACTTCGATAATCCGGTCTACGACAACGTTTTATCTGGATGACGCCAATGTTCTATTTGGGTGACGTCAATGTTCTGATCAGGTGACGTCAACAACGCGAGAAGCAGATCTTCTGTCTTCGCTGATTCAACTCATGGGACGCTATCAAAATTAGATCTTAGTTAACTATTTATTGTCATTTAAAATTTCTGTGGCTTTTCAATACATGGATACAATATGATTATTTTATACTTCATCTTTCTCAAAGATGTTTCGAAATCGTTTTTTAATGATAATGTTTGTCTTTTTCTTTTCTTTTGTACAAGTCTTATGGGTCAGTGATGGAATCTTGCCGTCAAGAATGAGCTTATTCGATAATTCCTCCCAAAACAATATCGGTTGATATTAAAAAGAAACCAACAATGATTCGTCCGAAATTATTTAAATGATTTCTGTTGAAAAATCTCTTGTAAGTGATTTATTATAAAAACGTATGGCGAATGATATATCAGAAGAAAATCTAGAGTGGATTATTTACTATAGAAAGTATTTAGTGGATGATTCACAATAGTATATTATCGAGTAAGTGATTTTTAATAGAAAAATGCACATTGACTTATCTGCAATTATAAGGTTTTAGTGGATGTCTCACTATAGTAAATTGTATGGTTAATGATTTCGATGGTAAAAAGTATAGCGTATTGTATGATTTCTGATGGAAAATGCACAGTCAATAGTTCACTAAAAGTGTATAGTGAATAACATACTATAGAAAATGATGTAGTAAATAGTTCACAATAGAAAGCTGTATAGTTTATTGTTTACTATAAAAAGTAAATTGAGAATGATTTACTACAGAAACGTGAGTTGTGAATCATCCACTATAGAAAAGTGTATCGTGAATAATGCTCGATAGAAAAATGGGTAATGAATCATTTATTGATGATATGTCAGGGAGATAATGTTACCATTGATATCAACCTGATGAATTATTGATGTGAAAAATTAACCTTTATTGATGGTTGAACTATGCAAGTACTGGCTATTCATTACACATACTAAATAGCATATGAATTGTCGTAAAAATTAGATGCAAGGGATTTACCATAAAATGCGCAGTGTGCGATTTGTTATACGTATCATAAAAACTAGTTTTCGATTTAGAGTTAATATTCGACAAACTTTCAAAAGAAAATTTTTAGACTGACTATTCAATGTAAAACTCTTTTTTAGACTAGTTTTTCTCGGTGAAAAAATCACTGATAAATTTGAATTCAAGCGGTCATTTTTTTTTTAAGAAAATAAACTATGATAAAGAAATTGACGATTTGGGAACTAGGTTTTTGCTCGGACTGATTTACTTTCAGAGTTAAGCGAACGACATTCATCAGAAAATGAAGAATGGGCCTTCGGTCCAAGCAAAAACTTTGTTCCCAAATTGTCACTTTGATTATCATGCTGTTGAATTATAATATCCATTCATACATATATATCGAAAGAAACCACACACACACACACACACACACACACACACACACACATATATATATATATATATATAAGGGGGCCGTAATGCATTTGGTAAAATATTTACCCATGTTTCTGTGGAGTTCTGGCAGTTTCTCCACATTCTCTTACTTACTTTGAGGCTTAATAGTTCCCCACTTCAAAGCGGTTAATAGTGTAAACAAGTGATTACGTCTCAGCAAATTCATCGATTTTTATAAGTAGGAGAGTCGGAGTTTAAGATGGTTGGTAGCAGATCATTTTATCCACAAAATTGTTACCTTTTAATGTAAGAGTCCATCGTTAAGGACAGACATTCAGCAGAGTCACACTGTTCATTATATAAGTAGATCTGATCTCATCGGCCCTGTTCGGTCTCTTGCAGGGTCGCCAGATTTGGCCAGAAGGGGAGATAATCCAAGCTTTACTCCAGAATCTTACCCAACACTAGCATTCGAATTTGGAAATCGAGTGAGTCTGATGACAGAGGTTCTTTATCAGCCTCTTGAGGCGGGTCAGGCTACCACTGAACCTGGAGCGAGATGAATGCCACCAGAATTGAAAAGTTTGATAGTTTATCATATCAAAAGGATTGATCATGTGTTCTCGTGATTGGTTGAGAGATAATGATAACAAAATGTAACATAACCATAAGGAAATTAATTATCTATTCAATCACAAGAAACAGTAAATAAAAATTTTACTGAATTGCCCTTTACGAATTCCGGCAATATTTTGGCGTCCTTTCGGACGGTGAAGGTTATAAGACTGCGTGACATCACTTGCACTATTTTTAACGCTTAAAATTTGTCGTAGTATCATACGCACTACTTTTTATCCATCAAATTTATTTATTTTCATATATCAACCGTCTAGGTCACTTTGAATAGTTTGGATTCCACTACAAACCTCTGTCTCCAGACTCACTCGATTTCCACGTTTGAATGCCTGTGTTGGATTAGTCTCTCTGATAAGCTTGGATTATCCCCCCTTACAGTCCGAATCTGGCAATCCTGGTCTCTGATGTTTGTCCTCTTCTGTCTACAGAATGCTTTTCTTTTCCTTTTTTTCTCATTTGATTCTGGCTTGGGAACCTCAATGAACCCCAATTATTCATCTTAGGGCGAAAAACGGTGCTAAGATCTGAAGAAAATTTCACGAGAGTGTGGTATTTATGTGATACTTATACGGCACATAAATACGAAGGTATTTGAAACTGGAGTCATGGCTGCTGTACAAAAATCAAAACGAAAACAGAGTAATGATATTTCTGAAATGTTAGACATATTTGTTGTATTATCTGACTGTGTGAATGGCAATTGAATGAAAGTACGTGTCTATTAATCGTTAATTTTCCTTTTTCATCTTATCTCACTAAAAATTGGTGGCTACTCAAGGAGCCAATCCGCCCCGACCCCCAAATCTCTTGTTGTATCACTGGATCTAGCCTTGGCATAGGACAAAATTCTCTTGAGATGAATCTGCTTTCAAATTTAGACGCATTTGCAGTTTTATGAAACTGAAATTCGTGTATTATTCAGACAATTATTTTTAAAATAAAGCTCATGATGAACAGTTGTCTCGATCCAGATCATTATACCATTAGTTGATTGTCTTAATATTGACAGTTGGAGAGGGCTTCGTATCCGTCACTATAAACTTGTTCCGGAGAGGATGGTGTTTTTCATAGTATTCCAAATGAAAAAAATAATTACTTCACAAGTAATACTTATCTGTATTTTCTCTTGATGGACCCGTCTCTGATGTAGGCTACAGGTTCTGCACTCGCTTAATCCGGTCCTAACCATCTAACTAAATTGCCTCGATTCTCAACACTTTCAATCATCTTAGATACTCAGACAGTCGAGAATATGCAGTACCCTTAACAGTTCAGTATTAACAAACAAACTCAATCCCTCAAACACGTAAAGAAAGCTGAAATGGCTAACGTTTATTTGATCTACATTACACCTTATTTAGCATGGAGTTAACAACACCTTTCGCTTTCAGAGGCATCCTCGCTTGTCTATAAGAGGCTCTTTCTGTCCATCGTTAGATATGTACCCATATTGTTTCTCAGCTGTTTCTAGCCAGATTTACTTGAAATTTGACAGTAAGGTGTCCCCTGATAGAAATGCTCCTTACCTAGAAAAATCTCCCAATCAGGATCACTTGATTGGGTAATAATGGAGTTTAAACTTTATGTTTTAGAATCGGTTTTCTCAGTTGTTTTAAATCGGATGTACTTGATACTCGATAGAATGGTGTCCCTTGATAAGATGTTTCTTACCTGAGATTATGTTCCATTCAGGGTCACGTGATCCGGCAATAATGGCGTTTAAACTCTATAGTAGAGGCCTCATTGAACTTTAGATTCTTCTTATATTTATCTTTCAATCCTTTGCTCGTACTTATTTACAAGTTAGATTAGAGGCAATCTCGTCAAATGGTCCAATAAAAAAGAGAATCATCTCTTTCCTCACAGATTATACACTCGGAGAAAGCTGTAAAACGGTCGGGCGAAACACTAATGTAACATAATTAGCAACAAAAATCACTGTTCCCACTTATTCATGTTTATTTCTGTACTTCTTCTGAGCTAATCATTATTGTCTATTTATTTATACTCTTATATATGTTTAAAACTCTAGTCAAAGTTGGAGTTGATTTTGTTATTCCCAATGCGAGAACAAGAACAATCCTGATCTAATTTAGGGGAGTAAACTCTTCACTGTTTATCCATCTCACCTTGTTAAGCCAAACCTATGCACAAAATCAACATTTCTTTTCCATGATTATGAAATCACGACCAAGAGATTACTCGGCAACTCTCTTATCATTTGAGGTAAGCTGACTAGTTTTACACATCTGCGAATTTTTTATTAAGTATACAATACAGATGGTAGATGGAGCTCTTTTAGCTGCAATAAAAACAATCCATTTAGAGCAAGGAAAAGTTCAATTCAACACCTGGGTAGATGAGACTCCTTAGCTACAATGGAGATAACCTATCTAGGACAAGGAGAAGTCCGATAAAAAAAACCCAACTATTTTTCAAGATGTCTGGCCAACGTAGAAGATTAGGCTAAGCTGAATCCCCAATGAGAGAGGAGCATCTATCACGGGGTTACGCATTCTGTGACGTCGCAGAGGAAGCGTTTGAGAAAAAATGTTCAACACAACGGTTGCAGTAATCATCTTCAGTCGGAATAGAAGTAGGGGTAGAGTTTGACCCCACAGCAATCAAACATGTCTTTATAGACCTCAACGTTAAAAAAAAGTCTCATTCGAATTCCAGAAAGAGAAGGGGGGTATATCTACTACTACTGCTGAAACTTGTAAAATCGTGCATCTGCTACAAAACTTTAAATGTATATCTTTTTTAAATAAAATATCTACAATACTGAATGAATATTTGTTTATCTCCATTGTTCAGTTTATCATTTGGGGAAAGCTTTGCCCCCGATGTTAAAAAAAACAATATTCGACATCCGGTAAATGATATATTTTGACTTCCAAACATATCCTCACCTATTTCTAAAACTTGGCGTTATACAATTTCCAAAATGAATAAATGAATAGTCCATTACCTTGCATTAGTCTCAAGTGAGAAAACTTAATAGCTATTTTGATAACAAGTAAAAGATTCCATCCCCTAATAGTGATACATACCAATACAAATCTATCAATACACTAAAACTGCAGTTTTACTAAATTCAAATGGAAACGACAAAAGTACTTGAAAAAAAATTTATGGTTTGATCAAACTAGTGACGTAGCTGAAAAGGTTTTTGAATCCCAGGCCCTTTGTGAGGAGTGCCCAGAAGCTTTATGGGTAGTAGTTCACCTACTGCTTTTCTAATGATATTAATGCTATACCTGTACACAGATGAATTGCATGAATAATAATTCAGCGTTTGGGGTTGTTTTTTTACTAAATTAACTGATTGCACATCTATTTATAGAAAATTTTGTTTTTTTTCTGCAAATATCAGTAAATGTTGAGGGCCCTCCAAATCTCAAGCTATTTCTCTGGTTCTAGCCTTGGCACAGGAGAAAAATTCTCCAAACATTTATGGTGAACAAACTTGCTCAGAAATTAAACGCATTTGTAGTTTTACGAAACTAAAATTGTATTTGACGATCACTTAAAAAGGGCTGATAATGAACAGCTGTCTCAACCCAGATCATATCGGTTATATTGTAAAAGTTTCAATTTTCTTAATATTGACATTGTCTTGAAAAAAGTTTCGTATCCCCCATCATAAACTTGTTCCGGAGAGGGTGGTGTTTTCCATTTTCCCATTCTTTATCTGTACATTATTCCATCGCCTTTCCTACAATATGTTTATGATAGCGAACCAGAAATCACAAAAATGAAAGATGTGAATGGAAAACATTAATTTTCCCCTATTTCACGACAGATTATTTTAGCTGCAATGATATTATGATCTTTGTTTGTCATCATTTGTGACTGCATGTATCTCTGTGTGTATGCATGTGTATGTTTATGCACATGCAAGTGTGAATGTGTTATTTCATATCTGCCACTATAAACTCGTTCTGGAGAGAGTGATGTTTTTCAGATTCCTTACATTCTCCATCTGCGTGGCAAACTTAAATCACAAAAAGAGAAATTAACATGTACATTCGCTTATGTGTAAAATAAAAACGACTAATTTTTAAAAGATCATCTTGATCAGACTTGTATCAATAAAAGATTGCTGTTAAGATACAACCCACACGCACAAACGTTAAGAACATTGAAACGTAGTTGAAATAAACGTGACAAAGATGAGGATTTCAAAGGAGAAAAGATTACAGTATCGATAAGGACTTATCTACAAATCTCAGACAGGGTGCACATGATATCTGGAATAAAAGCCACACCCTTAATATCTACTCCCACTTACTTGAATGAAAAGAACAAAAGTTGCAGAGTTTTGTTTTGTTCCTTTCCGATCGATGCTCGGCTTTTGTAAATAATGCAAGGACGTGCTTGTCAGTTGAACAATAAGCCTGGATCATTTTCACTTAGGCTTTGCTAACCAGATCCCGTACTTGGGCGTCTGTGCTTAGTGAGCACACAGTAAATCAATCAATAGACAAAGTGTTAAAATGTAGACAAGCCAAAACATGTTTCTCATCCACAGCGTCGCTTCTTTTCTATTTTCCTATTGTTTTACGATCTTTTTCTTTTTATAGTCATTCAAGAACAGATTGCATCCCTAACTCCTTATTCTCCTTTGTTTCCTTTATATTTTTTATTGATACAATTCGCGCTCATAATATAGCTGCAAACCTTGGGTAGAAATAGTGTATCTGGGTTGGGCGGGGGGTACGGTGTATATCTACTTCTCATTTTCCAGGTGGTTTATGTAGCTCAAAACGGCCACGAAACTGTTCATATTTTAAAAAGAAAATATCTGCGGGGAGCTCTCAGCGCCCCAGAATCCTCGGGTTCGTGCATCTCCGATGGACACCTCTGTGATTTCTGTGCATAAATTCTAGAAACTTTCATCCTCACATACAGAATCTCTTCTCAATAATATGCACTAGTCCCCCCTTATCCACGAGAATATGCTCCAAGACCCCAGCAGATGGTTGGAACCGCGAATAGTACCTAAATATACTTTTTTCCTATACATACATACATTTGATAAAGTTCAATTGATAAATAAGGCACAATATTAACAACAACAATTATTAATATCCATAACGCGCTTAAATGAATCACCGTAACCTGCATATTTACCAGAATTGATTATCGAAAATATTATCTAAAATTAACTAAAAAAAAAATCTTTGATCTGAAATTATCAAGAAAATACCAGCACAAGATCTTGGCATTATTAATCCAAAATAACAATAGAGATCAAAAACAAAGAAAACACTTTAAACAGAAAATGTTTTAGATGGTGCTTAATAGTGTAATCGTGCACATTTTCACGGTTGTAGTTTTAAAAAATATTACATGGAGCACCTGGACACACACACACACACACACACACACACACACGCACGCACACACACACACGCACGCACACACACGCACGCACGCACGCACACACACACACGCACACACACACACGTATACACACACCTCTTGTACACTTCTACTAACATTATACAATAAAAAAAAACTCGCTAAATTTTTGAGCGGCCCCTCAAGGAGCCAAATACCCTGGTCCTTCAAATCTCCATCTACACCCCTGATTGCGTTTTATACATGAAGATACTGTGAAGATCATGAGACGAATCAAAGATTCGTTCTCGTCGTATATCTTGTCGACCTCTGCACACGACCTTTTCCTTTCTTTATTAAGTCGAGACCTCTCACTTGTTTACTTTAAGGAATCACTTAATGGCTTTTCTTTGGCATATCTGGATCACCAGCATCACTACTCTGGCACTTTGGGATCATTACGGATCGTTCATTTCAGGGGTTGACCGCGGGAACTGAAACCGTGGAAATCGAAACCGTGCATAAGGGAGGACCACTGCACCCGTCCGTGTGTAACCATTAATTCTGCCATCATTGAGTGCTTTGCATTTGTGGCCTTGTGCCGTACTATGCTGAGATTAAATGGATAGATAGTTGCGTATTAGCCACAAACGCAAGCAGTCATGCCCAAATAAAACCTCCGATTATGAATACTGATTTTCAGCAGGCAGACCCTCTCCACTTGGGAGATTGGCCTAATACAATCTTCCTATCCAAGTCATCCCACCCTTTTGGCGTTTAGCCGTACTAAGCAAAGCATAGTGAATCGACTTCGATACCCATGAATGATTCAAACTTAGTAAACGTTCGGTTGTTACTAATAGAATGTTCTTCTTTATATTATGGAGAAAAATACAAATAGTAAAGGATTTAGCAATGTAAATGCATTTTCTTTTGTCGATTCAGTGTAAGTAAAGATATAATTCTTCATTACTGGAATTTTTCGAGCCCTTGACACCAATGGTGTTTACCCAAGGAGTTAATTTTCAAGTACGATTTCAAATTAAGACACAATCCTGCGCAAACTGGTAATGATATCAACAAAGCATTTGGAGTAAACATGACTACAGTGCGAATGAGCGTTAGTTAAAAAAGTTTAGGTCTAGAAATAAGGATAACAATAACAATCCTCGAAGGAGTCCCAAAACAGTTCCTAATAATGAAATATCATCGATAACCGGGTCAACATTCTGAAGTCTACAATGGCGACCATATCAAGTCATCTCAAAGGTGATGAGAAAGTTTTTAAAGTCGGGGAAATTAAAAAGAACTATGATATCTGTATATCGCATGAATGAATCACCGTAGCCTGCAATTGTACCAGAACTAATTATCTAAAAAAAAATCGTCTAAAAATAGTATTGATCTTTTATCTAGAATCATCTAAAAAAATGGACTCTGTTGGTCCAAACTGAACATAGAGACTTAAAAAAGGACTCCTTTTGAAAAACAAACTGAAACGCTTTTAGATGGTGCCTGTGGTGTACTCATGCAATTTTACGAAGTCGTGCCCCCCCCAATATGACCAGGAGTGTCTGGAGACACGCATGCAAGCACACACACACACACACACACACACACACACGAGCAAAGATTATATTAGAACTGTTCTCTTTAATCCAGTAAGGGAAACTATTTTTTTTTCGGGGAACTAGGTATACAGAAAGGTTGATTTTTTAAACAATTTTTTTTTATATATACTTATGTTTTAGTAGACATTGAACATATAGAAAACTTAGAAATTGAGAAGTAGGTATATGCCACACCCTTACCCCACGTACAAAACCTTATTTCCGTCACTGTCTTATTCTGAATCTGATTTCATTCATTGGTTGCCAAGGAAATGGTATTGATGTTTACTTAGGGATGACTTAAGATGACTTTGACGTTGATAAATTGGTTAACCATCTCCGTCAATACACGAATTCTACAACCAACTGTACGGTGTCTACCCATGGTCGCCATAATAACGATTCGTCAAAAAATCAATTAAGTAAACCTCAGCTAATTTCCAACAAAAGAAAAGCATCTGTTGTGACATTATTCTCAAAGTGACTGCCCCGGTGTTGGGAGTTCACTATTGTTCTTTATTCTACCTATCCAGTATTTGCACTATCAATTGTTCGATATATTTCCTTAGTATTTCTAGTGATCAATCCCCTCCTCAATCGCCATTTGTCTGGAAGAGTTCGGCTCGATACCATGCGGATAATCGTCAATTGGAATTCAAGTCCAACGCCTTGACGATTTGGGAATTGTGCTCATTAACGTTCACCCCACAACGTTGCATAAATAATTAACACCGAACAGACATTGTTGATTAACGTTGAGCGAGTAAAAAACTACATCGTTATTTCTTGCCTCCATAGCACAGTGGTTTGAAACTCTGATCTCGTAAACCAGCGGTCGCCAGGGAGAATCTCACTGTATAAGTTCTAATGTTGAGTTCTTCATGAGATCAATGCACTTTTGCATTTGGGGGGGCATGCGTTTCCGGTTAACAAGAAAAAATAATCCTTTAGCACGAGTGGGGTTCGAACCCACGCGGACAATCGTCCATTGGAACTTAAGTCCAACGCCTTAACCACTCGGCCATCGTGCTAATTACTTTTTAGCTCCAGTCGTCATAATATCAAGCAATTATTGATAAACAAAACTGAACACGTTGTTGTCTCAGAGATTAACTTCGAGTGAGCTAAAGGCCACATTAATAGCGTCTGATCCCATGGCTCAGTGATTCACAGAGTAGGTCTCATAATTTGTCAGAATATCTCAGGCTCGATTCTAATATTGAACTTTTTCCCAATAGTATTGAGACAATGTTCTCTGAATTGTCTTTTGCATCAGTGTGTCTAAACAAAACAGAAAAAATGGCTTAGAATGACTGGGGTTGGAACTCATGCAGACAATCGTTAATTGGAACCCAAGTCCAACGCCTCAACCAGTCGGCCATTGTGCTCTTGATATTTGCGCCACACGCTTATATTAATAATGAAGAACACTGAACTCAATTTGCTGGCTGAGAGTTTCATGTCGAGTAAGGAAAAAGCTGTATTAATATGATCTGCCTCCATAGCACTGCGGTTTAGAGCACATGTCTCATGAACTAGCGGTCGCCCGTTGGAATCTCACTGCATGGTTTCTAATGATGAGTCTTTTTTTTAAAAGAAGACAATGCATTTTTCAATCTTAATGGATATTTCCCCGACCAACAAAACAGAAAAATCTGTTAGCACGAGTGAGGTTCAAACATACGCCGACAAGTGGAACTTGGTCAAATGCTTCAATCACTCGGGCATCGTAACAATCGAATCTCGAATTCAGCCGTTATGATATCAAACAATTATTAATAAACAAAAGTTGTTGTCTGAGAGATTAACTTCAAGTGAGCTAAAAGCCAAATGAATACTGTCTGTTTCTATGGCTCAGTGGTTCAAACCGTAAGTCTCATAAACCAGGCGTCGTCATTTGATTCTAATGTTGGATCTTTTTATTAATAGCACGGAGACAATTTTCTCAGAATTATTTTGTGCATCAGTGTGTGTCAACAAAACAGAAGCGAGTAGGGTGCGAATCTAAACGGACATTCATCCATTGGAACTCGAGTCCAACGTCTAAACAACTCAGCCATCGTGTGAATCGACACCCAGTTTCAGCCATTATAATATCCAACAATCATTAGTGAACAAGACTGAACACAAGTTTTTATCTTGGAAAATAACTTCGGTTGAGCTAAAAAGCCACATTAATAATGTCTGCATCCATGGTTCAGTGGTTTAAAGCGCATGCGTCGTCCCTTAGAATCTCACTGTAACTAATTTAACGTTGAATCGTTTTTATTAATAGTATGGAGACAATTTTCTCGGAATTCTTTCATGCAACAGTATATTTGAACAAAAGAGGAAAATATATTAGCACGAGTGGGGTTCGAACCCACGCGGACAATCGTCCATTGGAACTTAAGTCCAACGCCTTAACCACTCGGCCATCGTGCTTGCAGATATTACAGCATGCAGTTATATTGATCATAAACAACACTGATCTCACTTTGCTGGCTGAGAGATATTCACGTCTAATGAGTAAAAAGATACATTAATATTATCTGTGTCCGCAGCTAAAAGCTCAGGTCCCTTAATCCAGCTGTCACCAGTTATAAGCTTGAAAGACTGGCCTCGTAAACCAGCAGTCGCCAGTTAGAATCTCACTGCATGGGTTCTAATGTTGAGTTTTTCATCAAGACAATGCACTTTTGCATTTTTCGTGCATGTGTTTCTTACCGACAAAACACGAAAATCCTTTTGCACGAGTGGAATTTGAACTTACCCGGACAATCGTCCATTGTAATTGAAGTCCAACGCCTTAACCATTCGGCTTTCGTGCTAATCGACTCGCGGTTACAGCCATTATAATTAAAAACACTTCTTAATAAACAAAACTGAACACACGTTGTTGTCAGAGGGATTAATTTCGAGTGAGTTAAAAGTCATATCTCTCGTGTCTGCTCCCATGACTTAGTGGTTCAAAGAACAGGTCTCATAAACTAGACGTCGTCAGTTTGAATCTCACTGGAATGATTCAAACGTTGAATCTATTTATTCAGTGATGAAAAAAAGATTCATTACAGACAATGTTCAGGAGTGGGACTCGAAGCCATGTGGACAATTGTCCATTGTAATTCAATTCCAACGCTTCAACCACTCGACCATTGTGTTCATTGACGTCAGCTCCTTACGGTTATTTTAATAATATACAACATCGAACACACGTTGTTGGCTGAGAGATTAACTTCGAGTGAGTTGAAAGCTTTATTAATAATGTCTACTTCAATGGTTCAGCGGTTCAAAGTGCAGGTCTCATAAACCAGGCGTCGTCAATTAGAATCTCACGCTGATCACACGTTGTTGGCTAGAAGATTAACGTTAAGTGAGCTAATCAAATCATTACTGAGTTCAAAGTCGGTTGTGGTTGTTTGCATTAAGCTCAAATTAATGCCCTTGTATGAATCCACTTCTCCCAATTAGCAGGTCAGACATAGTCCCCTTTTACTGGTGATAAGTAACCCAGATCAGCCTGTCTTATGTTAGTTTGAGAGGAAATGGATACCATTATATAACCCCCATTATCCTTAGGAATACAATGAAGTACCTAACATGGTTCCACGACATGGTTCCACGACGATCTACTAGATCATCAAATTTTCTTGAAATTAATTTTTAAAGACGTATTTTTTAAAACAATTATTCGCTGAGGGACCTGAAGACAAAGGATAAACATTGCTGTAACAAGTTGTGGAGGATTGATGGCTGCTGGTTAAGATTAGGGTTGGGGGTTTAGAGCTCTGTCACCCTTCAGCAAAAGTGTATATCCCATAATGAAAGAACGAATCCGGTTTCAATTCAAAGAGATCTTCGAGAAATTCTTCAATATCTTCAACTTGTTGCCACCACTAACCAAACTAAGATTTTAGTGTGGAACAAAACAAGGGATTGTCTGAAGGTCACAGGTCCGGGAGATATGTACGTGAAAGAATTTCCCATCCCAGCACTATGATCGTTTTTTGTGTTGCATTTACATTGCGAGAACAGACGTTTTCATGCAGCAAAATTACCCGTCAATCTCCTTGCCCTGAAAATTTCATTTCTGTTCCAATGGTTTTGTCGAATGTAGCATTATGCTTAAAGATTTTGTGCAGTTTCCAATAATCTGTTATAAATCTCGCAACTTAAAACCACCCAGGAAAAGAAATTAGACGGCTTTGACTTTAAATTCCTACGTGAAATCTTGGGCATCAAATGGGATTATTATATGTCAAATGAAGGGGAATTGACTGATCACAGCAACCACCATTTGTAGATATCTCCGCTAGTTGGGACATGCCTTGAGGGTCCTAATTGTTGTTTAATCATACTAATGTATCTACACACCAATAGAAAATGCTGCTATAAACAAACATTTAGTACTAGTTTTGCTAAGAGACAATTACAACACTTCACTCTGACATCACCTACTTACCCTAAATGCAGTATTTAACAAGTCTTTCAACTGAACACACGCTTGTCTCTTGTCTTAACTTTATCGTCCATTTTAATCCAGTCACAAATCATCTATACTCTGTCCATCGACTTATGAAACTAATAAGACCTTCCGAGAAGTCGTGGAGTGGGTGCCAACAAGTCATAGATGGATAGGACAGTCTAATATTAGATAGTTGGGAGGGGCCTCAACAGAATGATCCTAAAGTTGATTTTCCACGTTGTAAACCATCTTTCTTCCAACATTTTTTTTCTTTAAATTATCAAATGAATAAGCCTTATATACATGGTTGAAACGAAACCAAACCACATTCTAACCGGTAGGAATAACCTAATGTGCTATTCCATTGATATAATTAGACAACTTGTAAATTGGCGTTCCATGTCCAGTCTTCCAACCTGCACAACTATTCATCAGTCAGACGGATGGACCCGAGCCGAATGTTTTCCCTTTTCCCTGGTTCTAGTCAATACAATGATCTCTCACTCTGAAAAAGACTAAATCCATTTCTTTTGGTTACCCCATTCCCCTAATATTAATACGAATTCATTTGATTTGATATACATTATTAATTTATTCTATTTGTGTACTCTTGTTAACACATGCTTTTATTCAATTGAGTTTATTTCATTTTGGTGAAACTGATAAATTTTGAAGGGTTTAGGATATCTAGTCATGGCTTTATGAAATTGTCTAAAACTTTTACGAATTTCGCAGCCTTGATTAACCATTCATACAACTAAGAAACAATTTTCAATATAAAATCAATAAATTCAATTGTAGCGCGAGCTATCCTTGAATACTCTGATAATGTAGTTCCGAAAAATAATTAGGATGGAATACTACTTGCTTTAAATTGTATAGGTACAATTTGGAACAGAAATGAGTCTTTTTTTTATCAAACTGTTTATAGACAAACATATATATATATATATATATATATATATATATATATATATATATATATATATATATATATATATATATATAATAAGAAATGGAGGTATAATCTGACAAAATATTCATGAACGTGTTATATCGTCTGGAACGACCCCTTGTTGTTACGCAGAGTATGAATCACCCCGCCTAGACAGCGTAAATAGAAATAAACTATTAAAGAAGAAATGGGCTGCTACAGGAATCGGGCCGACAACCGATAAGATAGTATCTTCAACATGGCGTCACTTTTTACCATTATGCTAAAGGTGAAGGTCCAAATAACAGCTTCATACCCACTCCTTTTTTTTCTATTTATGCTGTCTAGATCGAGTGACTCATTCTCCGTGTTACAACGGGAAGTCATTTCAAATAGAACTTCAAGTAATATAACGCATTCATATCAGTTTTATGCATTATACATACAAGCCACATTGGGTCCATAAATCTGTTTCCATCACCCGATTGTCACACAGGAATTGTGTGGATAAATAAATGCATTGCTGAAGTGCGTCTAGCAGCCTGTCTGGCGGTCGCAGGTTCGAGGTTCCCTGGTTCGAGTCGAGCCGAAAATTGTATACGTTCATGGATTGAATAAGATATTCCTTGTTGGTTACCGAGTCCCACATACATTTGAAGAAGGCCGAAACGTCCTGGCAACAGTTGTCTGCATAGATCAGTGAATAGTAATGGCGATTCTTCATCTCAGAAACACAGAACGAAACTGAATTTGAAAATAAGATATCAACCAGCATTCCAAGGGAAATCATGAATGACTGCAACCCATATATGCTACTTTTTGCCTTGTAAATTAAGTTGCGATCTTGGTAAAATGAAGTAAACTTGATTAAAATACGACCAGTACATTTTGAATCATGAATTTATGATTTTAAAAAAGGGTCAAGTCAGTCACCAGACAGGGAGATCAATTAGGAAAATTAGAAAAGGCTGTGATTAATGAATAAATTACTTTTCTTGCGGGGGGTGTGATCAATAAAAAGCGCTATTGGGCAAAAACTAAGAAACCAATTCGGCATTAACTTTCAGAGTAAATTCAGAGGGATGATTTTTCAATAAACACTGACTCTGTGTGTGTGTGTGTGTTCTACTATGAACGGTTACAGTTGGGCGAAGTCAGGATAGATAGATACAAATAAATATCAGAAAACATAAATAGTCCCAACTGGGCAACAGTGATTAAAACTGTCTGTTATGGGTAGCGGTGGTCAACTTTATCTACAAGATATGTTGTAAAT
Organism: Thysanoteuthis rhombus; assembly: GCA_963457665.1. Classification (NCBI taxonomy): domain Eukaryota; kingdom Metazoa; phylum Mollusca; class Cephalopoda; order Oegopsida; family Thysanoteuthidae; genus Thysanoteuthis; species Thysanoteuthis major. The sequence continues at coordinate 13,471,216 of OY735201.1, read as the reverse complement.
ATCGAAAAATAGTTACTGATTATAGTTTAGAGAAGGGTCATTAACACCCAAAGAGTTTTTTCCAGACGATTGAACTGCTTTTTGTTTCTTTTGTTCACACAACATTTCAGTCCTCATCCATCCCACGGTTTTATTAAAGTGTACTATCCAAATGTGATTTGGTAAACAAAACTCTTTTGTCTTCGATGGTAGCAACGCTTATAACGTAGGATTCGGGTGTTTTCCGTTCTTTCATTATTGGGTCAGGACAGCAGACATATTGATGTATGCTGTTTCTCTGATTTTTTCTCAGTTAACCCAGACTTGTTCCTAAAGAAGATTGTGTTCGTCTTTCATTCTCTAGATCTCGTGAGACATCCCAGATTTTCTCTATCTTGCTTTTGGTTATAGCTTTTTTTGTTTTCCTTGAGTCTAACCTTCAGAGGCCTGCTAGTTTCTGAATTATCATTCTTCCCACATTTACAGAGAATATTATAAATGCAGTTTTTGGTCAGTATCGTGTCTTGCAGTGGACCCATTCTGGTAAGAAAGTTTCTATGTGTGCAAGGATTATTAAAAGTCACCTGGATGTGATGATGGATAGAAGCTATTTGTATCCTTTATGCGATGCCTTTCACGTATGGAATATGGATGATGGGAACAAAGATGGTATCCGCATTGGTGTCTCTTTTGCTCCCCGAACCATTTTCCTTTCCGGTGATAACGTAGGAGTGGCAGCTATTTCGCTTGAAAGTTTCCGTTTGCCACCATTACATTCAGATAGTACATCAGAAGAAGGTCGTTGAATGGATCGGGCGAAAGGTCGCGTTGACACCACTAACAACAAGAAGAAGTTCAATCGCCCCCCTTCTTTGAATCAAAATATAGTTTATGATATTTTATATATATATATAGAGAGAGAGAGGGAGAGAGAGAGAGAGAGAGAGAGAATAATTTTCGAATTCTGTCTAATTCATTGTTCTGTTTTTTACAAGTATATTTGAACACATTGTACTGGTATACAGTTTCTTACTGATAAACATACGCACCTATATATATATGTGTATATATATATATACAATCTTCGCCTATCGCCAACATCAAAGACTCTGACGTACACATCACCTCGAGTACTTCCCAGACGATCAAGACCTCATTAAAAAAACAAACACAATACATGATTAACTCTGAAGCATACATATACGCAATCAACTGCCAAGATTGGACATCGACGAAACCTCAAGACCACTAAACAAAAGTATCTATGAACATAGAAGAGCTCTCAGAATAGACCACTCCAATGTACTCAGTACACATTGAAACGCATAAGGCTTCAATTTCGAAGCAGCTGTCATTTCACAAAACAATACAATTACCCAAAGACCAGGTGGTTTTAAGATCAGTCCATATCCAGGTAGGCCCATCCTCTAATAACACAAACTGCTCATACATAGCTCTACCCCCCCCCCAATAAACTTTACCGACACTTCCTTCATAGTTAATTTATCCCTTCCTCTCAATCGACATACACACACAGACTCGTATTTCACTCACTGGAACCACAAAACCCCCATGAACGTAGGATCTCATCACATAAATTTTCAATGGATAAATTATATCTTTATAACAATATGCAGACACTTATTACATTGGCATATACATTTATACCTGTAAAACTATGAGCAAATAGATAAGAGTTGGTAGTTAGATATGAACTCACTTAGCCATTTATATATATGATGAAATATTATAGGCTCTACTCTAACTTAACTCAATGTTCAAATGCTGAATGTATCGAGCAATTTATGAAATATACCCATCACACATCGGATATTGCATCATATTATATTGTATTCCTGGTTTTTACTTCGTATATATGAATAAATATACATCGTTACTCAATATTCACGTAAACTAGAACAAACTAACGGAGTTAGTTATATAGGTCGACATAAAAAAATATGCATGTTTATATATATGTATATATATATATATATATATATATATATATATAGAGAGAGAGAGAGAGAGAGAGAGAGAGAGAGAGAGAGAAAGATAGATGAATAAACTGATACACCTGATTCCCAAAACAACCTTAATTACATATGAATGCATATGTAATTTATAAATGCATATATGAGAATAGAAGATTATATGATGTACACACTGATAAACGTGATATACATTTATTTGAGTTAATATCATACACTAATATAATTACTATAATACTTTAACCTCATACATGTACAAATTCACATAAAGAGACATATACGTACATATATAAAGATGTAATATTCGCGCATAGATATATGTGATCAAATCACTACATTACTTGAACTTATCAATGTACATATACACATTGAGAGACCTATATGTACGCACATGCACTATATATGCGGATAGACACATTTGTAGTGTATTTAATTGATAAATACGGTGAATGATGATATACATACACGCAAACTATCCGTTACTCACGCACACACACACACACACACACACACACACATATATATATATATATATATATATATATATATATATATATATATATATATATATATATATACTGACTGAACAGACAGAAATAGATAGCTTATATTGTTATACTAATATATTCATGGACAATATATACACACGAAAAACGATACATCATTTGTATATTTATTTGTAAGTAACACTATACATAACTGCTCCAATGTATTCCTTATGATCTACAATATACATACACACAAGCATTTTGTTACATAAACACACACACGCACACACACACACATACACATGTATGTATATACTCACACACACATATATATAGAAAGGAATATTTGTTGGTGTCTCCTTATTTACTCGCATCATTTACTCTTTGAAGAAATCAAGAAGACATACAAAAAGTCAGGAATAAAATTTCAATGATTCAAAACAAACCCTCCAATATTGTCATTTATCTATTTATTTTCTTTCTTTATTTATTTCTCTCAAATAAATGGACAGAATGAATTATCAATTGCGTTACATAACATAGAAACTTATCTGAAATCATTTCCCGTCGTCACGCAGTTAATACATCATTCAATTTAGACAACGTAAATAGAATAAACAATTCTACTGCTACAGGAATCGAACTTACCATCGATAATGGGACCTGCTTTAACTTAGCGATGCTCTTACTATTGAATTAAACAACCGCCGGTAATGCAAAGGACCAAAAAACTGCTTTCAACCCAAATTCTCATCTCGTTTATTCTCGGTCTGTTGGTCTCTTTCAACTTTCCCCGTTAGTATCTTATGTCTTTTTCTTCATCTCTTCAATTCTTCCATATTTCTGTCTCCTCACCCGTCTATTCTTTTTTTTATCTCCTCATCTTTACATAATTCCTTAAACGATTATCCTAATATAACCAAGATAAACCGGGTCAATATTGACTGCTCTTATACAGATGCTTTCCTCGTCCGCTGTCCGCTACCTGAAATTCATTAACTTCTTAATCAGTCATATATAATTTTCTACTGTACTAATTAAGGCTAAGTTCTTTTAATCAATTCATTGGCACACCGTGAATAGATTGATACAATCAAAACATTTGCTTAAACTAATGAAACAGACTTTAGTCTGAAAAAATAAAATTAGACTAACAGGGATATAGTTAAGGGAGGGGATGGGCGATTTTAAATCGCCCTGTGTCCCCCAATAGAGGACCCCCAGAAGCTTTGTGAATAGTAGATTACCGACTGCATTTCTACAAACATTATTAAAAAAGGTGAAAGTGTCAAGTCCCAGGGGTCCAAAGATTTTCAGCAATGCCCCTGTAAGCTCAGAAAATTAATGAATCTTTCCGATAGTCACGCAGGCTATTGAAGCCATTCTTTTTGTTATTATTCTTACCATAACATTTCAGCCAGTCCATTCTACGGTAATTTTCAAGTGTACAATCCATACGGAAAGAGGGCTCTCTTTTTTTCTCGGTTGTGCGAATAAGTAAAGACAAATATGACAAGTGGTCACTTGTAGAGGGAGGGAATCCCTATATCCACCCAAAGCGGTGCATGACATCGTATTTTATGGTGGTGTTAGACAATGAGGTTCTCACTTGACCCCGATAGAAATCAACAACAAAGTCGACCCACATAGCAGCTTTTAGTATGTGTATGTATATGTGTAGTTTTGTATACACCTGTAAGTTGTCAGAATAGACATATATGTGGGTGTAGGTTAAATAACACTCTGATACATTAATTAACCTGGACAGTTCTCAAGACTTTCTCAGAAATAATAGTTGACCAGTCTGTCTTTGGCTCGCTAAAACTGGGACCTCTGATAATGTTTTTGCATTCCAAAGTTAGGGGCATATAAAATGATTCCAAATCTTACCGACAGATTTAAATAAGCTTTGATCTCATAATGAGTCAATCAAAATTAAGAATTCGGCTGACCGGTTTGGGAGAATTTTTAAAAAATCAACATGGAAAAAACTGCACAAAGGAGCCAGTCGCTTCTTTGAGAAACTGGTGTGTGCCAGCTTCGCTTGCGATTTAAAAATGGAATGATCCGTTATTAAGTGGAATAGAGAGAGACACAGACGGAGAAGGGGGTGAGACAGACAGACAGACTGAGATAGAGACAATGAGAGAGTATGCGAGAGAATGAAGATACTTCTAGACTAAGTAAATAGATTTTTTGAAGTTGTCCTATAATGTTTACCTTTTATGGACTTTTTCTCTTCTCTCATCCCGTCTAGACGGACTTCTCGTTTTATTTTGAGCTCAATCATTTTCGGATGTCATGTTGCACCTTGTTTCTGTTGTTCTCTGTTCTCTCTGCGACCCGTTCGAATCGCAATGAACTTTTGTATCTACTTTGCACCAGGTGCGCAAATGACACATTGTGATGCAACAGATGCTCATGTTGGTGCCCCAACTAAACGCCTATAATGCAATAGTGGCTCATTTAAGAATAGTCCAGTTCCCTTGTCTATTGCTGCAGACATCAGGGTGTTCCTCTGATCCTTGCCCTCTCAGTGCAATGCGGCAGTTCTACCCAGGGGACGAATCCTCGATCATTAGGCATCCAGTATATTTATTTGGCAGGCTCTTCTCTTCCTTCTCCCCTCTTCTTCTTTTTATTTCTTTTTCTTTGTCATTCTTCCACACTCTCTCCTCTTTCCTTCCCTTCCTTTCTCTACCTTCCCTTTCATTTCATCGGTATCTCTGGAAGTGTTTTGCTCAAATTAAATTGACATTCCCACTTATTAAAAAACTGACAAAAACGGGAATTATCTCTTTTAATCCCATTGATTATCAAGATGATTTTATTGGTGTATCATTGTATAACAAACTTTCCGTTTCGTTGATGGGCGAGACATGGGGGACTTCATTCAAGTTTTGATGTGTGTTGAAGCCATAGTTACAAGGATGTGACGCAAATCTTTCTCGATGATCGAAGAAAAAAAAGAGAAACATGTAAGAACTTGTAGCCAGAAAACTTTCCCCCAAAGTAAATCCAGTCTATCCCCATTAAGAGGCGAGTTTTGGAGTCCGAGAAAACGTACTGCGGTATAACCTAGATTTGCCAATTAAGCTCCTTTGGTGTTAAAATTATATTTTGGGGTTCACAATCCACCGCGATATACCGGGAACCGCGCTGTAATGAACCGCATCATAGCGATAGGGTCTATTCTGAGTACTAAAAGTAAATCTCTTAAAAAGTAGAGAGCTCTTAGAGAGTGCTCACCTCTGCCAACGCCGTACATTAACTAAAAACGAGATGAAAATCAAATTTCGAAAAATAGGGGAGAGAATGCAATTCTCACAACATGCCTAGTTACTTCCCCTGAAATTGAAATCAAGTTTTTTTTCACTGTTCGTGTCTTTTTATGCAGAATAATAAAAATTTCTCTCAATCGAAAAAATATTTTTCACCTAAATTCGATCACTTTCTCATTGGACCATGGCCCAAAATTTAATTGAAATCCATTGAGAACCATCGGAGATATCGTGTGTACTAAAAGATAGATAGACGGATTCGACTGAGTACATATAACTCTCCAACTGCGTTGACAGGTGAAATATAACGAATCAATGACCAATAATCATCTACAAGTTGGTCAATGCTTGATCAGCACCATATTCACCAATAGAAAAATATTTATTTCTTATATTAGAAACTGTCTTCTTCAGTTTTCAAGTGTTCTGGATGCAGTGGCGTTCCTAGAGTTGGTGTCACCCGGAGCGCTTACTCAATGCGTCACCCCAAGAGATGCCAATTCAAAAAAAAAATCGACAGAAACAAAATGTCAGAAAATGCTCTAAAAAACACTTTTACCCTTTTTATGGCCATTTTTAATGCTTCAAAGTGGCTAGTTCCGTCTTAAATGGCTAAAATTGCTTGAAAATAGAGCTAAGAGTAGCAATAAATGTTGAATTTTTGCACTGAAAAAACACCGTGGTGTCACCCCTCTGATAGTGTCAGTATACCAGTGTCTGTCTGGCTGGCTGGCTGGCTGGCTGGCTGGCTGGCTGGTTAGGCATGTATGTATCACAAGTGTAGACAGAACTAATGGTGTTTGAGGGCTAAAAACTCTCACTCCTTATTATTGCTAAAAGAAACTTTTTTTTTGTTTTTTGAACTCCCCCTTCAATAAATATTTTTCACATTGGTCGGCAGTTTACAATGTGTTTCTGCCAAGTCGCTTGTGTCCGGCAGTGTTCACGCTTTTTCTCGAAAATCTAAACTCTTTAGTGATCCGGCAAAAAGTGAGAGAAGTAAATTATCCCTTGATCTCCTCTAAATCCCATGTTTTGATTGATCACTTACAACAAGGCATGTTCTGTCAAAAGACATTGGTCATGTAATAGTTTCAATTAATTGACTAACCAGACCTGCATTTTCTTTCTCCTTTCTTCCAGAATATAGTGTAATGATTATTTTATTAAGATGGAGATGCTTTACACAACATTGAGCATTAGCAAGCAGACCTCCATCTGTTTGCAAACACCTGCAACAAGGGACCATCAGAGCCATAAGTCAGATAACAATTTATGCCCCACCAATAACTTTTACTAAAAAAGAAGTACATATAGTTATTATTATTAAATATAGTTTATTCTGTGACAAGGCCATAATACTGAGGCACACAGTGCCAGTGTTTATTAAACTTGACTTAGTCTGGCTCAAGGTCACACTAGTGAGCATGGTCGTTTTCCGCTACTTTTCCAGTGTGGGATGGGGGACACACTCACAAAAGCATATTTTTATGAAGTGGGGGCAAAAACACATATTTCCAGATGAGGAAAGGTACATTTGGGATACATCTTTATGGCGACCCTGTTACACGATAGACAATCAGCCTATGGAGAGAGTGCTGCACTCTTTACCATCGGTATTGTAAGTAAGTATGATAAATTGTATGATCTAGATGTAGAATGGTATACTTAACCATCAACGGAGATGCATGACCTAACCCAGGTGGCACGATGGAGCAAGCCCCAGCAAATAAAAATTCAGTCTTTTTATATGGGAACATTAAGTTGGGTTTATATAAAACAATTGTGCGGACACATCATCCTTTATTGAGTACATGATTCGAACTTTGAAACTCCCTCGTCCTCAGTGAGAAGACCTGAGGTGGAGGGCAAATACCTCATTGGTCTCCACTTCCCACTAACGCCCATGCTGGTGGGGTACCCAGTGAGGATCAAACTTGTGTGATCACTCTAGTGAAGTTCAAGATGTAAACAAACAATAAGCTGTTAAGTAAAGTCTAACTTTGTGCAAAAATCCCAATTTGGCTCATTTGGAGCCAACTGGAAGACTTGAAACAGAGTCCACTTTAACAGGAACATGAGAGACTCTAAGGAAATTACTAGAGATGACATAGGAGACAGTAGCTGCAGTATTACAAAATGCCCTGACAACCGTTATACATGAATGACAACCTTACTCTACCACATCTGCACACACACACATTATTCAATGGTGAACTGAGTGAGTACTTTTGCCACACACACACACAAATACATATTTTCTACTTCAAAAATAATTTCCTTTCAATGGGCATGAAAAGAATAAACAGTTACATGCAAATAATAATGAATCTTATGTACTCTATTCTTTCAACACAATTTTTTCCAAACAAGAGATTTTTATTTCTTTACTTTATAGGGAAAATTAACTTTGAACCTTTGACCAACATTGAATTTTTCTCAGAACTTTTTTGGACGATCAATCACCTTCACTTTCACAAAATAAAACTATCATCAAATTCTATTATTCTACGAATAAACATGTCTTTTCATTCATTTTATTGAACTTTGAATGAGGCTAATTTAAATGATCAATGTTGAAAAGTTGATATATTCTGCTACCACTAACTCAGTACAGTAGTAATAGTCTGCAGGGCAAGCTTGCTTGCTAGCCATTACACAGAGAAGTTCCTTTGTTTATTAAGCTTAGTCTAGTCTCGCTTACGAGATACAAATATAGGGCACCCATTGAACTCACTAGTGGTTTCATCAGTAATATGAACTTACTCAGCTTCATGTTACTCAGACACCAATCAATCTGTGCAGTTGAGCGTACTTTACTCAAGAAATTCCAAATTCAACTTTAGAGTAAAAATGTACTCAGTCTATTTAATAAAAGTGAATGAATAAAATCCCTGACTGAATAAATAAATAAATACATGAATAAATAAACAAATAAATTACTTTCATTGCTATTTATTGTAATTTGTCATAACAATAGTATCTTTTTCTAGCTCTGGTATGGAACTTCCAAAATAAATGGGCTAATTGGATAATGGACACAGAGATGTAAATAATGGTTAAAACATGAAAATTCACTAGCATTAAAATATCTTTTAATTATATTTTTGAATAAAAGATATTTTATTATTGATATTTAATAAAGTTAGCTTTGTGCGACACAAGGCCAAGTGGGGGAAGGAAGATTGTATTGCATCCTTATCCCAATGCTCAAAAAAGTGAAGTGGTCAGAAAAAATTACCACCTCTGTCCCATAATGGCCATTACATTTTCATATACATTTCATACACTAAATGTTACAACTATTGATGGGAAAGAACGTGCATAACAGCATGATTTTTGTTTTTTGATTCTGGCTGTTATTTTCTGATTGCTTTTCTGCAAAAAAAGTAGAAAATGGCAATTTTTCTTCTCTTGATATTCATATGTTTTTCTTACATAATTAGAAAAGTGAAAAGTTTATCATTATCGAATTAAAAATATGTAGGTTTCAAATTATCACAGTCTCAGTCCAAAGAGTAAAGTCTGCAGGGAATGATTGACATTTTATTTACTTTTTAGACATAAACAATCAGAAAATTAACACTTATCCAGAAATAACGTCTTCAAATTCCACAGTGCGTCTTTGAACAGAACAGGGGAAGTAACTCTACCTTCACTATTTAATGCCTTCCCAGAATGCAAATCTCTGAACAGCGCCAAACATGAGTTTGTTTTTTTAGGCTTTGTTGTCGTGTCGTCAACTTCAACTTTTAGTTTTTAAACTTAAAATACTTTTTTTGTTGTTTAACTATAAAACGTAGGGATTTTAAGGAGAAAGAAAGACTTACATCTATTGAAAAATGGAAGATTGCTTTTCACCATGGAAAAAACCGTCCGATGTTATGAAATTAAGACGAAAAAAGAGACGACTGGAAAATAAAAAGTTGAGCGACACGAAGCGAATCAAATTAATTGACAAAGAAAAACAAAATGAAATTCGGAACGAAATTAATTCTCCTACATCAGTTTTAGGAATAGGGAGTATCGATTCTCCTATGTTTAGACCCAGGAATCCTTTCAGGAGGAACAGTATAGAAAATTCTGCCTTCGTTTCTTGCGAAAATAACAACGAAAAAGCGACCAGGTTGTTGGATGCACTTGATCGTCATGACACGTTTAATGTGAGTATTATGACATTTTATTTCTTTCGTTTCTAGATTATTTAATTGAGAAATCGCCGTAAAAATACCACCAATTAAAAAAATACTAGTATATCTTGATTAGTTCGGTTAATTCACTCCAAAAGTTTCTGTGCTATTCAAAACCTTTTAATCTAATTCATTCATTATTCCTCAGTTACATTATTTTTGAACTTTTTATACTTTATTTTGTACAGTTTTACCTTGACCGTACTGCTTCAAAACACACAATGATCAATACCGTACTATGCAAGGTATTGCTGTCTTCCCAGTTTGGACGTTTTTGCCAAAAATAAATGAAATATAATCATCAGATTTATAATATAAATAAAATAAGAATTTGATTTATGGACGGTTTAGATTACGGCTCTCCTTCTGGCGATGGTGATCTGCATGGGATCTATTCTTATAATGAAATTTGTTGTTTAGAAATGTTTTAGGGTCATTTGTGGGGCATTATATAAGATGACCTCTGGTAGTTTAACGCCCCAAGTTTTGTTTTTTTTTTTCGTTGTGTAATAACAAAGTTTCGGCAATTCTTGGTGGTTTGATGAGCCCGAATTTCGGTTGGCCTAAAAATGGCTATTTTTGATTTAAACTCAGCAGATGACATGATTGGTTTTGGGGTTTTTTTTTGTGAGAATATTATGGTTATGAATGCGTGGCTACATATTGGTTAAGATATCTGTTTTTGTCTTTTTTATTACAGAAGATTTGATTTGCTCAGACTCATAATGAAGCTATTTTGATGTTGGCAATTTTAAATTGCTAAAAGTAGCTTGATTTTTTTTTTTTTGGTCTTTTTTAAATTGGATAAATAAAAAAAAAATTACACATGTGCGTCATAAATGTGACCCTCAGATAATTATATTGGTCTCTTTAAGAATTTATGATTAACGTTAATATAGGGGAAATGAAATCTACTATTTACCTAGGAATTTAATCTAGCCAATGGCTTTTTAAAAAATTCTAGCCTCTTTTAGCCATAAAAATGTCCGATACCAAAAAAGCTTCACGTGTCATTAGGAAGAAAATCTTACGGGGGTAATATTTTCTTTCGATAAAAAAAATGTGTCGTTTGCTGAGTTGAGATAGTCAGCAATCCTTGCAATAACGCATCAGGCCTGTTATTTTTCTATGTTGCTGCTAACTTATTATGGAACAAATGAAAGCAGAAAACTCGATCATTTAAACGGTATTAAAATGAAACAGTATTTTATTAAATCCAATCATAAAGGATACAATTTAGTGTTGGGGTTTGTGGTTAGGGTTAGTGTTGCAATTAACAAAAGTATAAGATTAAATATTTTCTTCATATCATATTTGTAACACTTGGAATTAACAGTTGAAATTAATATAAAATAAATGATTATGTAATATTTCTTTGTCATTCCTGACAGCTTTTTCTTCCACACAAACTCCTGTATATGCGCTATTGCAAGGAGTGTTAGATCGTTGAATGTTGAAAACGGGATAGCTATTTTTGTTGCTAAAGTTAACTAGAAGTAGCCGATTCATAGCCAACCTAAATTTGGGCCCGTAAGAGGGTCAGGATTTGTTAGTTCAGTCAAAGCTAAAAAATACTATTAAATATTCTTTTAAGGACAAGTGTTTTATGCTTTCAACGAATAAGACCTGTTACTTTTAGAAATGTCAGTTTTGTTAAAAAATGTCACGGTTTGAGAGGCAGGATCTTATTTTTCATGTAAATGTAACGCTGAACTGGACCCTTATTTTCAATCTGTTCTACCGTCATAAGAAACTATGGCTTTGAAGCATTTCAGTTACTTCCATCGTGAATTTTTTTTTCCAGGGGAAAAATATCGATTTTTAACTCTATTTTTTTCATAGTTTTTCAATTCTTTTTTTTTATGCACTGAATAACAAATGAAAATATACAAGAAGTAAAAATGCAAAATATCCCAGGTTCCAAATGCATTTGGTGCTAAAATATATCTATAATTATTGGTTTTTTCCCCTGTATCACTATGTAATGCTTAGAGTAAATGGAAGGTACGTCAGATTTATTTGATAAATAATACTTATGATCTCCTGCTTTAGATTAATGGTTAGTTTTTGATATAATGTCCTTGTAGATCTATACGATTTTATGATAAACTGGCTTGCTACTCTCTGAGTTCTCAGTATTATGGGGATTGGAGGAGTTGCAGTGAGCGATAGTCCTCCAAATATAGAATAGAAATCATTACAGAAAATGCCATACTAAATTGAAAAATGTTTCTTCTTTTTCAGAAAGCAATTGCCACTAGCCTACAAAATTCCCAAAGAAAATTGAGGAAACAATTGTCTGCCACATATAAACCCTGTAATGAAAACAGATCAGATATCTCTGTGGAACCAGAAAAGGTTGGTGCTATTTTTTCTTTTTTTTTTTCTTTTTTTCAGTCATCTCTTTTCTTGTGACTGTGAATTTCTAAGGTATTTCTTTTCTACTTCAGTGGAAAGACTATTCATGCTGAAGAAAGGTGTTCATAGTACATTCTATTTTGCTTTGCAAACTCATAAGTTGATTAAAATCTTCTTATAATTACACTTTCTCCATCAACAGTTTCTAAAAATTCATCTTTGTAAGTTATTGTATTTAATATATTTTCTATACACACATACTCACTGGGATGCCTACATTGCCTGGGAAAAAACTTCATATGTGCATGCACACACACACACACACACACAAAACCCTTTGTGTATAAATATATAATACAGAAGTGAATTATATTTTGTAAAGAAGTTAAACCGTCCTCCACCCATGTCAAGTTTTGCACACACATGCATACAAATCTTCCCTGGGGTCAAGTTACTTTTGTACACAATTTCGTACCCTGTAGGATGCAGCTGTCTCCCTCATATTTGAAAATGCTGAAATAGACCTGAAGCTATATTTGGAGGACTACTGCTCACTGCAACTCCACCAATCCCTATAACTGTGCATACTAAGCTTTGGTAGACGGCCTCCCAATCATAATACTGGAGTAATGGATGCAGTGGAATATTTTCGTTTTTCTTTTTTTTTTTTTTTTTTAAATGAATGCCCTTCTTATATACTGGCATACACTGTTAATTGAAGCACTGTAGCCACAACGATCACAGACCCAACCAAAAAACATTGGCTAAAAGTAAAAACCTGACTCTCTGTTTTTTCTGTTCTTTTTCTCTATCTCTCTATCTCTCTCTAAATCTCTCCATACCAACCATTTTAAATCTATAAAACCATGCTTGTGGACTCTTTTCACTTATCTGTCTGTCAGCCCATGAATATTTCAGTGCTCCTGGTCATATCTTTTTTAGCATAGAGCCATGTGTTGTCCAGTAGCCATCTTCTTGAAATGGCTTTTTCATGTATAAAAATTTGTCTTAACTTTTTCCTTTTCAAAGGAAATGCTTAATTTTTCAATAATTCATTGTAAAATAAACACCTTTCTTTTGCCACAGCCTTGATGTCACATTTTATAATGTTTTGGGGCATTTGTAGAAAGGCCTGGTTAGAATGATTGAGAGTATATGGTTAAATTTCAATTTTGAAGAAAAAAAAGTACACCCTTTTTTTTGTCCTTGCTGTGTCCCCTTGAAACTGATCACATCAAGTCATGTATTGCTCTATATACCTTTGTATCACAGTCCAAAGAGTCAGGTTGCAGTAGACAGAATAGTGAAGTCTGTGGTCACAGAGATAACCTACTGAGAGATGGTGTTGTAAGAAAAATGAAACAATCTGGCTACAGTGATTCATTTTTAGGCAGAGATAGATGGCAATATTAACTCTTTCAAATCTGAAGTGGGGGTCATTATCATTCCGAGAGTTGTTTGGATTATTGATCTCATTCTTTTTGTTCTTAATTTTGACCAATCCATATACATCTGCTCCCTGGCTTATGACCTACTTGACTTGCAACTATTCGTACATATGACCAAAATACATGTAAATATAAAGGTTATGCATCTAAATTGAAAAAAATATGAAGAAAACAAATGAAGAATCACCCTAGGATGGCAAGCCTTTGGGAGATCAAGCTCAACCTTCAAAAACAATACGATCCCTATAATCCTTAAAAAAAGAGTATACAACAAATGCATCCGCCTGATAGTCACTTATGGAGCTGAAACATGGAACCTAACCCAGAGACAGATCCGCAAACTGAGAACCATGCAACGCGTGCATGAAAGAATTGTATTCAACCTCACATGGAGAGATCACAAAGCAGTACAGTATATCAAGAAGAAAACGGGAGTCTGAGACATCATAGAATCTATTAGAAAACTTAAATGGCAATGGGCAGGCCATGTTGCAAGCGTGGTAGACAGCCAATGAACATTATGACTCACAGCATGGATCCCCAGAGATCATATGCGAAACCGAGGCTGACAGAATATAAGATGGAGAAATGAACTAGACAAATTTAGAAAATATTGCCTCCGCAACGCTTTTGATAGAGAAATGCGGCAGATCCTGGGAAAGGTCTGTGTCCAACAACGGGCGTTAAGACTGATGATGATGAAATATGAAAATGACTCTGGTACAGTGAGGAAAACCATATTGTGTGAATACCATGAATATTACACTTGGTTCTATGTCTGTATAAGATTATAAGACTGCACATTTGTAAATAAGGAGCCAGTTACATACAAAGCAATTTGCCAAGAATTTTATAAATGAAAGGTAGGTAATAAATATTAATGAAAATATAATAATATTTTGCTGACTTAAGGCTGTTTTGAGATATGATCTGCCAGGTTGAATGAAACCAGGTCAGGGAGCGGCTGTATATAGATTTGTATATAAAACATATCAGTATGTGTATATGTGTCTGCATTAGAGAAAGATGTAAGTGGGAGGAGGGGGAAATTTTGAGTTTGATTCCTAAGGAAAACACTCGCAAAGCTCATCTTGTTTTTTTTTTAAATTTAATCCATTGCTTCAAAAATCCAGTGCTGTAACCAACATTCCATTGCAGTGCAATCAACTTATATAATTTTTTCAACAATGAATAATTATGATGTATAATGAATAAGTCAAAGTTGCCTATTTATCTGTGATTTAAAAAGAAGAGAAATACACTACATATGGATGATATTAAAATATTGTATGTAATCTTATACAAGTCAGGCTTATATATAGGTTGACCAAGGAAGTGGGGAGTAAGAAAATGTTAATTCATAATGTGCGTTAAAGTCAGCCCCAGTTTTTGAAGGTAATGGAACATGAAATTAGGGTAACAAAAAACCCTGTTTTATGGAATACAAAACATATTTGAGTGGACTCCTCTACATCCTATTTACCAACATTTATCATAATTCTGAAAATGCTGGGAATTTACTGCCAAAATGATTTAGATTCAAATATTTATTCAAATCCGTTAGGAAAAAATAATTCAATTCAACTGATCTTTATAACTGATGGATACTCTTAATCATGATGATGATAGTAGTAATAGGATGATTCCTATCTAGATTTATGAGTTAAAATAGAATGTAACAGCTTCCCCAGATCTAGTTATGATTTATCAGTCTGTCAAGCTCATGTCCATACCCTTTTAATTCCAAATCTAGTTATGATTGATTTTATATTTGAAGCCTGTTAGTTCAGTCAAATTAGTATTGGACACAGAAATAAATGTTTACAGGCTAAATTTGGTCCTAATTAACATAATATCTCCATCTGTTCTCAATATATTTCAATGAAATTCCGTAGATAAATGGGACGCATATAAAGGTAGATGTAGTTGAATTCGGGTTGGACTCAAGAATTTGTTCTTGATTGAAGGATCATACATTTCTATATCTGCTCCTGTCTGTTCACACAATATCTCCAAAACATTGATAAATTTCAAAAGATTTTGTGGGAGCTTTGGCAGTAGGCTATGAAAGAAGTGATTGAATCTTTGGACTGATCCATATAGAATGACTTGGTTATAATTGGAAGACATTGTATCTCTACTGATGTCCATTTTGATCTTCAACATGGCTGCCCTTGAAATTCATAGAAAAATTGGAAAAACAGTTTTTCTTCTTGTTTGCTAAGATTCTCCCCCCACCCCCAAATGATAATTTCCACTTTCCAATAGACTAATAACAGTTTATGCTGGAATTACCTACCTTCATGTTTTTGGTTATAACATCTTTTACATAAATGATACAAACTATGACATACACTGTTAAAAAGCTGATAAAGTTCTTTTTTCAATGATATTTTATGCTTTCTATATCAATATCAAGTTTTTAGACCGTTAGAAAGGGAATTATGTCAGCTTTTTGATGATACATCATGTCCTCTGTACAAACTTAAAGTTTCTTGGCCTAAAAAAAAACTTAGAGATAACGTTGATAACCATTCTTAGAAAGTAGTGTATAACGATTTCCCCAAAGAGGAATGTTGAAATTCTGAAAAATGATGCAAAATTTATCCTGTAAACATTTATATCTGGGTAGACCCCTATTCGCAACTTAATTGACTGGATTATGTTTAAATGCTTGAAGCATTCAATTTTGAATTCAAATTTTTGCCAATTATTAGATTATCCATTGTCCTGGTCCTTTGATGCTGTGACGTTATTATGAAAACATGTTAATTGATTTAAATATACATGTGCTGAACATAACCGTTAAATAATGCCACTTATGTATTTACTGCCCCACAGTTTCTACTTGAGCAGATGGTTTCCTGGCTCAAAAATGTAAAGACTTATTCTATTCTGTGGTTATATGCCACAAATCTTTTATTAGAGACTTGTCTGCATTTAAACCAACCCAAAAGCAGACTAATTTAACTTACAATATGACTTATTATAGTCTTATAATCTTCAACAACTTATTACTAGTAATAACTATAATTTTGAGCTTGACAGATCTTATTAGGTTATATATAAGGTTATTGCATTTCAATATTCAATTGTAATATTCTTGAAGGTATGAACGTATATACGTATTCTTGTAATGTAAAATCCTATACTACGGGTTGACACCTTTTTAATAAATATATTTTATACATTAATCATTCAATATCTGTTAGTTTCAATCTTTTTCCCTAGCAGCCATAAGCAATATAACGATTGGCTACAATAATCTCAAAAGGCCATCTTCGACCATCTCTGAAACTAAAAGTTGTTCTGTTCCTTTCCTACAATGCATGGATTTCAACCTAATGAAAACTATTACTCATGCATTAGTTGATTATTTTATTCATGGCCTAAAAAATTCATTTTGAAAAATTCAATTTATCCCCAAATGTGGACAGTAATATTTTGAATTGTTGCTACAATAATATTAAATATCACAAAATAATTTCAATACTGTCAACCGGGGTTTCTTCGGTTTTTAGTTGAGCTGGCTGGCTATTTATGCATTCATGGGTGGCACATACGGGCCACACCCGATGCCACTAGGGGGTGGAAACATAAGCATTTACTCCTTAGGCTTAGAAAAAATACTTTTGTTTTTTAAAAAAATCCCTTACCCTTGGTAAGTTTTTTTTGGGGGGGAGGATCAATTTGTAATCCAAACTTATGCTAAAATGGTCTCTTAGTTTGTGTCACAAAAGCGGGAGAAGTAAATTATTCACCCTTTTACCACTTTTTTAATAGATTGCTGCCAAAAAATGTTAGTTGTGTGGCAGTTTCTTTTGAGCGACTAATATCTTGAATTTTTGGTAACATATCATAAAACAATTTTCAAAATTTTCTTTTTCATTGACAGACATCCAATTCAACGCAATCTTCGGAACTTCAAGCCTATGGTTTTTTACCTTTTGACTGGAGTCTCAAACAGAAAGTCCGATTAATTTCTGTTGAATCTTTTGATTGGTGCAAGCATCTTAAAACATTAGAAGAGGCTGATGGAGTTCACCGTTTTTTGCAGAATCCATTGATTCAGTTGGAACCGACTAAAATGGTTTGTTTTATTCACTTTACCTGTTTTTCTTCATTTATTCCTGGACCAAGTAAAGAGAAATGTTAGAATGTTGGATCATACCTATAATAGCCCTATTATGTCGGTTTTATTGCATTGATTTCTGATCACTGACAATCCATTTTCCTCATTTCTGATGCATTTGTCTAGTAAAATTGTTGATTTCCAATGCATTTCTTTAATAGGAAAAAAAATTGATTTTTTTTTTTTTCTTTTTTCCCTCAATACATTTCTGCAATAAACTGGATTAATGCCTCAGAAAATTAGGTGTCAGCTTATAACCAACATATATAGAATGTATATAATAAGATTGTTTCCATTGGAATTCTTTTTCTTTTTGTAAATTTAGGAAGAAATCAAAGCTGATAAATGGAAATCCAGTTTCCAGAAGGAATGTCTTTATTGGATCCATCCCAATCTGCCATGGATGAAAATGTTCCCCAGAATCCAAAATGAAAGGTCAGCCAGATTTTTGCCTAATTCACTATTTCTATTTTCAACTCCTTCAGGTCGGCAGCACACATTGGTGCTCTTTAGATTTTGAAGCCATTTTGAATATAAATGAGGTCACATGACCATTATATTTGCATAATTTTGCCATAAATGAAATCTGTATCTAATGAACTTTATATCCCTTGGCAAGATGTTCATAGGCTGAGATAGCCACAGAGCAATCTTGTTGCTGCATATGATGTCTAGTATTCCCAGACGGTCACCCATGGGGGTTATGACCTGGCCTGATGTCACTTGGGTGACTGTATGAGAACCGGTGTATTCCATGCGATTTGGCCGTAGGTAGTTTATAATAAGCTGTGGCAACTGTTTAGGAAAGAAAGTTTGTTTTCTGGATGTGAGTCTGTAATTCTAACCCTTTTAAGACTAAACTATCAAGATGCTAAATGCCTCAATTAAAATGTCCCAGTACAATTCTAAAAAGTGAAGAATGAATATCACAACAGTCATAAAATCCTCATAGTTTATATATCCCAGGAGTCTCAAAAGGGTTAAACATGGAACCAAACCTGAAGTGCTTTCATCTCTTTCTCTCTTTATTTTTTTTCTTATAAGTAGTTGAGTGGTGCTTAGTAAAACTAATACAGCTACTAAGTAGTCTCTAGTCTCATTTATGTAAATGTATATCAAAATATTCATGATATACTATAAATGCTAACTTGGTAGATTTATTAGATGAATATATCTGATTACTAAGTGTTCAGTCTGCTGGTATTATGGATGGGAATTTTTCCCTAAAATGTACCCTTGTGAAACAGATTTGTCTTAGAAGCCAGTAAATACAGGATGAATGACTTCCTTAATGATGTTCTGTTGTTTTTTTTTTTCTCTTCAGATCTTTACAGAGTTTTCCTTTGGGTGATCAGATATATGAATCTCTACAAGCCGATTGGTTCGTATCATTTGATTTTAGATATTTCAATGTACAAGGTATTGCTCAAAAGTTGGGAATTGAAAAGTTACTCTACCGCTTAGTTCTCACCAATACACTTCAAAGTAGTTTTTTGACTGCTGTTTCCACTCGCGTTCCTAAAAGATACTGCTCACAAAGAGTAGCGACAAAGGTTTGTACTGCTTCGGTTCATATGCACTGATAAATTCCCCAAACTTTTGGGTAGCACCTTGTATGTGGAAGAAATTATTTTTTCTTAGTTTCATATCTGTTGATCACTTTCTAGAGAATTTTTGCACAAAAGTTGCAGTGTAAGATCAGACAGCATTCTCTGAGACAAAAATGCAAAAAAATTTTCTCTTAATACATTCCTGGAACAACAGACACTTTTGAACTTTCCCATGATTATCTCTTTCTAAACTACTCCTAAGAGATTTCACTTTTGAATTCAAACAACTCACAAATATACAAGGATCTTACCTTTAAAAAATCATTACAAAAAATATACACAATCTTTCTTTTTTTTTTTATCTCTAATCATTTTCTTTACATATTAAAACTATAATCATTGCTTTATATAAAAAAAAAAATCTACAAAGAAAAATAAACAAGAAGCAAAACCTCACTCCCTTCTGTATGTTAATCACT
Source organism: Thysanoteuthis rhombus (assembly GCA_963457665.1). NCBI lineage: Eukaryota > Metazoa > Mollusca > Cephalopoda > Oegopsida > Thysanoteuthidae > Thysanoteuthis > Thysanoteuthis major. Next base: position 13,451,320 of record OY735201.1, on the reverse strand, counting down.
ATCACAGAGTGTGTGTCTATATACAAACTTGAAAAATTCTTTTACTCATAAGTTTTAATGAAGTAAATGGTAGTTGGATATGTGTATATAATTAGGTATATAATTCCGAGTTGAGTACTAATTACTTAACTGCAACCTTTAAATGGTCAGTGGATAAAGACAACATCCGTTGGCAAAAGAATACCAAAATAAAGTTATAAAAAAAAACAGTTTACTTTAAATCCATATATGTTTAAGTTTGTATCTTTTTGCACTATGAAGTATAGATATTTTGATACAATAAACGTGCTGATTCTCAAGTGTTAAAACCCAAAATCAAAACCTCCTGACAAAAAAAAGTTTCCACGAAACTCGTGTTGGGGGGAAAAGCCCAGTTTTTGGTGAATCATCCACACAACAAAATGTCTGTCAGCTAACTTTTTTTTTTTTTTTCTCCATTGGCAAAAAGTAGCACAGAACAACATGGAGGGTTTCTGGTCATTCATTGCCAGAAACCCAAAGTAAATATAGAAGCCTGATTTCTTCAGATCTGTCCGAAGCAACCAACACTCCCTCATTGCACTAAGAGGGGGTTGTAAGGGTGTGCCTGATGTCTATGGTGAAAGCTAATGAAACTGGGTAATTTCTTGACTCATCAGTCATGCAAAAGCGTGTGTGTTCCTACATTAAGAAGACCTTGTCACATTTTATAAATACCACAACCAGAAACCAACAATACAACATTGGCAATGAGAATATGAAGATGTAACATTAACAAAGATGTTTAGTTGATCAGACAAAAATATAATAATTATCCGTGTGGATTTTTTTCTGTTTGTTTTCAGGTCTTCCAGCTTTCATTCTGCATTTGGCCAGTTAAAATCTGGACATTGTCCATACTTCTACTTTTGCACACATCAGTTAACCGTTGTCTTTCGAAGGATCAACCCTACAGCTTCTCTTAGTGCCATTGTCACCCCAACAACTCGGGGCATTCGAGAAGCACTTACTGCTGAAGGTATACACATTTTGTATCCCTCCCCCTCTTCTTTTGAAAAAAATCTTCAATCAAGAATTTTGCAAACCATTCTTAGCAGCAACCATATGGCCCCCTTGGGAGTCCTGTCTCATTTGAAGGGGGCCATAGACTGAAATGATAATAAATGTCTGTCTATCTATTTATTATGTATCCCTTTCTGATCCAGTACCATGACCAGAAAAGGTTAAGAATGGCTGGTTCAGACAATAAAGCCATTTCAAGTTTCTATACCAATAGGTAACTATTTGGTTTGGAGTGCAATTTTCAAATATTTCAATGAGTTACGTTCTGTCTGTAAGTTTGTTTTAATTTTATTTTACTGCCCTTAAGTAATTTTTTAAAACTGAAATCAGACATTCATTTTGAGGCTTCTAAGATTTTCCTTACCTGGTGCAAAAAATGTAACAGAACCTTTCCATCAACTTGATATAACCTTGTTCTTATGATTGCTATAATTATCTCTCCTCTCTTTCTAAATTTCTCTGTGCTAACTTGTAAGCTATTTATTCTTGCTTATCGTAATATCATAAGTTGTTTTCAGAACTTTAGTCTTCAGCTTCCAATTGTTTCTCAACTTGCATTGTTTCTTCTCTTCTTGATTCTCTGTTTTGAAGTTTGAATTCTTTGCTGTTTGTTTCAGGAATTCAGTACAGGATGCCGTTTGATCGTAGAAATTCGGAAAAATCACTCAAGAAAGATGAAGAAACGAGTCCCAAAAGCACTCAGAATTCGAGGTAAGAATATCTACGTTCGATTTCATGCTGGTCAACAACTCCCAAGGCTTACAGAGTTATTTCCCTTGGAGGAGCCTTAAAAGGATTATCTCTGTTTTGCTGAGGTCCTAGTTTGCATTCATAAAAACAGAAAAATTCACGAAAACTCTAAAGTATTCGTCCATCTTCAGTTCTGAACTGTCAAAAATCTTCATAATAAAGGACAATTTTAAAATTAATTTCAATTTCTGTGCCACATTCGAATTTGCACACTTTTAGCTCCTGTATCAGTTGATGCCATTTTGAACTGGAAGTATTGTAGAATTATTTAATGAATAAAAGTAAACATTCAGAAATCGGCGTAGATGATAACAGGATGATCGAGTCATAGAAATCCAAAAATATCTAGCTGTTCTGGAAAAATATTTAAAAATATTATTCAAAATTGGGGAAAAAATATCCAAGCATTTCTAGATGTCTCTGGAAATTGTCTAAAATGCACTGCATATTAAGCCTTCATTCACTGCATTCTATATTAACAGATAAAAAATAACACCAAAAATTTCACTGTAAAGTGAAAATGAAAATTGATTTTAATTTTTTATTGATTTTTTTTTTTCTTTCAAAAATATAAACCTTCTTCTCATTGAGAAATTTTTCATTTTTTGTGAAATATCAGGTTTTGAATTTATGCCAAAATATAGTTATTGAACAAAAACTAAAGATTAATCATGTTGCTCAAAACTCCTTAAATATAGTGTTTGGCCTTGTTTTAGTCACATTGTAAATTAACCAACCCCTTGTAAAACCTTTAAAAGACTTTTCTTGTAAAAACTAACAAATTTCTGGTGTAATGGATTGAAAATACCTGAAAATGAAAGATGAATTCTGTGACAGCAATGTTCAAAGTAAGAGACGAATCTTGACCCTATACTGAAAAAAGAATGTTACATAGCATTTTTTCCATTTGTAAATTACTACTTTTGGTATAGATATAAAAAGTAAAAATTTTTGGAAAATCAAGTATGTTTACACATTAGTGAATGAAAGAGTTTTTTCTCTCATTATTTTACTTGTAAGTTGTTGAAAGTAGCGAAACAAATGGTAGCACTACTATCGAGGGCCAACCTAAGGATTTGGCAAAAGTTTGATATTTTGGATGATGAGAGAGAGATACCTTGTGACAAAGAGGTTTAGCAAATTTATATAGCATATTGTAATTAATCAAAGTTGACTCGAGTCGGAGAAATGATTTATTTTCTCAATCATTCTAGGCAGGAGAAACTGTTGAAAATACTGTTAGACACAAAAAATATACCTTTTCATGTTGTATTATGCTCAAGGCCTTGATTGCTGTACCAATATGATTCTACATTTCCATAAATCCTCATTTAATAAGGATTAACTGGTAGTTTTCATTTTCTATACTACTGAATAGTTGTAATAAGGTTAGTTTGAGGATGGGGATTGCTCCTTGAAGGGCCCTACCTTCTACATTTACTGCAATGCCTCCCAACCTGGAGTCCATGGACAGACTGAACTAGAGATTTGAGTGTTCTCTCGGGGGCACTTAGCTCTTTGAAGGGCCCCCTCTGACATTCAGTGAGATTGGTTATTGTATGATATTAGTAGAAATGCAGTAGGTGAACTACTATCAATGAAACTGGGAAGGGGTACAATTTCGTCCAATTGTCCGATTTTTGTTGAGGAGCTATTGGTGAAAAGTACTTTGCACAGAGTTTGTTCCAGCTGTTGTATTCACTCAGGATAACTGGTTAAATTCTCTTTCTACTCAATGTTTTTATATATATATATATACACACACACACACACATACCACACACAAGTAGATGTGAGTATCACTCATGCAAAATTTTTATTTGTGATGACTTTATTGTTTTTATAGTTCATACGTCAGACATTTGCTATGCATGATAAAAAATCTTCCTTAAAAGATCTTTTTATTTACGTATTTAATGTATGTCATTCAAGATATCTGCTGCGTTCAAGAAAGTGTTGAAAAAAACATGCAACAATTGACTCTTAATTAACCTCTTCATACCGCTTCCAAAGACAATTGAACTTTTTAATGAAAAGAATTTTTAAGAAACTTGATTCTTTGGGGGATTGAAATAGTTATTCCCCTTGACAGTTTCATTTTTGAAAACCTGAAATTAAGAGTTGTGTAATAAAAAAAAAAATGTACAGAATCTTTATAATTAGGCATGAAAGATTGAAGTAAGTCTAAAATGCATGCTGATAAGTTATTAATATCTGTACAATGTTTAATAATGTGATTGACAGGGTCACTGTGATTATGGTTTATTATGTGATATTGATTTATGAATCTCATTTCAGCCAAGAATCCAGTACGTCACCAAATGAGGAAGATCTTGATGGAGAAATGGATTTGTTTGATGATGATAATGGTTTGTGTGATGCTAAGAGCCAGAACGATGACCAAGTGGCACTTCCTTCTAATTCTTCAAATCCTGACAAAGATGAGGCAAAATGTGATGAAGATGATGAACATGATGATCTCTTGGCTGCTGATGATGGAGCTGCTGTTTGGTTAGAAAGCATTGGCTTAGACAAAAAGAATTTCCCATCTCTTGATCCACGCAAAGTAAAACTGTATCCTTTCAAATTACCAAACATATATATAAGAACAAGGGTAGTTATCAATTCATTATACTAGTGCTGTAATTAGTGTGTTGGCCTCAAGAATCATTGGGGGTGAGTTAGATCTTCTCCAGGTGCTATGAAAATGTGGCCTTGTGTCAGGTTTTTTGGGAAGTTGTTGCTGACATCAATGATGATGTAATAGTAATATATGCTAAATTTTTTAAATGAAGAGGTATAACATCTAAAATAACAAAAAAAATTTGATTCTAGAGAATCTAAATGTTATTAATGAAGCCTGTCAGAATATGGCCACTAAAGTCAAAAAAACTTTTTTCCTAAAAATCAAGAAGATATTTTTAGAAGGGGTGTAGTGGGGTGTAATGCCAATTTTCAAGTGTGTGGACAAAACGATGTGGCCAGGAGAGCCAGAACACAGAAATACATGAACAAACCTGCACATATTAAAAAGTATATAATCCTTTGGTGGCTACAGTTGTTCGAGGTGTAGTGCTTAGTTAACAACTGGATTTTTGTGGAATACACCTGGGATCGATCGATCGTGACGTTACTCTGTCAGTATCTTTCGCTTTAAGTTAGCATGCGCATCATTTTCACTGAAAAATAAAATTGCGACGAAATCAACTGATGGTTATTGGTATGTATAAGGGAAGTAATCTACCTGATTATGAATAATACGAGTTACGTCCCTTTAACCTGCTATTGAATTTTAAACTTACTGTTGAAGTCTTGTGGCTTTAGTTTGAAACCGAGGCACGTAGAACCTCGGACTATTGATCCTAAGTGAAGAAGGGTTGGGAGTGTGACTGTACCCCCTCCCCCCACTTACTACTTAAACAATATCAAAGGCATTGTAATAGTGTTAAATTTTGAAATCGAGTGTAACTGGAGGCAGCGGTCAAATACCAGCCTTTTGAGGGAGACCTGCTTCAAAAGGCTGGTATTGGATGAGTACCTTTGTTGTGTAAGTCCCTGAGATAAAAGCTTGAATTACCTCCCCTTTCTTACAACACTTGTTTCTTTTAAAAGTCAAGTTCTCAGGATGGGGAAAATTTCCTGTTGTGACCAATTTTCAAATCTGTTAACAGATAACTAAATTTGTCAGTTAAAAAAGAATGGTTTGAGAAAGATAGCCAGCATTCTTTTTTTTTTTCTATGGGTTCCTAGCATTGCTAAAAAAAGATATATATTGAGAGTGGACAATTCAAAAAAATAGTATAAGAATGCAGACTATACAATGTTTATAACTAATGTAAACACTCCACGCACACACCCATATATATATATATATATATATATATATATATATATATATATATATATATATATGTATTTTTGAAAAATACTGTTTTATTTTTGATATCAGCATCATCTTTGTTTCAGATGTTTCCACGAAGATTAGCTTAAACTCTGAACTGAATCTCTTCCTTTTCTTGTCTTTTTTTTTTTTTTTTTTTTTTTTTGGAAAAGGTTTTTATTTTGTGAATGCCATCAAAAAATCTTTGAAATCTTCTTTTTCTTAACGAAACATTCAGAAATCGTGATGGTTTCAAAAAGATTGATAGCCGTCCAGAATCAACAATAATCTTAGAAACAGACATCGATGTCAACGCGCTTTTCAACTTTCTCCTAAACTGGAAATCCTGTTTTGCAGCTGCTGGTCCCCAATTTAGGATTCCACCAACGATCTTGGCACCGTCTGGTTTCAAAGGAGCCGTCTTGAAGTCCATGAAAGTAAGTCGACTTTCTTAACACTTAGATTCATAAACTCTTGTAACCACTCCTAAATGACAGTGGAACTCTTTATGAAAAGAGTTAAAATAATGGGAGTCTTTTGTGAAAAATGAGTGTATAACCTTTTTAAAAACCTACCCAAAGTTCAAAATGAGGTAACTTTTATTTGCATTTATTTACTTTCCATTCATGAAGATGTAACTCTTAGAGGTATCCTTGGAGGTGAAGAAAAGAAAGTCTGGTTAGTCACACAATAGAAATCTTCCATGACAAATATCTACTGGCAGTGGTAATCATGAAAGAAAGTCTGAATTTTCACAAATCAAGTTGTAATGCTGCCGGATACAAACAAAGGGACCAATTTAGCATAACCTTATATTCTAAATTGAAATCCCTTCTGAAAACCAATCTTTCTGAAGAGCAAAAAAAAGAACATTCTTGACAAGAAGTGAATGTTTAAGTTTTTAGCCATTGTTACAAATTTTCTGTACCCATACATTCATAGCCAGGTAGAATCACTAAAGAATGAAGAAACTGATGTTGACTGGCTAGGCTGGTATGATCAATACAAATCAAAGTAATTCTAGACTGACAACTCAGATTCCTTGTCTTGAGGGCAATTAGTACAACCAGTCAATATCATTTGGAATTGAAAAAAATTGGCTTTTTTATAGATTCAATACTACTGCTATCAAATCAGGCCTCGATAATGTACAATCGTTTTTTTGTTTTTGTTTTTTTGTATGATTTCTCTGTTCAAAACTGGGTGAGAACATGAAGACAGAAAATGAATTTGTCTGGATCGAATAAAATTGATTTGATAATTTTTTTTGATCATATCAGCAGCATTATAGTGTATTTAATGAGGATAAGTCAATAAGTCCATGGCCTGACAAAGTTATTTGCCAAATTTTGATCTCAAATGTTCACTGTATGTTCTTTGGGGTTTTTGTTTGTTTTTTTTCTTCAAATTTCACCGATAAACATGAGATCAAAAACATAATTTTCCCTCATTTTTTGTACATTATTGGAGGGGAGGGTACAAACTAGTCTTAGAGAGAATCCACCTTTGATAATTCTCAGAAATCGGTATCTATTATTATATACATATTTTTCAAACAAGTGAAATTATCATTTTATTACTCATAGAGTAGCCAAAGAATACAGGTGACATTCCCAGAGCAGACAAAATCAAATTGAGTGACAGTAATTCTTGAATATAATTCAATGAAATATTTTCTGATGGTTATTTTTAGACTGTTTCCGCTTATATTCAATAGATCTGTTTCTTAAAGCTCATTTTTTCCCTATTCTCCATTAAAAAAATGTTTCTAGGTTTTCAGGTTTAGCGAATAAAGAACTTAGTTTTCGTACAACTAGATAGTGAGAAAGCTGAGGAATTTATCATTGAAGTCCTTAAGATCAAAGCCAAAATTGACCAGATACAGAAGAAAATTGTGACTTCTTTTGCTTATATTCATTAGATCTATTTTTGGAAAAAACTTGTTTGATCTGAGTGATTGTGTTTTGTGCATCGACAAGGAAGGAGATTGTTGAAAAATAGACACTTATTTTCCAAAAAAAATTTTTGGTCAAATAAATGATTTTTTATCATTAAGCTGTATCTTGTATAAACTTGTATATGTGATCAAATCTCCTTTTAACAGAAAACCACTAATTCCAGATAAGTCTCTACTTGTTTCAAATTCTCATTTATTTTACACTAAAGCAATTTCTTAAGAAAACACTGGTTGTATGACCATCAACCTTTTAGTATTTATGTGAAGATAAGATTATATTTTCACTTTTGCTATCTTTTTGTTGTGCCTTAAAATAAAATAAAGTGAAAATTTATATTTATTAGTATATCCTTAATGTCAGTTATAGATTAATTTTACAATTGCATTGTATTTGAAAAAATGTCAAAAACATTGTTGCTCTGCACTGAATCAGGATTTTAAAAAAATAAAGTGAGGAAGACTACTCTTAATATTTTCATTCATGCATTGATACTAATTCCATAAATCAAAAAAAAGAATTTATTATATATCATTACATTTCATACCATTGTTCACTAATTATTGTAAATAAGCAATTAATTCTAATCATGCAAATGAAGAATTGAATAATATTAAATTTGATATTGTTATGGTCCACAAATTTTTATTATTTTTTTGATAATTTTAAAATTCTAAGATTCCTTCCTCCATAGTAATTCAATACTAAATTTTGAAAATTTCTGCTCTGCTGGTTATCTAATGGTTAGAATTTTGCAAGTCAGTTTTGTTAGAAATATTTTTCAAAAATCAAATTGTCCAAGTTCTTCCTCTCGGTCCACTAAGTATGCATACCAAATTTGATTGAACCATGCCAATGTTTAAGGGGTGGGCACACTGACAGACAGAAGATGGGGAAACAGCTGTTTCATATTTATCACTGATGATCGATAAACACTTATGATTGATTGATTTTGATTATAAATTCCTTTTCTTTTCCAGCGGGAAAGGTTTTTCTATCCTCAATAGTTTTTGATTACCTAAAAAATTCAAGTTAGATAGACAAATTCATTTAGTTTGCTCGTTTTGACAACCCTTTCTTTTTTTTTCTTTTCTTTTCTACCAGGTGAAGCATAGTACAGTATTTTTACCTGAAGAGAATTGTAGAGGTCACGTCTTGGAAATTGTTGGTCCCCTCCTGCCCAGTCATGTCCAAGGCTTTGTGAAGCTCTTCCAACAAACACAGGCCAAACAGTTTTCCATGGCATTGAATACCCACGAGTCAACGTCACCATTTAATGTCCCTATGGACGTTGCCAAGAATAGGGAGGGCCTGAATTCTCAGGATAATGATGCTCCCAGTTTTCTGGACTTTAGGACCTTAAGGTCGATTACCCAGCTAAAGTGTACTCCTTCAGGATTTTCATGGTCCTGATGATTAAAGGTCTATATATACATACAAACAATTATATATTTAAATTTAGGAGTTTTAAATATATATTTACACTAAAATTTTAAACATGCTCATCATCAAAGTGTATATAATATGAGCAAATGTAAATACATTTATTCTTACAAGAGCAAAAATGTTGAATATATTTTATGTATTGTTCTTAATGTTTTAACTTATACATTTTGATAAAATTTTACATATGAAAAGACGATCACTTCATGGGGAAAATCAAATGCAATTTTAATCTTTTTATTTTTTTGTTTTATGAACATTTATTGTTGAACAATTGCAGCTCTTTCATTGTCACTCTGTTTGTAAATACATTCATTCAAAATCAAATTCAAAGCATGCTTTGTTATATCCTGACTTATAATAGTAATTTTATATATATATATATATATATATATATATATATATATATATATATATATATATATATATTTCTGCACGTATCATTGTCATGTTTTGTTTTGTTTTTTTATCTCATTTTTAAACATGTAAATTACCTTAATTTTTTTAGTGTTTCTATTCTATTTTATTCTAATAACATGTTGAAGTATTTTTTTTTTTTTTTTTCACTGCATTCTTTTTAATTAAAACCCTTGTGAAGCATTTTCTTAATTTCACGCTAGTTTGGATGTTATCAATTTAAATCTCCATGATGTCACTAGGAGAGCTCTTCTCGTTGTGACATTAAAGTATTGATTTTCAACTTTTTTTTTTTTTTCTCAATTAAAAAAAAAAAAAAATCTTATTGTTGCTTTTATGTCAGCATTTCATGGCTGAATTGGTTCAGGTGCCATTCATGAAAGATGAACTCGGAGATTGGATGTGAATTCAAATCTACTTATTGGATTTTACTTCTTCATTCTTATGCAACTAAACATTAGAGGATAATTGACTTCAAGAAACAATTAGATGAAGAAAAAGATACTTAAAGATTGATGAAAGAAATGCTTCATTGGAAATAATTTTGATCAGCTAGGTTAATCTTAATTACTTCCCTGAACTTAACCATGTTTTGTTCATACATAGTATGTGTATATGTATATATCTAAATATTTATAAATTCAGGTTGTTTACAAAAGAAATTGACAATTTCAAAAATTCATTCAAGCGGAATTACTTGAGATGTTGACACTCACAATGTACAGTTTTGTTTTGTTTTTTTGTTTTTTTTCAAAGAAACGCTCAAAATTTATTTTGCAACTTAGTTGCTCAGTGTGTACATTTTTTATTTGCATAAAGGATTTATTTTTTTTATTTTTGATTTGGTCTCAGAGTTACCTAACATTTTCCTTCAAACCTTAGATTAATTTTTTTTCATTTTTTATTTAGGGAAATGTTCAACTTATTAAATATCACTACTGGATAGATTTAATATAGAACCTTGCAGTATTAAACTAAAAGTGTTTTCTCTACAGAACTGTCCATCGTGTGTCAACGTCTTGAATAGTTTTGCTTTAATAATCTTTTGAGACTATTTGTTTTTTTTAATCACTCTGTATAATAGAAAAATAATTCCATAAAAAATTTTCTCAAATATTCCAAATCTAGTGTCTAACAATGAGATGAAATGAAAATTAAACAGAACTGACAGAATGAATAGAAATGATCTCTAAGGCTTTTGAAAATCTTCTTTTGAAGAGCATAGAATGCAGTGGAGTTAAAAGTAGGAATGCAGTTGACACTGAAGGACTCTTATACTATAATCAAAGCTACAACATGAAAATGAAGATATCTTTGACCAAGATAGGGCTCCTCCTCACCATCTTGTTATGGTGTGAGTTTCTTGACAAAGGATTTCCCCGAGGTGGATAGGCCAACTGAGGGCCAGTCACAGACCTCACCCCTATAGACGTTTCTTTTTTTTTTCTTTTCCGAGGTGGGGGTTATTATCAAAGATGAAGTGTACGAAAGAAAACCTTTTAATTGTTGATTCAATTGATAAGAGAAGCATGCCAACTGATTAATGATGATAAAGAACTCTGTATCAAAGTGTGGTTGAGTGTAGAAACTAGATGGGACTGAGTGGATATTAAAGGCATGCAACCATATATAGTCTACCCCCCCCCCGGTCTCTGTATTCTCATCATCATCATCATCATCATCATCATCATCATCAGTTTTTTAGCGTCCGTCGTTGGACATAGACCTTCCCCAGGATTTGCCACACTTCTCTATAATGGGCGTCACGGAGCCAGTACTTCCTGAACTTGTCTAGCTCGTCTCTCCATCGAACATTTTGCCGGCTTCGGTTGCGCTTGTGGTCTCGGGGAATCCATGTTGTGAGTCGTGATGTCCATCGATTGTCTGCCATTCTTGCAACGTGGCCAGCCCACCGCCATTTGAGATTTTTTATGGATTCTATGATGTCTCTAACTCTTGTCTTTTCCCGGATGTACTGTGCTGTTTTGTGGTCTCTCCATGTGAGGCCCAGCATTATTCTTTCATGTGCATGTTGCATGGTTCTCAGCTTACGGGTCTGTCTCTTGGTTAAGTTCCATGTTTCGGCTCCATAAGTGACTATTGGGAGGATGCATTGGTTATACACCCTTCTCTTTAGGATTAATGGGATCTTATTATTTTTGAGGGTTGAGCTAGCTCTGGCAAAGGCTTGCCATCCTAGTGTGATTCTTCGCTTGATTTCTTCTTCTTTTGAGGGTCTCATGGAGATTCGTTGCCCTAGGTAGATGTAGTGGTCTACTTTCTCGAGTTCTGTGTCCTCGATTTCGATCTTAGTGTTTTTATCTCCAATGTGGTTGTTGCACATGATCTTTGTCTTGCTGAAGTTCATGTGTAGGCCGACTTTCTTGCTCTCTTCATTTAGTTCATCTATCATTAGTTGGAGGTCGTGTAGGTTCTCTGCGAAAAGGGCTATGTCGTCTGCGAATCTGAGGTTGCTCAGATACTCGCCGTCTATTTTAATTCCTTTACTCTCCCAGTCTAGCCTTCTGAAGATCATCTCGAGGCAGGCTATGAAGAGTTAAGGTGAGCTGGTATCACCTTGTCTTACTCCTTTCTGGAAGGGGTCCAAGTCTTTATGTAGCCTGATAAATGAGCTGCCGTGATTGTATATATGTTTCAACACTTCAACATATACTGGATCTACACCTTGCCGACTGATGGCCTCCATGACCTTAGGGATTTCTACTGAGTCGAACGCCTTTTTGAAGTCGATAAATGCTACGGCAAATGGTAGTTTATACTCTGCTGCTTTTTCTTTCAGTTGATTTATCGAGTGCAGGTGGTCCATGGTCGAGTAGCTTCTTCTAAAGCCAGCCTGTTCACGTGGCTGGTTTTCATCGAGTGTTTTTGTGATTCGGTTGGTGATGATCTTTGTGAAAAGTTTGTATACACAGTTGAGTAGGCTTATAGGCCTATAGTTGTTGAGGTCTTTTGGGTTTCCTTTTTTATATAAAAGCATTATGATAGCAGTGTTCCAATCGTCTGGGACTTTACTGTTTTTTAGACACAAGTTGAAGAGGACGGCCAGTTTCCTAGTGATGATTTTACCCGCTTTTCGGAGTAGGTCAATGGTGATGTTGTCTGGTCCAGGGGCAGTTCCTTTCTTCGTCGGTTTAATAGCTTCTTTCACCTCCCACGGGGTTACTTTTGGGAAGTCCTCAAGTTGATTGCTCGTGTCTTGCGTATCTTGCTCATTGTTTTGTAGTCCTTGTTTGGATGGATAAAGTTTTTGGTAGAATTCTTTGGCACGCTCGACAAAAAAGACAGTCAGTCCAGATGAATTAGATGTCACAAATTTCAAATTAATTCAATTTGAGCTAAAAATTAGAGAAAAATTTTAATCTGGTTTTTGGTGATATGTTTGTCTTCCAAAATTAAGATTTAAAAAAGATCACTTCAATTTCTAAGACTTAGTTACTGGGCATGGGAGCATAATGGAGGGGAAAAAAGGTAATCTTTACAAATTCCCCCAAAGAGAGATCATGTATTAAATGACAGCAAAAGTTTCCTGCAAAAATTGGTTTTCAATTGTCTTCAAAAAAAGAGTGTGTGGAATTTTTGCACACCTGATTTCTCACCCAACAAATATCAGCATTTGACAAGACAGTATCTGACAAACATCCTCATCTTTTTTATCAATTCATAATCTCAGTATTCTTCCAGCATCCTTATCTTTGTTGTTTTCAGCATGTTATAAACTACTATCATTCTAAAGGTGTATGTCATTTGTATTTTTTCTACCTGTATTTCTGTGATGTGTTATTGTTACTATTCATTAAATCTTTCTGAATAGCATTCTTATTGTTGTTGTTATTTGCACAATGATTTAGCCAGTCTACTTTCCAGCCTTCATCAGGTGTACAATACATCTGACAACCTTCACATGACTATTTGCTTTGATCGGAGGATTATGTTCTGATCCATTACTAATTTTGAACTCATTGCAGGAGTAAGAATCTGAGACTAGCCTGCTAACCATTGCTCCATGGCATTTCCTAACTCTAAATAGGGGGGAAAAAAAAGACTGTGTAGCACCAACCTCCCTAGCAAGTTGGGCTTGCCTTCCTACCTTGAACATAAGCATTTAAAGTTGTCTCTATCATGAATAAGGTTTTATGAAAAATACATAAAAGCCTTCATTCATTCTATACATTTTTTCTCTACCACCAGAAAATAATTGAAAATATATCTTTGGACTGATTGCATTTGGTTTATATAGACAAGGATTCAGCTTTCCTTATCTCTGCCCACTGACTTAATGCTACTCCCACACTTAAAGGAGAATATAGCTGAAGCTGATAAACTGAATGATTCTAGCAAAAGGACAGAAAATTAGATAAAGCACTTGATATGCAATTTTGGGGCCAAAATTGGTTTAAGCCAGTTCTGGCGCTCATTCATTGCAGTGTAAATCGGGAAGAAGGGGACTCTCCTTTACAGTCGAAATCTGAAGTCATGATTTTAAAAAAAATACATTAATATCTGAGATTTGTCAATTTAGCTCAGTCTGTAAGACAACCTCCTGGCGATCAGTTGGTCCAAATCCTGGCAGGGGGAATGTGGATTTTACATATTGGCTGACAACCCTGATTTTGGTGAAGATTGTTCTTGTTCTTCTTGTTAGAGTAGAACAATAATGTCAATTCCAGTTTGGGAGTTTGACAAAATTTTTACTGTGTCATTTGCAAAAAAGGTCTTTTTTCATTATGGGACACCCTTTACAAATGCAAATACACTCGCTGTGTAAGAGATGGAAAGTATGGAAGATACTTTTTAAAAAATTTTGACAGCATTGATAATCTCATACCAAACAAACATAAATTCTCATGAAAGCTGAAACTTTATAAACAATGGTCTCTTTTGAGGCTACTTCTATTGTACTAAACATTTGTTTAATGATAGGTGTTTAAACATGTAAAAATTTTAATAGTCATGCCAGGCAAATACAATTCGGTCAAGGAGGCCCAAGTAAGCCTAAGCAATTTTTGATTAACCTACTAGCCGTTTATGCAGTCTACAGGGGGTAAATCAAAGCTTGTGTCTATATTATTCCTGTATACATTACTACTACTTCTGCTCCACTGTAGAAAACAAATCCAAGTATACCTTCATTAGTCTGCTGTGTTCAAGGTCTTCTAATCTAATTACGATATAAGTGTTTTCGTTTTCAGCTCATAATTCATTGCATTAATTTGTATAGCAATACCTTTACTGTACATCAAAACCCACACTCATTGAAATTGATCTATTCAAGATGTTTTTGTATAGACATGAATAAAATCTGATGTTTTCATCTTTTTTCTCTTATTATAAAAATTTGTTTTACCTAATTCTGTTTTAAAACTATTAAAAATAAAAAATATATATATATATGAAGAGTTTTAGAAAATCATCAGAAAAATAATTAAATTTTTTTTTTTTTTTTTTTTTTCAAACCTCAACTTTTTTAGTGAACGCCCAACAAAAGGTGACAAAAAACTTACTAATTTATTGATCACCCGAACACTCTGCCAAAAGACATTGGTCACATGATGGTTTCTATTGAGTGACTAACCAGACCTGTATATATTTACATCAATTTTCTATCGAAAATCTTGGGAGCCAAGACTTTGTTGTGCTATCTCCAACTTTATTGTTATATAAAAGCCCAAGATAGCAGAAATATCGATATTGAATATATACAGGACAAGATCGAATAAGGAACAGGAGTAAAAAGATCCTTATGATTACAAGTCTCGTTACTATCGGAATATTTGTTAATTCTTCATTAAATGTTTCGTATTTCTGCTCAAGAGAACATGTTTTGATCCATAGAGTGTAACAGTTATCCAAAAGTGTCATAGCTAACGCTTTCGAATGAACAACTTGCCATTTTCAGTGTCTTTGACAATTACAATTATTTAAACCACCGTGAAAATGGCTAGGGGTTTAGCCAAAAGCGTTAGGTATAACACTTTTGGACGACTTTGACTACGAATCCAAACATACCTTCTTTTGTCTAGAAACAAGGAAATTTACAAAACGTTCCTTGTTCGTTGTATTTAACCTGACGTATATAAATGAAGGATTGCAACTTAGATGTACATTATCCTTTTATTCATATATATATAATATATACATATATATGTAATATATATATATATATTTATATATATATACATATATAATTTTCTGGTGAGTAGCAAGCTACATGGGTGGGATTTATTAAGCACTATCTCAAAATTTTTAGTTGAGCTAATTGCATGAACTTCAGAAGTTGAGAAGAAAAATGAAACGATAATCATGGTTTCATTTTAGCACATTTGAATTTGGTGTACGTGGGCAAAGTTTCAGCCGTTTTTTCTTTATCATTCTTGCCCATTGACCATGGTTGTCAGATTTGGCAAAAAAAGAGATAATCTGAGCTTTATCCTAAAGACTTACCCAACTTAGGCATTGGAATAGTATCGAATTTGGAATTGGAGCTAGTCTGAGGGTAGACCCACCTCAAGTGGCTGGTATTCAACCCTCGCTTCCAGACTCACTCGATTTCCAAATTTGACACTATTTTAATGCCCGAGTTGGGTAAGTCTCTGGGATAGAGCTTGGGTTATCTCCCCTTTTGGTCCCCCCTGCCATTGACTTCACCACAACTCTTCTGCTCAACATTACGGATTTACTGCACTCACGAACTAAACATTTCTGGCGGTTCCATGATTGCTATCTTCTTTTATACCTCAAGTTCGTTTTTGCGAATTCTGACTCCCAATCTATATGTTATCAATTCAAAATATACAAAGAAAAAAACGAATTTTACTGGTCATGAATCAAAGCAATCGTTACTGACTTGTATATGTATAAAAATCGATTCGCATATACATATCAGGGTAGGTCGTTTTTCCACTTTAAAAAATTAACTCTGGACAAGAATTGATGGTTGTGGTTTAATATAAGAACTGACGCCAACCCTTTGCTATCATTTGAGGAAACGTTCAAATATTCTACTTTTTGGAGTAGTTTCCTCAAATGACAATAAGAGCTAGGGATAAAATGCTTTGGTCAATTTTTATTATACCAAGTTCCAACTATTTAGATGCTTCGGCATCTACTTATGTGAAAATCTCGCCCGGGGGGAGGATTATTTCGTGCACATAATCCCACTGTCTAAGGGTCCCATAATCGTGGAAAACCGTCGCAAAATCTTCCTCTGCGGAGCTATATATATTGACAGGGACTTATGAGCGTGTACATGTGCTGCACAGGCCTTTGGGCTATTCACGTACAGGCCCCCACCGACTTGGGACCTCAAGAGACACGGAAAAAATCTCAGATCTCCCTTCGTGGAGCCAAGACATGATATATGTGTATATATATATATATTGGCTACGTGAGTAAGATCTTGAATTTTGTAACAGGTACCTCGTTACATTTTGGAAAACTGGTGCTTCAAAATCTTTATTTCCCTGTAAATCCAGTTTTTTAATTGTAAAATATACGATACCCACGTATATTTGGAGAGCAAAGATATATCTTAAAGCAAACTTAAAGTCTACACTGATCGCCAGTCTGACATAGATTAAATCCAAAGTATGCAGTGTATATATATATATTCACAAGAGTATCGTATATTATATGTACGAATGTGTGCAGCCTACATACAATTCGTCTTCATAATTAGCTTCAACGCTAAGAATTAATAGCTTTTGTTTCAGAAATCGTAATTAATTTTCATGAATGTGTTGTTCTGCAAGTTGGCCAAGGTTTTATAGATGAATGGTTTTAACGATGGTTAATTACATTGAATAATTAGGTCAGGTTATTTTGAATGCGTCATAGTTTTCCTTTCGTTTCCATTGAAGTTGGTGAAGTGCAATAGTGATTAATTTCCAATCAAGATTTGCATATCCGAAGGAACCGATTAATTTCTATCAAGATAACTTTGTATTCAGATATTTCTCATTATCGGAGCGTTTAATTTCTTTTTGAACGAATAAATTCGTCCAAATCAAATTCATTTTTTTGGATTACTTTTTCTTTTTTTGGAATCTAATGATAAAGAAAGCTTGAATAAGGAATGACGAGTAGTTTTGGGTACCCAACACTTGGTTGCTTCTTTCCAAAGAAATGTTACTGGCTGTTGTGGTGTTTATCAAGTGACGCAAACATTTCATCACATTCTCCGCTTTTTTTTCTCGGGCTTGATGCCGTTTATTGATTTCAGAATGGTCTCAATATTCTTAATGGCTGCCACGCTATTCGAGATTACACTAAATCCTGTAATGTAAAGTTTTTGTGCCTAACTATGAATCAAACAACGAATCAATACCCCCAATAGCAAAAAGATGATTTTGGTTGGGGGCGGAAGATGAGACATATCGAATTATTTTCATAAAAAAGATATCTCTCTTAGGCTTAACTTAGACAGGCATTTTGCCATGTATGAATGGAAAGAGGAAGATTGTATCGAGTCGGTTTTCTGAGTGGGGGGTCTGCTTTGAAAATCAACATTAGAAATACTAGCTTTTCAAGGTTTCGAATTCGATCACCAGGGCTTGAAACACCGAAAATACAATATAGGTTCCCCTGCTTTCCGAAAGTTGAGCGTTACTATGAAAAGAATATTTCGTAAACTGAAATGGCGTTAGGCAAAGAATCAATTACCATTGACTTTTATGGTAATTCTTTTTTAGAATATTAAGTGCTCTACGGTGATATTCACTAGGCTTGGCTTTGTGTGGCACTGGGCTATAAATGTGTGACACCCAGTGGAGACTGAGTTTAAAAGTACGCTATGTAAACTTTAAGATACGGCAAACAAATAAAAAAAAAAATACGGCATAAAAATAAAAAAAAATCTGACAACCAAATTGGAAAAAAACAAGCGAACTTAATCTAGGAACATGAATAAACGCCATAAATGCACTGCAATAGTTGCTGTTAATTAGAAACGAAATTAATTGAAACTTACCTCTTAATGATATCCATTAGTTTTTTTTATACGAAAAGCTAACGTTCATATTTAAACTACGACCTCTTTCCTCTGTACTAAATAGTATTTTTCGAACCGAAAGGGACCAACAATTCTGGATCTTTATTTCTAATCCCCACTACGAAGACGAAAAACCCTATTCCTAACCCCCAAACCCTAACACTAAGGAAATACACTAAACACATCAATATCCATTGGTTACGAAAAATTTTGTATGGTGAGTAATAACGGTTAAAAAATCCAAAATACTATGCGATATATTGCTATTTAAAGAAAAATTCAAATTTTAGACAGCCTTAGCCTCCTCTTCGGATAAAGCTGCAAAAATCTGAAACTTGAATGATCTGAAACCCAACAAAAAGGATGTACAAGACTGACCTTAATTTGCTTGCCTTATTTTTCAAAACTTTCTCGGTTAAATATATTATGTCTCTATTCATCGCTCTATGATAAAGCTCTCATGAAGTAGCTTATTTCTTTTAGCTGCCCTTTATTGCACGGCCAATTTATCTTTCCTTCTGATCTGAAGTTTTGAAACATCTTTCACCATAAATTGATGCAAGCAGAGATTTTCGGCTCAAGTTTTTAGGTACTCGAAAGCTGATGTCTCTGTGTTTAACTGATCTGCATCCAACCACGACAGCTTTAAATACTGTTTATTAGATTGCAGTTGAACAACCATACCCACCAAAAGTAGCAAGGGATATGTCCCTTTTTGATAAGCGCGTCTTTGTGTGTTCCAACACTCTTGGCCGTACTGTTTTGTCTACAGACTTGAAAATTGGCATCAGTACTCCATTTAAGCCCTTTTAATTCTTTTTTCAATTTTTGGAAAAAAAAAAGCTTCTCCAACCCTCTTGGCCATACTATTTTGTCTACAGACTTGAAAATTAGCATCAGTACTCCATTTAACCCCATTTAATTTTTTTTTAATTTTTGGAAAAAAAAGCTTTTTTGGTCGTTTTCAGGCCTTATTTCAACAGTTATAGTGTATCAATAACATCTAAATCCTCCAGAATCTAGATGTTTTGTTTTTGCTTGTTTTTTGTTTTTTGTTGTTTTTTTTTACTCCATTTTAGATGTCTTATAGAGGAAAACGCTAGTTGTCTCTCCAAAAGAATTTTATTTTGACCATATTTTTTTTTAATGGAATTATTTACATGACTTCAAATTTTGATGGTACGGTTGTTCAATTATTGACTGTGGTGGCGAGTGATTGAAAAACTAAAAAAAGAACTGTAATTTAAAGGAGTGCAGTTATTCTCAATACTTCGAAAAAAAAGCGAAAGGGAAAAGAGGTAACTGTTGATTTCTAAGGTGCCGAAGCGGGTGCTACATCGATGTAAACGAGTCGCTGGGTGGGAACTGTGTTAAATTTTCTTTCTCACTCGCGTCTGGTCAATCAATTTACTTGCAATTCGGCCAATGCAATGCAAGAATTCTGTTCATATTCCACGTATAAACATTTTGCGAGATCCTCGCCTCGAACTGCACAGCCTGGCACATTTTTTCGACTTACTTTCAAGACTAAGAGGATTCTTGTCTGAGATTTTACAAGAATGTGTAACTCGCCCACCGCTGAGAAGGGTAAATGACGGATAACTCACGAAATTGCTGACAGGGATGACATTTACGAACAGGAAGAAAAAAACGTGAATTCCCCCCCCCCCCCGTTTATTTCTGTTTACGATTTGTTAGTTCAGGGGTAGATCTTTCTGCATTGGATAGACACTTACCGAAAAGCAAAGGAGATAGATATAACGGATGACGAATATATGCCTTTGAGTGAGAGAGAGGGTTCCATTGGCATTCTCTCTATATCTCTCTCTGGGTTGAGCAAACATACCGAGAATAACGCGTGTATGTTTTCAATTTGTCTTCTTTCGATTATATTTTATTTTTCTCTCTGTACGCGTACACACATATCGGGTAGACGCGTTCGTGTTATCTTATGGAGACTTTTATTATGGGGAACTTTTTAAATTACACCAAAAATTGCTCTCGAATTCGCTACATACAATTTTTTTAGGGAATTTTCTCTTCAAATTTGATATAACGTAATATTCAAGCCTGAACCGTAGAAGTGAATAACACCAAACTTTCCTCATTCACTTAGATGACCCCACAAGTGTTTTCTGTACAAAAAACAAACAAACAGGGATTCTTCAATTCGTAAACATATAGCGAGAGTTTTAGTTTGAAAATAAGAAAGATTTCGAAAGTCAGGCATAAACGATTTATATACGAATGATATATATCTAAATATGTTTCCAGAACACAAGTCTCTGTGGTGCAGTTAGAGTATGTATTCATTTTGTAATCGAGAAATTTGTGGTTAAAACCCAACCGAGAATAATTTTTTGTTTTCGTTTTTGCTTTCAAACAATAATTGTTATAGTAAACGATGTCGTGTGCGCATATAACTATTAAAAAAAACGGAACTGGTAAGAAAAATGCATACCTTCACTGTGTGTTTTTATAATCGTAAAAAATACCGGGGAAAAATATTTCAACATAAAATAGATGGAAAAATATCAAGCAGTGGCAAAATCAAACAATCTCATTTTACGAAGTTCAGTTACATGTGGATACGAGCCACAATAAATAGCTATTATGTGTGACTCCATTTCTTTTTTTTCGTTCACTTCATGCTAAAATATTTTGTTCAATATTCGAGTTTCCTTACATTGTGAAGGTACGCATTTTCCTTACTGGTATATATATGTATATATATATATATATATATATATATATATATATGAAGAGAGATTAGGCCAGGTGAACACCCACTCGGCTTTCATGTAAGGTTACCTCTTATCTCAATGGGTGATGACAGAAACATCAATGTAAATAGATATGAAACATAAAACTCATTATTTTTCTCTCTCATACATGAATATTGAGTATATTTATGTCGTTTATCCGTAAGCCGAGAAGGCGTAAACTGAAGATGCAATTACCATTAATCTACACAGGAAAAATCTTTGAGCGTTAACAGACAAAAAAAAATGATGAAAATGGTATGCTTGGATGAGTCATCTGAGATTAGGGCGGTTGAATGGTTGAAAAAGCAGGAGATACCTGCATTGAATTAGTGAATGTTTATATGTACAATACAAATCAGGGATACAACATAATATATATTACAGTATCCGATGTGTGATGGGTTTATTTTATAAAGTGCTCGACAATCCAATGCAAAATATCAAGTTGAGTTAGTGTAGAGCATAAAATATGGTGAAGTAAGGAATCGCCACACAAATACGTTTATTATCTCTATTATTGTTCAGACTTAACTTGTTTTGACTTGAATGTTATGTAACAGTGACCTTTCCCTTTTGAATATAAAAACTGCATCAATCCTCAGTTTTTCTTCCATCTACATACACAGTTGTGAACGTGCATCTAGTGCGCTTGGCCTCGTTTTCCAGAGTTGAACAATGGTGGTTAACAAAGAGTGACGTGTTTGTGTGAAATCGCGGTACATCTTTTCACGACGGAGTATCAAGGTTGTAGGATCTTGAAGTTTTTTCAGTGGGGTTCTATTTACTATGTAGTTGTAATGCTAATCTGGGTCCTGACTTTCCGTTCTACGTAATCGGAAGTTTTCACTTCAAGGGCCGCGGCTGAAATTTGGCATACAGATACATCTTTTCACAATGGCGGATGTGGACATTGACCCAAGAGGTCATTCAAGTACTCCAGAGGTTTATTATAATCCTATCTAGCCAATTGATGCAATGTACAATTTTGCACCTAGGAAGCTGAAATTTTGCATAGGGGAACATCTTTTTCATCAAATGCTGCAGATTAAGTGACCTCAGAGATCATTTGAGTTCATTTATGGTTGTTTCTAAATTAAGACAAATGTAAGGTAGTCAATTTATTTCCCTCCAAATTTCACCAGAAATCGGCACAAATTGGAAAAAAAAGTAATATTCCTTGAGACATTTGCTCTTGAAGAGACTTTTTTATAGAAAAATGTACGTAGGACCCAATAATAATTTTTCATAATTTTTGCTTTGAAATTTACTTTTTGAAATTATCTTTTCAGTGCTGTCTTGCTGTCATCACCAGCCAGTAGCCTCAGTTATAAGCATAATCCAACTCTACATCTCTTTTTGAGCTTAAGGGCTTTAAGAAGCTAACACCTAAAGTGCCAATTACCAACGCTGGACTCAAACCGGAAGTGAGCAAGTCGCCATCTTGGATCAGATTTTCTCCTTTGGTTGGGTGTGGCTGGCTATATATATATATATAAAGAGAGAGAGAGGGGGGGGGCAACGTACGATTTTAATTTCACTGAGAGAGAAACAAGCGAACCATAGAGAGGAGTAGTTAAAATAGGATGATTTTAATGAAGATGATAAAAAAAACAGAGAACGGCATGAAAAGACAGCCAATCCGTCAAAGGGAGGGGGTTACTAGAGCTGAAAGGAACGATATAAAAGGTAGATATATAAAAAAATTGGGACCACAAAGATGAACAAAACAGTTCAATTTCCTTTTTAGGTACATTTCCTTCTGTGTTCTCTCTTAGTTCATTCCACGGAGCTTTCTTCCTTGTTGACGATCAAGGGAGCTCTTCCGAATTCCAGTCCCCTGGTTCCTTCCAAAAGTCTTCAAATCCTGGTCTACTTAACCACACGACAAACTTTCTATCCGGCTTTGATTAAACAAACCGACCCTTCTCATTTTTCCGTTCAGAAATGGCCTTCTGGGATCTCTTTACTTCCGCTGTAGCCTCTAAGGCACTATCAGCTAAGTCCCTTTGGACTTGCAGACAATTCACTTTCTCTCAGTGGTTCCGGCAGAACAATATATATATATATATATATATATATATATATATATATATATATATATATATATAGTGAAATAATAGATTCGCTACACAAGCAGAAACACGAGCGCGCCTTTATCAGCAGCAAACGCTTTTTTCTTTCATTGTTTATTCTATTCACTTTGTCTTGGGCGAGTGATACATTAATCATGTAATCACAGGAGATCATTTCAAATAAGATTCTACATAATATATTTGCAATTTATATATATATATATATATATATATATATATATATATATATATATATGTGTGTGTGTGTGTGTGTGTGTGTGTGTATCACCTTACAAAAAATGAAACAGGAATCAAGTGAAAGCATGGCCATGACTCAAAGAAAAGCTGCTCACGTTGAGCAAAATTGGGATTAAACTCGTGATTTTTTATCACCGCATTGGAATTGTTCCCACGTACATCGATGCTATCAAACAGCACTGTTATTGTTGCTGAGTGAATGGATGTTTTGAATCATAGACGCATCATCAAACTATCTTGTATGCAATAATTTAATCAGAAACAATCAACCAAAGCTGTCACCAAAACTGACTGTATAGGTCTGTTTAGTTTTTAAGCTAGTCTAGCTGGCTATATAAGTATAGAGACTTCACCAATGGAGCTGGTGGATTGAACATTTAAACCTTCAATCCTCATTATGTCTTATTATGAAAAAACTGACTCTTTTTTTATACTTGAAAATTCCCACCCTATAGGTTTTTAGTGTGGGGTTCAATTTACAATGTACGTTTATGCTAAATTGGTCCTTCAGCTCGTGTCCTGCAACGTTCATGCTTGTTTAAAAGCGGGAGGCAAGAGAAGTAATTATTCATTGATCACTCCTTTTTTCAGTTGATCACCCCCAACGCAGCATGCTGCCAAGAGACATTGGTTACATGAGCGTTTCTATTGAGTGGCAAACCAGACCTGTTCTCATGTTTATTGTTTGTAGGTGTCTCTATGAATCACATGCGCGCGCACGCACGCATGCGCATTGATGAAGGTATTCAGTGAAGGTAGCTTACATTTGGCAAAAGGCCTCTAGTATTGGGTGTTCAGTAATGATTGAACTCACTACTTAGTAGCAATTGACCTTTGAGACCAGTTTCTTAACCATCATACCACCAGGAGGTGCTCTATTTACGGGTGTCTACGAAGAATTCCTGGAAAAATAAGAAAGCCACCTTTAAAGGAACAGAAGTTAAAAAAAGAAATAAAGCAAACGATTATTCATTCTTCTTACTTGAATACACCCGTAAAGATAACTGGTTATTTGTTTATGAAACGGAACAAAGAAACATAAAGAAAATTTATTAGATAATTTATCTTCTTTTCATACTTATATTTGTGGAAGTTTGTGAATATATTTGCCTTCTACTGAACGGTGCATCGCAGCTGGAGTTAATGATTCAAGGTATCCATAAAATGTACAGGTTTAGAGCTAGCAGAATAATCTAGAATGATTTGTAACATTATAACGATTTTTGAGGGGGCTTTTATGTACTGTATAACTACAATATCGAACCGACCCCCCCCCCCCAGTTTGTGTTTCTAGTGGAAAAGGCCGTCATATTAGAACACTTATTCTATTTAGGTTGACGGATTCTTCTTGTCAAATTGTTGTGTCAAAATCGAAAGGACAGACCCCCACCACCCATTTTAGGAGTCGAAATCGAAGAGGGAGATTTTTTTCTTCTTCCAAGTGTCAGAATCTATGGGTATTTATCTTTTTGATTGGGCGGGGGGGGGGGTCAAAATTCTTTTTTCTTTCATTTTTACCGAGGGTAATTCGTTTTCAGCAGTCGGGGTGAGGAGACTTTTCTCTCTCTTTTAGAGTAGTCAAAACCAAGGGAGAAATTTCTTTTCAATTTTGTGGGAATTTTTTTTTCTCTTGTTGGGTTCAAAATTGATTGGAAATTCCACAATCACTTTTAGGGATCAAAAGCAAAAGGAACTATTCATTCAGTTTCAAGTGTTAACATCAGGTAGGAGGGATTTCTTCATTCTCTTTTAGAGATCAAAATCGATGGGGAATTTTTTTTTCAGATGTCAAAAAGAGAGCGAAATTTTTTTTTACGATTCTAGGTATAAAATGATTGGGAATTTTTTTATTTCACATTCAATATTCGAAATCGACTTCTTTATTTCAATTTTAGCTGTCAAAATCGAAGGAGAACTTTTCTTGAATTTTACTTGACAAAATCATGGGGGAGATCTATTATTCATCTTTGAGGATCAAAAGATTGTTTTTTAGATTTGGGGGGTCAAAGTCTACGAGACATTTTTCTCATTTCTAATGGTCAAAATCGAGGAGGAATTGTTTCACTTTCAGGGATCAAAATCGAAGGGGAACTTTTTTCATCTCTAGAGCTCAAAATCATGGCTGAACTTAGTCTTCACCTTTCGGTCAAAATCGAAGAGGAATCTTTTTTAATCATTTTTAGGTATCAAATTTGGCATGAGAGAACTTTGTTCTCTCTTTTAGGGAGCAAAATGGAGGGGTAATTACTTTTTCAATTTTTGGAAACAAAATCGAGGGGAAACTTTTTACTTCCAGAGGCAAAATTGGGTTTGAGTAATATATTCTTTCTCTTTTTGAATTCAAGAGGGAATTATTTTTTTCACTTTCTAGGGTCAAATTCGAGGGGGAACTGTTTTTCATTTCAAGGTGTCAAAAGCAATGGGGCAGCGATAAAAATCGAGAGGATTTTTGAAAACATTTATTCCTTTTTCAGGGCAAAGGGAAACAGTATCATCATATTTGCTGTTATTTCCCCCCAGGCAACATCAGGTATCATTGCTAATTTTTAATAATTCTAGTATTCTAATTTTAAGTTTATTTTAAAGTCTTAACTCAAGCTATTTTGAAGGATGACCAGTCATAAAGTCTTCGGACAAAATGTTATGTAAGAAGAAACACCACTGATTTCGTGCGGTATAAAAAAAGTCATACGAATAAATTGATCTTATTTAAAATATAATATAACTTATTCGAAATCATGAAGTTGAAAAAATTTAGGAAAAAGTATGGCCGAATTTGACAAATCTGGCATTTCCAAAAAGCATTCATGCACTCTTTTTTTAAAATTTTCTTTTAGTCTCAAACGTCTCGCGATTCATTGACGTAATCTTCATTGTTATGTTATAACAGCTTTTCTCATTTTATGGCAACATTTCTATTGTTTTAATTAGCTGTGTTATTCTGTTTCACATGGACCATACCATTATGATTTTAAAATTATAATAGGAATCGGACAAAGCAGTTACAACCATACAATAAATTATACAATTGAACTAACTAGTTTGCATATATGATTTTCATATAGATAGATAGGTTGTTATTATTATTATTATTATTATTATTATTATTATTATTATTATTATTATTATTATTATTACACTTGTTGCCTAGTGGTTACTACCGGAGACTGAATGACAGCAAGTCTCCTCAAGTCTCCAGCCTTCCACTCCACGCTCTTACAGTCCACAGCAGTGCTGTGGTTTAGTTTCTCACCAGTTGCCCGGTGGTTATCGCTGAAGGCTGAGTGACAGCAATTCTCTTCAGGTCTTCAGCCCTCCTTTCATCTCATCTCTCCCTTACCTATTACAGCAGTGCTGTGGTTTGTACCTCCACTATTTTTTCTTTTTCCCCCTCTTCCTCTGTTAGGCCACTGCCAACAGTTGGGGCCGTAGATCTCATATTTCTAGCACTTTCCTCAGTATAGTCCCTAGCTGTGATGTGCATAGCCTCAATCCTTTATTACTAAATTTATTACTAGTTCCTCCAATCTCGCCTTCAGTACCTTTGGTAAAATTCTGAGTGCACCTATTATCACTGGTACTACCTGACTTTCATGTTTCCCACCTTCTTCAGTTCTCTTGCAAGATCCTGATATTTTTCCAGTTTTTCACCTTCTTTCTTCTTTCCTCTATGGTCTGCAGGTACGACTGCGTCTATTACTTGGCAAGTTTTTCACTTCCTGTCCACGATTATTAGGTTTGGTTTTCTTGATCGGGTGGTCTGTTTGGATGTCAAAGTTCCGAAATAATTTGTGGTTTCCATTCTCCAGGGCTGTCTCTGGTTTGTGCTGGTACCGCTTTTCCACATCGTTAAGAAAAAGCCCCAAATCAACCAACCGAACTGAATGACCTGACCCAAATGACGTGACCTGACGAATCTTATTAACTGGAGCAATCTGATTGTGTCATCACTGACCTGTTTGACCCAAATTATTTACATCATTCCACACGAACAGTCTATTCAAATTAGTATTGGAGATAGTCATGAACACTTATATACCAATAACAATTGTATAATATTCAAATACATTTAGAATAGAAACAGTTGAAAATGTATCAAAATAACCAAATGACAACTAATCCACGAAGCACAGGTACGCAATGGATACATCATAATAAATAAATAGTTCTATGATTTGAACGAGTGTCAATAAGTAAGACTAACATGGTTGAAATAAATGAATAGTATTGAATAGAAAAACTGAAGTCATTTCCGTAAACAATGAGGTAAGACAACATCTTTATAAAAGATAGAAAATGTTAAGTCTTCGTTAATAAAAACTATAGACATATCAAGGTACTGTGGTTTCGTTCTTGAGTTCCTTAAATATTGCGGAGAATACAGTAAGGGTATGTGAGAGATAACACATCATGGCTTACAGCTAGCTCTTTAATCACATTTGCACTATGACTTTCCGTCATTTGGACAACCCCCCCCCCCAAAAAAAAAACAAATTAATAAGAGCCTGAAAGACACGTAAATATGCAGAAAGGTAGCTCTAGGGTCATTCATGAGATTTGTTAAGGTTCCATTGACGGTCCTCATAAAACATTTAAATTGTATCAAAAAAGACCCTTCGTCAAAGATCAGTAGAAAATCAATGGAAACTCATTTTACTTCGAACCAGAAAAAATCTGAAAAGGCTTGGCTTTTTTGTCATTATTGCAACAATAACAAATAGGATGAAATCATTCAAAAAGGCGGTTATTGTTGAGACTTTTTATCATGTTTCTGTAATCCATTTCGTGAAACATCATATCGTAGACGATTTAAGGATTCTGATGTGTGATAATCAATAAAAAATGATTTGTCGTTCACATGTTTCAAATAACAGTATTGTACTTCATAAAAGCTGATTGGGTGGTAGACTGTAGAAGAATATTTGCTAAACCTTCCCACCATAACTGACTTTCTGAGGGCAGAGGATCAAACTCAACTCTGACTCAATTGATGCAGTCTGTAAGCGTGACTCATACTTGGATAGAAAACGGAACTATTTCAGCCAGTAGAATTGAATTACAAATGGAAAAAAAAGCTTTTCCCTACTTAGTGTACGTGTGTGTAAAGTTTCAAGTTTCCGCTCCGAACGCTTGAGCTGTTCACTTGACATATACATAGATAGAAAATTCAACTTTTCAGCCACTGAGCCGAATTTTTAAACGCCAGAAAGGATTTCTCATAATCATTAAAGGGAGCAGATGGATATTTTATTTAATCCTCCTTTGCTGAACTACTCTAATTCCGATAAATTCTTAGAATTTGTTTTCCTTGCATTCATTTTCAATTCATGCCACATATTTTCAACAGGATTTAGATCTGGTGGTTGAAAAACCATAGCGAAATGTTGATTTTTTTGTTCGCCTATCCTCTGAGTCACAAGCTTTGGTTTATGTTTTGGATCATTGTCTTGTGATATCCTATATCTTCTTATATGGAGATATCAAGCCAAACTTTTCAGATTATCCGTCAGATTATCTCGTAGTTTCCTTTTTTCACGGTTCTTCCGGTCCAGTCAAGTTGACCAACATCTCTTGACCATTAAATCAACCTCATTGCATTATGGAGCCCCGTCCATGCTCCACTGTCGGGATGGTGTTCTTCACATCTTCAACTTTGATTCGTTGAACTTTACTGAAGTCCCCGGTTTCTTGCTTACGATCGGTAAAACCTTACAAGAACGACCAACATGCAGTTTTTACGTCACCAGAAACATTGGGTTTCTTTGTTATAGATTGTACCGTCGACCCAGTGACAGTATTCCTCTCGGAAATCATGTCATATCCCTTTCTTGCCTTGTGCTTATCAACAATTAATTACCTCAAATCGATACTCAACTCTTTTCTCATCTCTATAGTGGAATAAGTTCAAGACAATTGCTGTACGAATTATATGATGCTTCGAAGACGAGTCTCGACGATGCAACGTTGCATGTTGCCCCAAAATATCGATCAAGTAAGATATGACTGCGTCAAATAGTTCTATGAAGGTGGACAATGAATTGTACTTTAATATTCCCCTAATCTATCATATTTCGTGTGTATTATTGCCTATGGAGTATCTTAGTTGCAGGGTAATTTGAACGTACTAGAGCTCGTGTGAAGAATGTTATTGGATAAAACGTTCAATTTTTCATACTGTACGGATTCTTATTTCCCCCGGTGTACTCGTGATACACACATGGTTAGAGAAATGCAACTATTACAACCACTTGGTTGGATTTAAAAAAGAACAAAGTATTTTCTGTACTCATTGAGAGATGTGTGTCTGCTAGATTACAAGTTCCTACCATGAATGGTTAGGGCTGTACACGTGACGCATACATAAATAGACAAACGAAACCTTTTTTCCTATTGTAAGAATTCGACAAAAAATGATCAAGATGGTCACGTAAGGGTTTTAAAATATCATAGAACAAATTAAAGGGGTAAAAAAAGAATTAATGGCATAGCCCTTATACGGAAATTTATCTTTTTTCATAAAAAGGGGCTATTAAATTATTGTACAATTGCTTTTGAGATCCCCATATAAAAACATCGGTGTGTTTGTATTGGTGTGTGAGAAATCAACTTGATCTTGTTTTGTTGCAAATCGAGAAAAATCCCTTCTATTCAATTAGCCTTTCCTGAAGCTATATACATATACCTTTCTTGTGGGAACCACATCTTCTTTTGTCAATGGTACAACATGAATACCATTGCAGATATACCAATTGCCATTTCTGAGTACATGAGACCTGTAGTGACCATGTTTTAATTGAGATCCTATATTTTCAATGATAGTGATGGCTCCATGTGTCTGAATTCCTCAAGAAGTATTGCTGTCTACAAGCAAGAAAGTTACTGAATCAGTATTTATTTTTGTAAGAATGGCAGTTCGATTTCTCAGTTTACTTGCTGCAATTTTTTTCATTTTCACGATGACGTAATTGTGTGGTCTTGAAAGCCTTTCTCATTTAGAACAGATTGTAGCATGGCAATCATCAAAACGTCTTTCGATTTCAGATTCGGTCGTTTGAAAATCTCTTTTAATGGTGTCTTGAGCACTAAGTGTTGATGCCATATCTCTTCATTACTAAATTAGCAATTTCAACTAGAGTAACTGACATTGGAGTCTCAGAATTATAAGCGAGCCTACAATCAGTACAATCAATATGTCCTTCAATATCGATGCCATAGAAAAGACAATGAAAGTATGATTTCAAGAAAAGTTGAAATACACTGTGCAACATCTTGTTGTTTTAGTTCTTGTGTCTGAAGTGTATCCCAATATTTTCATGAGCAGGTATGTTTCTGATGATCAAAGTCTCATCGCCACCTTAATTTCTGGCCTTTTCTTCGGGATCAAAGTGTAGTATCTGTTCCACGGCAGAGCCCAAGGCGTAGCTACTGACTCTTGCCCGTCGAATGGGCCGGAGATTGGGTGTTGTGGATGGTGTCAAAGACCGAGTGCACCGGTGCAGTGCGTGAGCCAATGAGGTTTTACTGAGGCTGCCACTGCTAAACGCATCAGGGAGCCTTTGGGCTCTCCTATTATTACTTGGCCCAGCTGCGGGGGGGGGGGTCAGTTTCCCCTGAGCAGCACTGCTCTATTGCACTTAGAGGAGCAGGTCCCCAAGTGAACGCTTTCGCGGCGGTGGTTGCTTTGGTTGCTTAGCAAACTGAAGCCGCATCGGCTGGTGCCATTTTGGGACGGATGGTTTCCTGTTCTTCCCACGTTAAGTCTCGACCTTGTGTCATATTTTGCTGTAGTGGGACAGCGAATAAACACCCCCCACCCCACTCAACTCTCATTTGTCGTCCAGGTTTAGAAAATCTTTGATGGAACCTAAAAGAATATTTCTGTAGTGGAAATGCTCAGAACTTATAGAAATGTTATCAATATATTTACTGCTATCGAATTCTACGGTTCTTTAATGCATGGATGATGAGTAACACAAAATCAAACCAGCAGTTAGTGGAAGGCTTTTCAAAACTAGTTAACATTAATATTGTTTCTGAGTTATGTCGTTTATCCTAGGCTTCATATCCTGTGGCTGATGATTCATATATCCTTTTGAGGCTGAATAGTGTTATTCTCTTCAATTACCCACAATGGTGAGGTCTTCCCAGCGTGTCCTACATTTGGTGGTAAATGATTTAAAGCTGAGGAATCGGGTGATAGTTACGAATATTGTCTTTCCTCTTGAAATACAGCACGAGAGTCAATAGGCATTGAAAGAGTCAACTTTCGTAATGTATTTCTCAGATAATCAAAACTTATTTGTGTAAAAATGTTCATATAATTAGCAAACTGTGCGAGATTTTCTATCGGAATTCGGGGAGAATATAAAATAGCCTTTGCCTTTTTCGTATTCATTTGGTAATCTGGTAAGTTATGAAAGAAATGTTTGAAAGATCAGGAACTTTTGTTGGAATTCAGTGGTTGAGTTTTTATGTATCTGTTAGATCTCTTTTTGGGCTCGTCCTTTGTAGGATATTGAACAACCACAACATTCTAAAGGCTTAAACCCATATTCCCTCATGGCAGACCTAAGGTGAAGTGGAATTTGGATCTTCAGGCGTGAATGTTTTGATGAAATTACTCGTAGTATTTTATACCCCTTTTTAAGAACACGTTGTTCGTTTTTTAGCGTTCTTAATTTGAATTTGAATTCTATTATTTATATATCCTTATTTGATCATTGAATTTTATCGAGTATATAGCGTTTTACATTCAAATTCAAAATCTTATTTATGGATAGTCGTTGAATTATTCGGGTTATTTATCCTCTAAGATTAATGGTATGAAAAACTCATAAGTTCAAGTAGTTTACCATGTTAATTAGCTGATCATAGATTGTTATATATATATATATATATATATATATATATATATATATATATATATATATATATAAGAAGAATATTCTAATTGTATTTGTTATA
This sequence comes from Thysanoteuthis rhombus, assembly GCA_963457665.1. Lineage (NCBI taxonomy): Eukaryota > Metazoa > Mollusca > Cephalopoda > Oegopsida > Thysanoteuthidae > Thysanoteuthis > Thysanoteuthis major. The sequence continues at coordinate 13,418,768 of OY735201.1, read as the reverse complement.
CTGTTTAATTGTTTAACAGTACAACAAGTGATGAGTTGTTGATATTAATTTTTAGTCGCTAAAATCATTGTTTTATAATATTTTTTTATGAACTTTTTCTTGAGCCTGCAATTTCCAATTAAATCGTATTTTTGCCTAATTATGATCTCTCATAATTTATAAATTCTTTGAAGTGTAATTTCTCTTCCAGGCGAAGCAGATATTTTGGGGTGTTTTTATATTTAAAAAAAATTCAATTTACTAAGCTCTAGAGCGATTTTGTATGGTTTTATGATTTCATCAAATATCTGTTTATTTTTCAAATTATCGGAGAGTTTTTTGTTATGGAAGTTGGTATTCTTTTAGATAATGTTTGGTGGGTGGTTAGAATTTGAATAAATGTAAATATTTTGGTCATTTGCTTTTTAAAACGGTTAGAAAGATTTAAAATAAAGATTTCTGGTTAACATGTTGTAAGTTGACTTCTTTTAGTTGGGTGCTAATTCTGTTTGAAAACACAATTCCTTGAATGTTTTTAACAAGTCTTTCCCAGTTTTATCAGTTTAATGTTTATTGTAGGTTTTTCAGAATAATTGATCCTTCATCTCTGCATAATTCAATGTTTTCTTTGTTTATAATATTTTGCACAGTGTTTAATACGTATGATCCTGTGATTTCAGATATTTCTGCTGAATTGCAAGTTCCCATGGGGTAATCGAAACCGTTTGGATTGCTCCTTTTAATCCATTATTCATTTTGTTGCATTACATTTGTTTTCTTGCAGTGATAGATTATATTTAAAATGTTTAACAAAATCAATCGTTTTTCCAGCGTTTCTTCTCCTATTGATGGGGGGTAATTTATGGTGTCAAAATATTCGTAATTTACTTGAACCTTTTTACCATAAGATTATTTTAAAATAAAAATTACACGAAAAATTTATAAAGATGAACTGCATGTAAGATTTTAAATTCATGTACATTGTTACATACATGAAAAAATCAAAATCAAATAATGATATATAATTGACAATATTCAAATTCAAATTAGCAGCGCATTTTTTAAAAGGGTATACAAATCTTAAGAACAGTTTTATAAAAATATTCCCACCTAATGATGATAGAGTTGTGAAACTGATTTGCTGTGCATCTTTATTAGCATATATATATATATATATATATATATATATATATAGAGAGAGAGAGAGAGAGAGAGATTATAATATATACTCTCAATTTGTAAAAATACAAAATGAAAGAAATAGAAAACAGATATAATCCGTTGTGGAAGTTCAATCCCAGTGCTCAATATCTAATACAGTAAATAGAGCTATACTCGGTGAATGTTGACGTTTCGTGCCTGCTGCACTAATGCAGTTGTCAAGAAATGTTAACATTCACCGGGTATATATCGTTGTAATCCTTATATATATATATATATGTATAGTGTGTGTGGATAGGGAAATCAACACTTCAAGGTGACTCTGAGACCTGATGGTATAGAAGAAACACTGAAATAATATATCCTTTTTCTGCATGAGTGCCATCAGTATCTTTACTCTTCTGCATCATCAAACTAAACGTACGACAACGAGATAGTCATTAACTGCCGGCAGGTATGGCTTCATTATCGTGAATGTACCTTTCTGCACACATGCGTGTCTACGTGTTATATATATATAGAGAGAAATGGGAATCAGAAGAGTGAGAGAGTGAGAAATGGGAATCAAGAGAGAGGATTGGAAATCAAGAGAGAGAGTGAGAGAGAGAGAGAGGGAGGAAGGGAGGGGCTCCCAAGTCTGCAACTGAAATATCACGGAAAATGACCTGCTGTGTTTCTCCATCTATTTTGGTACAACCAAATGAAAAAATCAAGAGAACAAACCATTACATTTTTTCGTGAAATTTTATATTTAAGCTCAAAAAGGTTTTTATTTCGCTTCCTTCGGATTTTGATTTATATGTATTTCCTCTTTCTTTCCCTCTCTCTCTCTCATACACTCATGCAAATTTGAATGTAAATATGCACACGCACACTCACACACGCGCATTCACACACACATACATACTTGAAGACAAATTCCTGATGATGAAGCATACGCACAAATCCTTAACCCTCTCACGCGTATAGATCAGCATTTCTCAACCTTGGTTCCGCAGAACCCTAGGTTTCTGCGCGAGGTTATTTGTGGTTTCGCAAAAATTTCATGCATGCATGAAAAAGGCATTAATCAAGACTTGATCTTTTTTTCATATTGATTACAAGTTATTCGATAATTTTGTTACATGTTTTGTTAGTTCTTGTATTTTTTTAATGTAAGAACTAGATGGGGTATCCAGCGTTGCTTGGGAAAGAAAACCTAGATTACTTCCGTTTTGAAGGGAAAAAATATGAGTGAGAGGAAGATTTGACACTGTGGATTGAGATAGAATTGCATCTTTTTAGGAAATGATTGTAAATGGTCGTACTAAGGACAGGAAGTAATGGTATAGCCAAACATTATAACTACAAAATTAATAGAACGGCCGCACCCGTTCCAAGCCTGAAAATCTTTTTTTTATTCAAAACTGAAACTTTGCCAAAAGTAATGGAGGTCTAATCGTTTTTGATTCAACTAGTGAAACGAAATTTACCCGAATAAAACAACTGAATTAGATTAACTGAAGGTAAAAATGGTGGCGTGGATGAAATAAAACAGAAAATAGAGAGAAAGATGGTACTTTTGAAGTATTGGAGAGTAGACCCGCCAAAAAATTGTTAAAAAGTTATTTTATTCTAAAGAATGTTTTCCCATTCATTAGAAGAATGACGAAATTCCTGGTAAAAAATACAATTTTTCTAATGAATAAAACTGAACATCGGCTAGAAAATGACCTCTGGTGACCTCGAATGACCTCAAGCCTATGTGGGAAGCCGATTTTTATTGATTCTCCTGCCAAATATCAGGTCAATTGGCCTTGCAGTTTTAGCGGAAAAGAGGAAAAAGCAAAAGTCTCAAATATTAGTAATAGATATGAAGTTTATCATAGACATTAATTTTGTGAAAGTTAATTTAAGCTTATCAATATTTTGCCCGGAAAGCAACTTTTATTTAAATTTTTGTACATACAATGTCGTGTGGGTGGGAGGGGACTGAATAAATATGTCATGTAAAAAACAACTATGAGGTCAACAAATATTATCAAGATATTACTTTAAGTAGAAAAAAAATCTTCCCCGAACAGTGTTATCAGATTATGAGTACAGGTAAAAAATGACAACTGCCAGAAAAGTGTTATTAGAATATGAGGTTAGGTTTATAAAAACAACTTCCGAAAAAGGCTATCTGGATATGATTTCGGAAAAAAAAACAACTATAGAGAAAAAAACTAAGACTAAGCACTTGGATGACCCCACTACCCACAAAGGTTATTAGAATATAAGCTTATGTTAAAGCAACATTGCATTATAATTATATTGTAAATTAAACTCGCCTCTGTACTTGGAGGAAGTAGCGCTGAAAAAATCCTCTCGACCATGTGCCGTTTTTTGCCAGGTTATGGTAACATATATACATGAATTCTTCATACCCACGTCCAGAGAGAAAAAAAACTATTATATTGTTAGTAGTGCCATGATAGTCTTTAGATGTGTATATGAAGTAAGCTTTGGATGAGGGTCTGTAAAAAAAACAAAAATTCTATTGATACACCCTAATAATTTGTTCAACTGGTTCTTGTGTTTCTTTTGAAGGTCTTTTCAGTTTGTTTTTTAATTTGTCTACGAACTTTTTGATCTTTTGAGGGTCGTCTCTCTCTCTCTTTTCTTCTTTTCTTTTGAAATAATTTCGTCCAAGGAATACACACTTCTTTCCCTTTTCCACTTTCCGTCTTTTCTCTTTTTAGATAGCTCTGTGAAGCTTTGTCGGTCTGTGGGTCGGTCGGTAGTTCTGTCCCAATATTGTTTCTCTGCTGTTTCGAGTCAGATTTACATGAAACTTGGTAGAAAGATGTCTCTCGATAAGATGCTTCTTACATATGAAAAAAAGTCTTCCACTCCAGGTCACGGGGTCTGCCAATAATGACGTTTAAACTTCATGTTTTGAAATTGATTTTCTCTGCTGTTTCAATTCAGATTTACCTGAAACTTGATAGAAAGGTGTCCCTTGATTAGATGCTTCTTATAAGAATCTTCCAGTACGTGATCTGGCAATGATGGCGTTTCAAATTTATTGTTGACGCTCTATTGAAGTTTTGGTTCTTTTCCCTTCTTTCTCACTAACATTGATAGAAAAATACTTCTAAAGGTGTATCAATATTCAAAGAGTCTTTCGAACGATCTAACTACTTGTTGTTGATGTTGTTAACACGATGTTTTGGTCGATCCATTCCACGGCCTTCTTCAACTGTACAATCTGAATGTAATGGTGGTAAACAAGAATACTTTTCTCTCCAATGGTAACAACGCTTATAACGAGGGATTCGGGTGTTTTCATTTCCTTCCCTTGTTAGGCCTGGATTTACATACCTTGTCGCTATTGAGTAGCAGAAGTAGCGAGTTGAAATCCGTTCTTGACACAGAGACGGCATGTTGATGTATGCCGCTTCTTCGATTTTTCTCAGCTTACAATGGTGTTCCCTAGATGTGGCTTCCGTTACACTACAGGGGCGAAGAGTTCAATCGTCCAAAAACCTCTTTGAATATAAATGACCCTTCTCAAAACTATAGACAGTATGTCAAAATTTGCATAGATAAATTAAATGTCATTTAATTTTTTTCTATGTTTTCTCCTGTCCTAACAGAATCAATGAAGAATCCGGGTCCCGAAACTGATTCATGTCAAAAGCCTAAATTTTCAGATTACACCGTAACAAGAAATTCGTGAAATCATTTCTTCACAATATTTTTTTTTCATGTAGATGAAGGGGTCTTTATACTATACTTCATGCTTGTTTTGATTGATTGGGATTAAATTTTGGTTTCTGCGTAATCTGGTAATTTGCACTTTTGGCTTGAATCAATTTTGGGGTCGGATTCTTCATTTGATTCGTCAAAAAAGAAAGTTGAAAACATCGTCTGCAGACTGTGAATAAATAGCCGGATAAGTGATCACTTTTTAATATATCCTCACGTGGGTACCACACTCTTCTTTTTCTTTCACTTTTCTTTCTTTTTCTTCTTCCTCTTGTACTGCTACTACTGCAACTGCTACTACTACAACTACTGCAATTGATAATAATGATAATAATAATAATAATAATAATGATAATAATAATAATGATAATAATAATAATAATAATAATAATAATAATACGCCTACTACTACTTCACGCTCAGACCAATCCAATAGAATGAGCATTTTTTCTAAATACACAGTCTCTTTCATATTCTCACCCCCCCTCTCTCTCTCTCTCTCTCTCTCTCACACACACATACACACACACACACACACACACACACATGCGTGTACATCTCCTTTCATTTTTCTCACACGACAGGGTTCGGGTGCTTCACCGTGGGGCAATGGTTAGCGAGCTTGTCTAGCAGACTTATACTACTGTGAGGAGAGTTCGACCCTCTCCATAATTCGTCTTGAGTCAGACAAAGTCAGGATTTCCTCAATCCAGGCGATATCACCAATTGGTGGATGACTTCAACTCTCAGGTGGGCGTTGAGCAGAAAATGGTGGGCGTTTTGAAATTTCTGTGGGCTGTATGAGATTATGAGTATCATAGACTGTAATTGATATTTACTGGATATTACCAAGCAAGGGGATTTGCACTTAAAAGATGACTAATCTTTGCAAACACTTTCCCACTAAAGCACAACAGAATGCTTGAACGCGCACATACTTACACATCCGCTTTTAAACACAAACTGGTTATAACTCTGCCGTCTCTCAAGAAACATTCTCTTTCTCCTTTTGGGGAATTACGTATACGGTAAAGTGGGGTTTTGGGAACTTGGTATAAGGTAAGGCTGGGGTTTTGGGAAGTAGGTATACGTTAATGTCTCAATCAGAAAACATACAAAATACCTGGAAATAGATGTGTTGGTATACGCCGAATCCCCTTGCGTATTCCACATTTCCACCCCTATTGAGCACACATACATGCGCACAAACAAATTCTGAATTTCCTTCTCTGTAAAATTTCAGCAAAGATTTATATGCTTTTCTTTCCCTGATCTTCCTTGTTTTCTTCGGTTTTCCGTGTCATTCTTTCTTTCTTTCTTTCTTTTTCATTTATCTTACTGCTTTACTTATGTGTTGTGACGTTTTCCATTTGTTTATGATTCATTCGTGGATGCATAAATGTCTATTATACGGGGTTTCATAAAATACGGCTTTCTGTTAAAGTTGGCTTCATCCAACAAATGTCTATATATAAACATATGAATGCTTGTCAGCAGAATTAAAAACGCAATGAATACCACCCCACACCCGTCTCTAGCTCCCTCCCAACACCATGACACAAAGCATAAAATTATATGAGTGAAACTGGTTAAGTCATTTACGTAATTAAAAATAAAAGATCAAATGGACTTTTTCGGCAACACAAATTAAGATCTTAGATTTGGATTGAATTCAAGAACGGGCCCTTGAATTATTAGGTTAATGAGAAAGTCCCCAACACCATCTTTACGGCTAGATTAAGACCACAATGTGCTCCATACCACCAATAATTTGTGGGCCCACCAAATAGAAATTATATGAGATCTGAACAGTAAGTTTATAGCGAAACACAAACATAGTCAAACACAGTTTATTGACATAGTTTATTATTATTATATGCTATAAATCATAAGGATAGTAATAACAGCTATTTACTAATGTAAGAATAAGGTGTCTTATAATATAAACTGAAAAAAAAGGTATTTTACCAATAGATAATATTCTTCATTCAGGTGCTAAATGTAAAGAGTAAATACTTCATTTATGATTGATTTTCCCCCTTGGAAATAATGATAACATTCTATATTGCTATTCATTTGTGGGCTTCCCTCATGATGTGGTTCATTTATAGGCAAATCCTGGCTCTGGTAATCTTCTGCATAATGTTAAGGAAGTATAAACAAACTCCAGTCCATGTCGGAGGCTGGAGTTAAGTTCTTTTTTTCAACCCTAGCGACAATACCGGGAACAACAAGAACAAGCATCACCTATCTAAAGGGAGTAAACTCTTCAATGTTTGGCTTTCACGTAGCGTTAAACCAAACCAATATATCAAGTAACCCTTTCCCTTATTTTGATTTGAAATCACGACCAAGTGATTAGTTGGCAGCTCACTTGCCGACCAAGCCAAACTGACAACTCTTTCATATCTACGAACAATAGTGTTAAAAATACGCGATCGTTTATTTTTCACACAATACAAAAGTTGCCGTAATCATCTTCAGTTGGAATAGAAGTAAGAGTGGAGCTTGACCCCACGACTAAGCTTGTTACTAGCAATAAGAATGGATTTACTTCGCTAAAAAAGATTTTTCTCTGTAAAAGAAAACAAGGGTTTGAAGACTATGTGGTAGTTGGTGCGGTGCACATCTTCCTATTGTTTTAGAATTGATTTCTTTATTCTTAAAATTCGTAAAATACAACGCAATATAAAGCACAAATACAATATAAAATACAATAGTAATCACAAAATAGAAATCACAAAATTGGTCGTATGAAGGTTAATCATTCAGAGGAGGAACTCTCGGAGTAGATGAGCTATAGAGAAGGGAGCCCCTCCCCTCAATCTGACAAAAAATCTTAAACTATATAATCAGAGTACAGAATTGGAAACATAGATAATTGAAATTCTGACATTTGAGCAAATGAAGTTTATCTGATTCTCTGATGTAGCTTTATATTTCTTCAAAATGCTTGTAAACGACCAACTACAATTGGCTGAGTGCACACTCGTCCGTCTTAAGAATATTTGTGACCCCCGGGTAGAACAATGTGTGACATTAAGTCTGAGGGCTGACCCTGATTTAATACGTGAATTCAATAAAGAGTCAAGAACGGATTAAAACATTAATGAAAACATAGGTTTAGAGAGGGTTCTCTATGTCTGCTATTTAATTATGTGAACCTTAATTTTTATTTTTTCAAATAGGATTTCGGGGTCCCTAGAATCGTGGGCAACTGCCCAGTGTACCAATGCAATAAGACAGCCCTGGTTTCACAAGTACTAAAGAACTGAGTAAACTTACAAGACTCTACCAAGATTTCCCTAACATTGTGTAAACAAGATGGCGCTGGGAAATTTGACCACGATTGAATAATTCATGTTACGCCTCATCATATTACTAATTTAAATGCCATCTTCTAACCATAATAATATGCTGTGTGTATTTATCCATCGTCTGTCACGCTAACGGATGTAACATTTCTGTGTTATCATTAATTAGTTTTTTATGTCATCACATGATGACGTACAACAGAAGAATTCAATGGTTAAGTACAAGAAAGGATTTTATGTTGTGGAAAACTTGGCAAATAGATAAATAAAAAAAAACTTCATATTTATTCAATGGTGAATAGAATATTATCTTTCAATTTGGTGGGGAACCATTTTTATCAGAGAAAACGGCTTTCTATTTATCAATCTATCTATCTTTATATATATATATATATATATATATATATATATATATATATATATATATATATATATATATATATATATATACATATATATATATATATATACATATATATATATTCGGGAAAGTTTCACAGCTTTAAACACTAAACATTAAAAACATCTTTTTTTTCAAAAATTGTTTCACTTCAGTCTCTTATTTCCTAATAACTGTCAAAGCAATTTATGTAATTTTCTTCGGTGTTTTCGCCCTGTTTTACTTATAGTTTGTAATAAAGGTACCATGTGTAAATTTTCTCTTGTTGGGATCATCAGTTGTTAATCATGTAACCGTTTCGGAGATTTTGAAAACAAAACTGTTATACCAACATTGCATCCCAGCAATGTTGATGAAATACACCCCTTTCTAACTATATATCTTATGTCATACATGTATTTTGTCATTTTATATAGGGTGTTATGTGAGAGAATTTCTTTTTACTGGTAAGTTTGTATTTTCTTTTTTATTAAGTTTCATACATTTTCATAACTTGAATTGATGTATTTTTTAGTGTTGACTACGTACTTCTAATGTCAACTGTCTATGAGATCGATGCGTTTAAAAATCAAAATAAAGCTCGCCATCACAGTCAATAATTGAATAACCGTAGCGTCAAAATCTGAAGTCATAAAAAAAAAATTCCATCAATGAATAGATATGGTCAGAATAAATTCTATTTATGACATCACTGGCGTTTCAACTGGAAAAAAACCATCTAAATTACAGTAAAAATCATCTAGACACATCTGGATTCTCCAGAATGTAGATGTTATGAATAAACAAGACTGAGTAAGGCCCAAAAAGGTAACAAAAAAAAAAACACATAAGTAGACATATAAACAAACACTAGTCCATGAAAAAATATAGTACACTTCGCCATCTTTGATGGCTACGGTTGTTCAATATTATTCATACCAAAAAAAATGTCACGATGGGCAATTGATTCATATATATATCTATATATATATATATATATATATATATTGTGTCATCCACAACCAGCTATTTCGTTGTATTTCAACTCTTCAGTGTGGCTATAGACAATCTGTATATCCCATCCAGTACCACAAGGCAGGATTGAAACCTTCGATTCAGACCCGGAGGCCGGTATCCTACCGCTTGGCAACGGAACTGTACGGCCAGTAAGGCTAAATTTAAGCGATATATTATATTTTTGCTTAAATCCCCCATCCACCAGAGTGCTCTATTCTTGTAGAAGAACATTGCATAATGCTTACAATGAATGAGTTACCTCACTTAAAGAGGGCTCAACCCTGAATAGAGGAGCATTAATTATCGTGTCATCCACACACACACACACACACACACATATATATATATATATATATATATATATATATATATATGTGTGTGCGTGTGTGTGAGTATGTATATATATTCACACACACACACACACACACATATATATATATATATATATATATATATATACATAAATATATATATATGTTGAAGTTTGCTCAAGTTTATCTTTAATTTGATTTTCAGAAACCATTTATCATAATCAAGAAAATGCCCATATCTTTTTATGTCTTATTAGTCGAATGCAATTGCAGAATTATCTGAATACTGCCATCATTTTTCGCCGACATGGGTAAACTGATTCAAACAGCATTTTAAGACTCGGTTTCTTCAATTAGTCCTATTTTCTGTTGGCCTCCTGGAGGCATTTTCTTTACATATCCTGAGTACAAAAGATGGGTTCCACTCATCTTAAAAATTGACTCGGCACCCGGTGGGGGTTTCACAGAGCTTCACAGAAACCGCACACAACGATTGAAGAATCGTTTGTATTTCTCATCACCGCTGTTTCCTTTTTCTTCAAGTCTGTACGATTGACTTTTTTGACATTAGGTTCAAATCCTGAAGGGGATTCGGGAACCAATTCTTTTTTTCTTCTTCTCATCAGTTCTTTGTATGCGGAAGAAGCAATTCGTATTAACATGTTGAAAAAAGAATATTATTAATACAAATACACAAGACAGAAAACAGATGTTATCCATTATAGATGTCGAATCACAATGCTCAATATTTAACACAAGTAAATGAAGTTATTATTATATAAATGGGCTTTTCATTTCGTTTTCATAATTCACAGGAAACAACATATTACCGGCTACTGATGAGCGCGATAGGCACGAAATGTTAACATTCACAGGGTAAATGTCTTTGTAATTCCTATGTATTTATGTTGTGGAAAGGTTGACAATTTTGGAAAGGGGAAAGACTTGAGACTATTCAATATGTCTTAAAATCTTTTTGTAAAAGTGTGTTATATTTTACGTACGTTTCAACCGGTGTCCCGGGTTTTGTTAAAACTTTGAAAACGAAACCCAATTTGAGAGAAACAATGAAAATTACAGAAATACCCGGATGATACTTTGGTGTGGGGGTAGAGAAATTGGTTAGGTATAGGTGGTAATATTATTGTGTATTAAAGATGGAAGATTATATACATATATATATATATGTGTGTGTGTGTGTGTGTTTATATGTGAGTTAGATCTCTAGACGAATGGATATCCTTTTTAGTAGAAGGGTTATACTTATATATATATATATATATATATATATATATATATATATATATATATAGGTTTATACATATTTGTGTGCATATATATGTATATATGTGTAGGCATATATATATATATGTGTGTGTGTGTGTGTGTGTATGGATACATATGTATGTATATGCATGTATATGTACGCACATCTATGCATGCATATATATATATATATATATATATATATATAAGTATATATACATATAATCGTGAGGTTGCAGTCACTTGATTGCTCATTGTAAGTCACTGTTTGGGAAGTTTCATATAAAATAATATTTGTGAGTGTCCCCTTTGGTCTCCGGTTGATTCCTGTGATCTGCCTGCAGAGCACCGGATAACTGTGGTGTTTTATAATAATCAACCCGGCAACTTCACAAACAATCTTTTACCCTTTGACATTAATGCCATGTGTCTTTTCTGTATCTTGAATATAGTTAATAGGGTGGAAAGCGGTAAATTCTTTGTATAGCCGTCATTAACCCTCTTTCTGCCTGACTGCCCCTCCGGCTTACTTCAAGCTACGTTGGGTTTTCAGATTCTACCATCTGGGGGTCCTATTGCTAGTTAAGACGTAGCCGTGTGCCATTTTTTTTTTTTTTTAGCAGATATCTCTGGAGGAGAAGCCTGGTGTATATTTAAAAGAAGGTTTTTGTTTTTTGGTTATGAAGCGTTAAAACGGGATGAAAATACTCTTGAATGAAACAAACAAAAATGTTTTTGAAATAAAACAAGCAAGCACAAATAATCAGTTAAAAAATAAGCGAAAATGTTTCGATATAAAATGAGTAATCGAAAATACTTTGGAATAACACAAGCAAAAATGTTCTATAATGAAACAAGGAAGCAAAATGTTTTTGAATTAAGCTGACAAATAATGTTCTGAAATGAAACTTTCGATCAATGATAATTTCGTATAAAACAAGCAAAAGTAATTTAGAATAAATCAACCAAGCGAAAATACTACGGAATAAAGCAAAAAATTGTTTTAATTTTGAGCAAGCAAGAATAATTTGGATTGAAACAAAAACAAAAATGTTCTAAAAATAAAGCAAGCAGACGAGAAAAAACTTTTGAATAAAACAAGCGGGAATATTTTGCAATGTTTTGAATTGCAACAAGCAGGCAAAAATACTTTGCAATAAAACTAGTTGAAATATATTTTGCCATAAGTGAGAGAAAATACTTTCGAATGAAACAGGCAGAGATATTTTGAAATAAACTAAGCAAGAAGAAATACACAAGAACAAAACAAGGAAAATAGTTTTAAATTAAAACAAGCAAGAAAAATCAATTTGGAATTAAAAAAACAAGTTTCAAGAAGTTTTGAATTAAAACAAACAAGAAAGAGTGATTTTGAATAACACAATTGGAATGTTTTGAATGGAACAGGAAAAGATACTTTGGGGTTAGATAAGAAACTACTTTAAAAATAAAACAACTAAAAACGATTTGAAATAAAGCAAACCTTATTATTTTTTTTAAACAAAACCAGCAAGATGAATAAAGAGTAAAGGACGGAAAGGAAAGTAATTTCTTGCCTTTAGCAAATCAGTAAATTCACACTGCTAATACTATTTTATTTCGCATCTTTTTAACTTTGGTCATTCAATAGTTTCTTACCTTTTTATCATAATGTTTTCGGTCGATCTATTCTCGGCTCATAAAATTAAACAAGGAGGATTCAGAACAAAGATATAGTTGAGGGCAAGCAGGGGGGTAGAAAAAGAGAGCAGAAGGCGACAGTCCAACGGTAGTCCAATGGTAGAATAAGACTATTAAGTGAAAATAAGTTGTGTTGAGGGTTTTTCCTATTTTCGCTTGCTTTCTTTGAGTAACAAACATACAGAAATAGCTTTAGAATTATAAGATTAAACTAATCCTTAGTATAAAGCTGTCTAATACACAAAACAAAATTATCATTATTATTTGTTGCAACCTATTCAGATGGGGGAGACGAAACTAGTAATCTTTTTGGAATAAGTGAGGAATGATTATGAAATAGTTGGAACCACTGCCCTAGGATACAACACAACTGCTTCTGGGCACTGTCTTCGCACCAGGGCACTGAGAACCCATGTTATGCCCCTGAAGACGAGACTTAAACTTGCATCTCATATCTTAGTAGTTCACCTTGTCATTTCAGCTACCAAAGCTTCCATAGTTTAATTAACAGCTGAAGAATAAATCGGCTAAATACGTCATCACAGACCTTTAAACCCACCTTAGAGTACAGCCCCCCACTTCATTTCGAGATAAAAAATGTTGCCTTGAAGTCAATTAGTTCACAGTTCTTTTCCATTAGTCCTTACCTAAAGCTAATGTCTATAACTTTAAAATACGGAAGCCCAAAAAGAGAAAAAAATTTCTTTTCCTCATTGGGGAAATAATGCAAATATTCGGTCTTTCTCGCTTGTCCCCACCACGAAACCCCATAACCCTGTGGGGGACTAACGTTATTTATTCAACTTATGAAGTTTCTTGTCCTTTTTCTTGATTTTCTACAAACCACATGACACGACCGGGATTTTTGACAATGGGCGTGGACGCAAAAATCTTATATTGTGCAAAAGTATGAGTGCACTTTTGAATTCGACATACGAAATCAATATTTTTTTTTCAATAATAACTCAGTATGCTATCTCCAAAATTTGAAATATTTTGTGCACACATTGATTTCTCAGCACAAAACGTGTTTCCATGCGCAGACGCGCACATCCTTGGAGGAACCATGTTTGTGACCCGGCACAACAACGCATCCTACTCAGTGCTTTATGTTGTTGAGGTTTTAATCCAAAATACTCATAAAAATGGTTTAATTGATACAAAACTTGTTTTTCGTTGAGCAAAAAGACATTTGAATTACGTCGATAGCGTGTGAGGATGTCTAAACTCAAATAGGACGGATATATGGGTGTAGGGAAAATTGTTGGTGCATAAACTACAACACAGATCAGATCACATCACTCAAGACAGCAAGGATAAGGATAGATACTGGAACTTGCACAATATATATATATATATATATATATATATATATATATATATATATATTAATACAGTTGCTTGTACCTACTTACCTTTAATGCGTAATGCCTTTAGTATTCCTTCATATTGACTCATTCTTACAAATTACCTTATCTTACAGAGATCTACTACAGTTATACAATCACTTATCTGAGATCGAAAAACTCCGAAAACTGAACATTTTTTCCATGGATCTAATCTGCACCTCATAGCTCGTATTTAGCGCCAAACATGACTCGATGCAACCATTATTCAAATAAAGTTATCATTTTGAGACTGCGCAACCCACACCACGCAGTTGTGTCTCAGTGCTCCAACTAGTCAGACGTGCCGATGCTGATCACGGATTTTTTGACTGTGAAAATGATAAAAAAAGCTATCGATTCTTTCATAGCAGAAAAGAGAGTATCAATCATTGTCGATATCATTTAACGAATTCTAAAAAAATCTGAATTCCAAAACATATCTGATCCCAAGGCTTTTGGATGAGAGATAGTATAGCTGTAATGACTCCATTGCACGATTGAAATATTTTATCAATGGCTTTCGTTAGTTGAACTTTTCCGGTGATTGGAATAAATTTATCATGACCAGTATTTAGCCACCAACAAATTTATGTTTCCATTCCCATAAGCAAGACATTGTAAATTAAAAGAGCAGAGATCAGAGGGATAGGGAATGGAAAACGTTTCACAAGGAATATTTTCTTTCGTGAAAAAAGACAAAAAAATTAGAAAGGAAACCCCAGTATTTTTAAAGGTTCTAGATTTGTGTATAAGTCGCCGTTCACGAATAAATGATGTAGTTTCTTGCTTTCAGCGTGATTCAAGTATATGAACTACTTAGTGTACGATACCTAAATTGCAAAAGTGAACCTTAGTATCTTCCTGGGGCGTGCTAATTAAATTAACAGTCCTTTGATATTTAGATCTTGTTCTAATATGTTTTAAGTATCTTGACATTTTATGGGAGAAAAATGTAAGTAGATCTCATTCAAGATCTGTTGCGTGAAATCCTTCTCTCCACCTCTCTCCCTCTCATATATATATATATATATATATATATATATATATATATATATATATATACGTGTATGCGTGTGTAATTGAGATCCGTCCGGAAAGTATCCAGCCATTTAATATTAACGAAATAATAATCAACCTAGGGCAACGTCACCTTTAAGTACTCCTCTCACAAATTTATCCCTGTGTGCCTCCCCCTTTTCAAATCAGTTTGCAAAGTCCTTAAGTGGCCTCAACGCATGCCCCTTAATCTCGTCCACGATTTGAAATTCCTTTGGAGAAAGTCCAGAAGTCGCAGGGAACCGAATCTGGAATGAAATTTTGCCAAAGTAACTTGCACGAGCACGTGAAGAATGACTCGTTCGGTCATTGAAAATGCGACGTTCACGTAGTGCACAGGCTCTCAATGGCTGACAGAGAAACCCCATAGGAGAGTGTCTGTTCTCGCATGCACGGTAGGGTCCTCTCTGATCGGTTGCCCAGTTACATGAAAATTGCTCAACCAGTTATTGAGTTCAACGACTGATCCATCAGACAAGCAGAAAATATGTAGATATTTTCTAAGCTTAGATTTGATCATTAAACTAGCCAAATGGGGGAGAGATGGTGTTGCACCATTATTACAATTTGGGAAGGCTTTCATAGAAAGATCACCATCCAAAATCTTTAAAACTGAGCTCAAGATGGCAAAAATATACATATTCACTAAGTTTAGTTTAGTTTAGTACGACACAAGGCCAAATTGAAGGGGTTTGCTAAACTTAGTATCGTACAAGAAAACATCGGGTAGATGAGGGTTGGAAGATTGTGGCAAGCCAATCTTTCAAAGGGGGAAAGTCTACTTGTCTCGAAAATCAGCATTCAAAATCTTGCCTTACCCAAGATCGAACACTGACCATTTTTTCTTGTATATTCGCAAAAATCTATTAACAGTACGCCGGCAATGGTTGGCTTGATTAAATGCATCTTATGAGCGGCGAGAGAATTGGACACTGACGGCTGAAAATTGAATGATATTGATGAACATGGGATAGGTGATTCCTGAGGTCAATAGAGGTCACCACAGTTCAATTCGGGATGATATTTACTATTTACAACAAAACTTCCCCAAGTGACATCTTTTTACGTGACACAGTATTGACTAAATTCGTCCTAATCTTAGGCGTCTGTGTATTGTATCATAAAGTTAAAGTCATCGTATACTGAAGATATGTTATATAAACGTTATAGGGGTTGGTATTTAAGGTGCGAGTATTTTAGAATTTTTTTCTCATTTGTAAGGTAAGCTTGTTTCTTCTCGTAGGTTATTTTCGAGAATGTTGATAGAAGTGGAATTTACTGTTTCTTTTGATGAAGAGTTCCAGGATGAAAGGGATCCCTAATACCAAGATGGTGATGTATTTGGTATTCGTGGTTGTAACCTCTGTTTGTTGTTCTTGGTAGCAAGGATTTACTTTGTTTGCATATCTTGTAGTGACTATCTGTGTTCATTTTAATCATGCTGTGTGTTATTCAGTAAATGTGTATCAGGTCACTTCACAACCTTCAGTATTGTAGAGTGGAAATCTGCAGTATAAATTATAAGGGGTGGATTAACAGTTTGCATTCTAGAAAATTCACGTATAGTTTGCCTAAAAAAGAATTCATGTGCACTTTGCATAAAGAAGGGATTTACATACTGTTCGCATTGAACGGAATGTATATTGTGTCGAATAAATGCAATTTTTATCATCAGGTTATAGATATATTGATATTTCTACGTGTCTGAGGTTGCATATTTATATAACTCTGTGTATGCTTATGTATATATTTCGTATACGTACATGAATACTTACAAATTCAAACGTGTGCTTTTTAAAGTAAACGTCTGCATTCTCTCTCTCCCCATATATATATACATATATATATATATATATATATATATATATATATATATATATATATATATATATATATATATATATATATATATGCACATATCAGTGTATATAGCCTCCGTTCTGCCCCCGTTCTGTCTCCGTCTTGGCGTACGGAAATCCTATGATTCCCAGTCGTCAGAACCCCCTATAGGCATCTGGCATCAGCTTGCCTGAAGGGCCTCAAATTGGGGGTTAACCACTTCCTGGTTTGGAATCAGGGTTGTCCTCCTCTTAGACAAGTGAACCCAATTTGCCATCTTATTTTATAACTGGATGCAGATTCATACCATTCCCAGGGGCATTAGTGCAAATTGAATATAATATGCCCCACACGATTGCCGTTGTTGGAGCTGTTATCGACTACGCCAATTGCACCCCTAATGATTATACCTGTAGACTTTATATTGTAATTTAAAAGGTGGTGTATTTACGTGTAGCCCAGGTCAATCAGATACTTTTGAAGTTTAACCACAGACCTTTATTTTGAATGTCTTAGAAAAAAGATTTCATACATATTTCAGTTTAGAGCTATCTGCAACATATAAAACAAAATCATAAAATGTTTTACTACTGAAAACAAGCATAAACTAACGGAAGTTGTTTGCAACATATTAAATCCTGAACTACACCCGCTTTTTACGACGGGAAGTGTAAGGTGTTATGAAGGTAAAAGTTCTTCCGGTAAAAATCAGCGAGCTCCTTTTTTTTAGGTGAGGGAGGGGCCCAGAAATGCTTGTCACTTTGGGTAGATTCTCAATTTAAGAAGCGCCTGCGTTTGATGATTCCTGAGACGTTCCTGAAATTTGACTCAACCAGCAACTTCAAGTCCAACCATCTCTGTGGCTTTTTGCACCATAACATAAAGTTCTGACTCCGACAAGTAATGCTGTAGTGACACATCCCAATGTACGAGCCAAAATGAAGCCCTTTCTTCCCGTTTACATTGAAATCTGAGAACTTGTCCTTCCGTCGACTTTGTTTATGTCCAACAATTTAGATGGTTTCAGATTCACCACGAGTTGTGACTTGTACCCTATCACTCAACTGATGCGGGTGTCATGAACAAATGATGATTTATATAAACTAGACCAAATACCCGCCCTAACGCACTGTGTAAATTGCTGTCCCCAAAAAAGAAATAGAAAGATAGCTAAATCGAAATCAGTCTAATTCAATTTGTTTTTTTTTAAATTCATTTAATACCACTTTTAACACCGTTGGAAAAAATGGGAATATTAATGAAGAAATGTGTTGCTTATGTAAAAAGGGATGTTTGACTAACGTGAAAAAAAGAGTCGAGTTGGTTTGAAAAAAGGGTTAATATTAAAAAAGGAGTTCATGGGGGAGAAGCTAGAAAACGGGTGGTAATGTAAGAAAAAAAGTAGGGTTGGCCTCTGAGGAGAGGCAGAACTGAGGTGAAGAAAAGAGATGTCTGACGTTTAAAAATGGTAGAAAGTTTAAAAGGAGTGGTATAATGTTAAAAAAGGGGGCGTAATGTTGAGGAAAGGGGGGGTAACTATCAGGAAAAAGAACTACGGTTAAAAAGGGAGAAATGTTAAAGGGGGGGGGGGCTAATGTTAAAAAAAGGGCGTTTAGGGTTGATGTTGAAAAGTGGATGGCTTGCATTTTGACCCCTAAAAGTGGAAAAGAATCTTCCCCTCGATTTTGAGACCTAAAAGTGAAGACAAAAACAACTCCCCCTCAACTTTGACCATTTGATTTTGAGCCCTCAAAATGAAGAGAAAAAAATCTCCCACCTCAACTTTGACCCCTGAAAATGGAAAAATAATTCTACTCGATTTTGATCCTTTGGAATGAAAAAAAATTCCATGGCTTTCGACCCCTAAAATTGGGGGGGAAATTAGCTCTCAATTAGGATATTTAAAAGTTAAAAGACTCTCCCTCCCAATTTTGATCCTTAAATGTAAGAAGGAATTCCCTTTGATTTCCACCCATGAAAGTGAAAAGAAAATCTCTTCTCTCAATTTTGACCCCTGAAAGAGAGAAAAATCTCGCCCTGTTTTGACCCTTAAAAGTGGAAAAGATCCCTTGGATTTCGATCCCCCAACATGGAAAAAAACCCATTTCGATTTTGGCCCCTGAAAGTGGAAGAAAAAATCTCCCCTTTGATTTTGAATGTAAAAAAAAATCCATTTGATTTCGACTCCTAAAAATGGGATTTCGACTCCTCAAAATGAAAAAAAAAAAGGAATTCCCTAGCATTTTGTCCCCAAAAAGTGGTAAAAGTTTCCTTCCCCGACTTTTGATCCCTAAAAGTGAAAAATAAAGGTTCCCTCCGTGTGATCGACCATAATCTCTGGTCCCCATATTTTGTGGTTTATAAAAATGTACCGTAACCGTACTATATCAAAGCAACACTATTCCAGGTATCGATGTACAACTGATCAACATGATACGAGATATGTTAAAATGTCTTTGTTTCTTTCTGAATACAGAAAACAGTCTACGTTACAATTTCATCTCGAAGATCTATTGAGGATTGAATTGAGAAAAAAAAGAATAAGAAATATTCTTTCATTAAGTCATCAATGAGTATTTTTACCATTGATGAATAATCATGTAAATAGAGACACTCTTCCCTGAATTGAAACCCCCTGAAATTTATTGGGGGGGGGGGGTTAAAAAAAAACTAATTTGCTTAAAACACTTCCCAAGCATCAAATTCGTATCCTAAGAAATTTTCATAGATTTGTATCAAGCAATTTTCGTGGCAGATGAGTACATACATACATACAGATATACATAAGATGGATAAGTTGAAATACGTTGTTGGTTGTGTCCGTAATGTCAGCTGGGTGTAGATATCTTGTTCTGTTGAGGAGAGGGTGATGAGCATGGGAGAAGCACTGCACGTGCCCTCGTTGCCAAACTTTAAGTGGATGTGATATATCTTTAAAAGAAATAACATCATATGTGTCATGTGATTCAGTAAGCGTCCCTGTTTTTGGTTCCAGAAACAAAATGGTGTAGCAGATCGGGGAAGATTGTGTTGCCCCGAATTTTCGAATAGACTCCATGTCTACCTGAGTGTCTTGAAAAACAGTTTTCGAAATTTTGAACAACCACCGGTGGGAAACTACATCCACGGGGCAGCTCCAGTTTCTCTCTCTCTCTCTCTCTCTCTCTCTCTCTCTCACTCTCTCTCTCTCTCAATATATATATATATATATATATATATATATATATATATATATATTATCAAAAAATGGGTATGCAATCAATCAGAAATAATTATTAATCCGGCTGCAGCCCCATTCTCTTCAAATGTTCATTCTTATTACGTTGTCTAGGCCAAATGATACATCCACCGTGTAATAACGGGAGATAATTTCAAATAGAGTTTCGAAGTATTGTTATATATCTCTGTGTGTGATAGACCGAGAGGGAGAGAGAGGGGGAGTAAAATGACAATATCGGAAGACTATTCAAGACTAATGATTCCATTCCAACGTTTGGCTCCTTACGCTTTGCCCTGTGAGTTTGTTGTTTGTAAGGGGGGCGGGGTATGTTGGTAGATCGAGTTTGTGGTATGCCAAGTGGTGATATGTGCGTCATGACCCTTGGGGAAATGCCAGCTAGACTTTTGGTCATTGGTGCTGCTGAAATAATCAGGTGTTAGATGTATGTAGTTTAGTATGAGGTTAACTCAGAGTTCGATCAATGATAGAATTTATGTCGAAAGACGGGAGACATTTGTTTCTGCTAGCAGTGTGCTTGTTGCTAGAGGGGTATTCGAGAATGAAATTAAGGAACATTAGGACCGGGTGTTCATGAGGTTAGTCTGTGAGTTTATGGTGGCTCGGGAAGGTAGTGTGGTAATGGATCGTGTGTGTAGAGTGCTTAGAGGTAGTATATGTGAAGACCCTGGGGAGGATGATCTACTGGGAATTTTGTCGACTGGGCTGTTGATGTCATCAGATGTTAAATGTGTGTAGTATTATTAGTGTGAAGTTGATTCAGAAATTATTCAATGGAAGGATTTGGGTCAGAATCGGCGGGAAAGATTCGTGCCAACTAGCCATTTGCATTCGTGGTTACGTGGGGTTTGTTAAAATCGGTGAATGAGAATGTATATATATATATATATATATATATATATATATATATATATATATATATATATATATATATATATATATATATATGTGAGTATGTATGTATGTAGTGAGTAAAGGATAGTGTGCTTCATCCATTGTGATGGTCGTTGAGGTCCATTGGGTAGGGCAAGTATTATGTATGGGTAATTAGTTTTCCTTGATGATGAGTCTTGCTAGATATGGACTGAGAATAAAATTTATTGGTCTCTGAATGACTATAACTTTGGGAAATGAAGGCCGATTCATTGGTTTTCATGTTCATGTTTTATAATACGGATGTGACATAAGTCAAAATTATGGCCTCGTGCGTTTCTATGTGTGGTTAGTGGATTGGAATGATCGTCTATTTTGTGTGCTCTCTTATGTTCGCATATTCGTTTGTTTATTTTTGTTTTGATCTAGAAGTTTCGCCGATATAAACTTCAGGGCAATCCTGACACGGGATTGCTTAAGTGCATATTTTGGAGTATTTTTTTTCTTTTTGTCTTCAAGGAGGTCCTTGATGGTCTTGGATGTACTTGAGGTGATGCATATGTCCAAGTCTTGTTTGCAATTATTATAAATTGTGAATTAGTTGACAATGAGATATATCTTTTGGGTGGTGATGTTCAATTGTTTTTATTATTTTTGCAGGTGTAGTGTATCTTGTCTTTTTTTTCTCTTAGTTTTGTGTATGAAATAGTGGGGACAGAGAGAGTTCTTAAAGGTACACCCGATGTAGTTCTCTTCGTCTTATAAATGTTTGGACAGTGAATCCTTACATATTTGCTCACACACACACACACACACACACACACACACACAGACGCACAGATGTGCAGGCATACATTGATTATTAGTGCGTTTAATTAGTTTCAAAATCTTTATTATAATTTAATGGCTTTATTTTCATCTCAAGCTTAGTAGCTTTAATTCGCACGTACCTCATCAAAATTAACGCTAATCAAAACTTCAATATTCAAGATATTCCTATATACATATATACACACATATATATATATATGTGTGTGTGTGTGTGTGTGTGTGTATGTGTGTGTGTGTATGTGTGTGTGTGAGTGTGTGTAATTCTGTACTTGCCTCGTAAATTTGTATTCCCAAATGATGCAAATCGTGAGTTTTCAAACCAAGGTGGAACAAGTAAAATATTCTCCAGTGAAAATCGTCACAGCCAGGAATCTATAAAAACCTTTACCGAACTATGTTCCCCGACAATAGCAGCCATATTGCAACATACTGCAATACATCAGCCTCCCAGGAGGTCTCAAACACATTTACTATAGGCCAAATAAAGTGTGAGTATACAGTGTGCGTGAGTGTAGGGGTAGCTTGCATAACTATGAGCAATTCGCGATCGCATATTAGATGAGTAATATAAAAATATAAGAAATGTGGTTTTATCATATTCTCATGCTTGTGTTGAGATCTTAAAAACAAACATGCGGCCCGCGGGCCACGTGTTTGAAACGTCTGAAGCTATCACAAAGAACCTTAGACACATTTCATAACAACGAGACGTTTGAATTGGGAAAGCTACCGGGGTACTGCATCAATCTTCTGGTTCAAGTGACTCGTCTTGATATAATTATTTTGTCATTCGATCTTCGTAGAAGAAAATTATTTTTGCAAATTTCATCTGGTAAAAATAATCAAAGATGTTGAAAAGACAGATACCGCGTGACGACCTACCACAAACATCAGATCTGATATTGAAGTTTCCATTTCATGTAATGAAACACAATTGCGCCCTGCAGGAACACATATAGAGATAATTCTTCTTCTTTTTTCCCATCATGATATTCATATTATCTGTCTGCCCTGATATGTCTACGTATAATACTTATGTCTATAAAGATATAAAGTGAACGCTGAGAAAAAACACATTTGCAGAGAAAAACACATTTGCTGAGAAAAAAAACATATTAGTAAAGAAAAAACACATTTAATAAAGGATGCAACGAATCGTGAAATGAATTAATGTAAGCTATTGTCATTATGAAAGCCTTATCTATAAGATATTAAAGTCTCTACTATCTTCCGCTGAATCGGCGAAAATGCCCAATTAACGGAATTTACATAAACCTTTGATCGTAGAAAATAGTTATTTAATACCATTGTTTTGATTAAGTGAACTTGTGATCAAATTAAATTTTTTAAAAATGTAAAAAAAATGTTTAAAATATTTGGCAATTTCCCTGTTTCGGCATAACATGTATATAAACCAAATAACTGTTTTATTTCGATAGAAAACACAAGCGAAATAAATATTTTATATCAATAATGTATGATACGCACAGTTATAAACCAAATAACTATCTTATACTTTCGACACATACACAGAGAATATGTTATGTTTGCATTCTTTCCAAAATGTGTATTGGTCTAGTTTCATCATCATCATCATTAAACTTTTAGCGTTGGTCGTTGGACATATACATTCTTCAGGATTCGACGGACCTCTCTATCATGGGCATCGCGGAGCAATTACTTTCTGAACTTATGTAGCTCGTCCTGTCATGAAAACCAAGCCATACAAGCAAAATTTCTGTTTTGTTCCAATACTTATGAGCTGTACCACACACACTTACATATGTAAATAGTAGTGTCAAAATTATGGTGCACTTTTTCCAAAATAGACTTATTTCATTTTAAAACCGGATTTAAACTGCAAAACTAGCAACCCTTTTTAAGGCTTTTTTTCTTACCATGTGTCCTTTAAACCTCATTTATAGTAATAGACTGCCATAACAGGTCTCATCTCAAATATGTCACACTAGTAGTTGCAATTACAATGTGTTATTGTCCTATATTTTTATCATGGGATCTGGTAAATATTCGAGTCAAAAAAAGTGTTTATCTGAAAGATATCTCCTTAAGTTGCGATGAAATAGCAAAAATGTGGGAATACGAAGGAGTGTATTCAACATTAAGAAGAAACTGAAAAATGTTGAATATTTGTTTCCTTGGTGTGTCAGGGAGTGTAGACGAAAACATGTTTCAACTCAAAGACGAGACAGAATGTTGGTTGCACCAGGCAAAAAATAACGAAAGTGTAGACGGAGTTTTGACAATACTATATATATATATATATATATATATATATATATATATATATATATATATATATATATAGATGAAAATAACAATGGAAAGATGAAGAGAAAAACTCAAGAGATTGGTGTTACATCCCAATATTTTATTTTTCCATGGGCGTATTTCGATGCATTTCGACGAGGGCCAGGCATCTTTTTCAGAGAAAAAATATTTGTGGCAGTAAAAAAAATTGAAATGTAACATCTATCTCTTGTGTTTTCCTCTCCACCTTCCAATTGTCATTTTCATCTACATTCTGTCACTTCACATCTACAATACAAACATTTATATACAATATATAAAACATCTTAATTCTTTATATACAATAGACACCTCCAAACAGCTTTATATGCAGAACATACCAATACCCACAACTTTTTACTTTTCAAATCGGCTCGTCCCAAACACCTTAAGGAGAACTCACCTTTCTCACAAGCATGTAGAATTAGAAGAATCTGCACTGACGATGAGGAACTGAAGATACACAATGTCAGCATCATACATTTCACAACACAAGGATACTCACACATCGTTATGAAAAAAATAAAGCCATCACAATACCCTGAGATAATTCCCTTGAATTGACCAAAAACAAATCAGGCCATGATTCCATGATACAATCCCCCAACTTCCCAAATCACCAAGAATAGGCAGGGCATCTTAACTCAGAAATTGGAATTTAAAGAAATCTTCCACGACCCTGGCGTTCTTTTTTTTTTTTTTTTTTTTTTCTGGAGACCCATGAACATCAAATATATAATGAGCAACGATACCATAATTGATGATAAAGTATTCCACATAAAAACACCTAAAAAACAATCAAATTTTGACAAACCATACAACAGTGGAAATAGCCTATGCTGCAGCCACTTTATACATACTAATACTTTCACTGGTTCAATTACCACAAAGACTTTTGATATCCACCATCGTTCAAACTGCAAAAGTAACAATATTATCTATCTGTTTGAATGTACACGATGTGAAATACGGTACATAGGCAAATCTGAATGGCTGTTTGATATTGGACTCAACAACTACAGACACAAGATAAAAATATCCAACTACAACCATTTATTTCCTATTGAACAGCATCTACCCAACCACAATTTTAACACTGATGCGAAATTACGGGAAAGATAGAGAAAGTACATCTAACAAGGTCATTAAGATTCTTGAATTCCATTGAGATATTAAGATGAGATGCCTTCGATTACTCTCACTTAATGGGGTTAACATCAAATTAAAAAGCGCAAATTTAAAACCTAAAGACCTCCATCTACACCCCACACACACCAATATTGATATAAATTGAGGAAAAGAAATGAAAATCACACAACTTGACCCACTTATTTCAATCTTTACCAAAGAAATGACCACCATGAAAAGAGCATATTCGAATAATTAGAACTCATAGATATTACCATTGCACGTAAGGTCTCAGGAAAACTTTCAAAGGTTTTCTTAGGCATCTCCTTACTCTTGAACTACTAACACCCTCAAGAACATTGATTGTACATTTCCTTGATTTCTTCCCATCTCTTACGTACATACGATCTCTTCACCCTTCCACTGCTCCTACACACACACACACACACACACACACACACACTGCAGAATAACCTAGATCCTTAAGCTGCAGGAACCTGCTGGACAGAGATTAGTTTCTATGGTAACTTACATCTTAGATCCCCCACCCCTGATTCTAAGTAACACAGTTGATAGTCCGAGTCACAGATACACAAGAAGGATGATGATACGTGCACCAACCATAAATAACACCTTGCATAATGGCTCAGATATGGGAAGAACTGCACATGTCTGTGCTTGCACCTTCTGACAGTATGGACCTGTAACCGATGACGATGGAGTCGAGCTCCGAAACATGTCTGGATATTACATAATTATGATAAAGATTCAATACTCGTATTTTGCCTTGACTTAATTATAACATCTCCACTATATATATATATATATATATATATATATATATATATATATATATATATATATATATATATACAAAAAATTTGAATGAGAAATCACCCGAGGTGTGTTTCTTGGTTGAACCATTTATCAAAAGAAATGAATTTAGTTTTAATCTAATTACTTCCAAAGTTACCGTTAGAATGCAGTATTCAGAATTAGCCCGAATAGATTGTATTACTTGGATTTTGCATGATGAAACGATATCGTGCAGAACCTTGTTGATGGGACTGCATCAGAGGCAACGATTTTGGAGCCTATGATCGGCTGGTCTGATTCACTAAGAAACTTCTTTTCACTCAAAAACACCATGTTTTTGTCAAATGCAAGAGAGAAACTTATATAAAACTATCTTTTCTTTTCTACTTTTTCTTTTTTTCTTAATTGAGTTAGGAGCAAAGAATATTTGATAGTTGCTGGTTGATAACTAAAAACTACTTTTTTCATAATTCTATCAAATCTTATTTTTGAAAAAAATGGTAATCTGGTAGCACTGTTTTCTGGTCTGAATAAACAGCGCATTGGTCATAATAAACGAAGCAAATTAGCGATGAATCGTTCCTACAAAATTGGTTCTATTGTTCGGTCGGTCCTAATAACCGTTGTTCCTATTAAGCGGAATCTACTGTATATACGTATACGTATATCAGCTTTGTTTCCTTCCAATAATATTGTTCTACTTTCTTTCGCTTCTTCCCCATCTTGCCCATGTAGAACTTTTACTCTCTCTTCTTCTACTGATTGTTACCCACTTTTTTTTAAGATTTTAATTTTTTTTATCTTTTTCTCTTCAGGGTCCATCACACACCTCATTCAGTGTCTCCCCGTATCTCCTTTTTTCATTCTTTCTTTCTTTTTCATCCACATTTTCTTCCCTTTGCCCTGTCTGCCTCTCTTCTTTTTTACTTTCTATCTAATCTGCCCCTCTCACTTTCCCCTTCTCTCTCTCTCTCTCTCTCTCTCTCTCTCTCTCTCTCTCTCTCTTACTTTATTTATTTATCTCTCGTTCATTTTGTCATCTCAACTTAACTAATCTCCCCTCCCCCTCAACTTCCCTCCATTTTTTTCCCCGGGTCGTTTCCTCTTTTTCGCATCCCTTCCTCTTAACAGATGAGCAAGACATCATTTCCCTTTTCAATCTAACAGACAGACAAAAAGATTATCAAGACAAAAAAAAAAAGTGCCAGATTGCTGAAAATGGATTACCTTATTTCAGACTAGATTCTTCTATTGTTATAAATACTTTCACCTTTGCTCGTTTTTCTGGATTTCTCTTTCTTTCTCTCCGACTTACTTAATTTTTTTCCTCTTTCTTTCTTTGCTTTATCCATTCTTTCTTTCTTTCTCTCTGTCTTTCTTTCTTTTTTCTTTCTTTCTTTCTTTCTTTCCACTTTTTTTCTACATTCCTCAATTTATTTATTCCTGTACTGCACATGGCAGACAAAAAGACAAATGGCTTACAAGGGTATTTGAAGGACTAACGCTCACTGCAATTTTAATATATCTTAATATCTAAGCTCTATAACTGTCCATGTAGGACTTCGGGAAACGGCTTCCTAGTCATAATACCTGCACATTGGACTTGGTGGAATTTTATGCAAGTTCTTTGTGGCCAATGAGCAAAAATTAAAAGTCCGTCTTACATACCGACATGTGCAATATTTCTTCATGTATTTCTGTCTTTTTCGCCTTTTTAAAGGTTTTCAATTCTTTCTTTCTCTTTTTCATTCAATGTTTTCTTTCTTCCTGTTGGTCTCGATTTCGTTTCTTCTTTTCAACTTTTCTTCAGTTTCCTCTTTTTTTTTCGCCTTTTCTTTCTTTCATACTTTACTTTCTTCCCAATTTTTTTTCTTCCTATCTATTTCTGCAATTTAACAACCGTGACCATCAAAAATGGTGAACGATTCTATCTTTTTTTACGTGCATGTTTTTGTTTTCCAACACTCCTGGTCATACCATTTTGTCTACATGCATGAAAATTGGCATCAGTATACCAAATAGAAAGTAAGTGCTCGGCATTTTGGTATTCAAAAAGGCCGTTTACGATTTTCATTGAAAATAATATTCTCAGAATATTTCCAGATCGCAGTTATTCACAAGTGTGAGAATCAATTGACTCAAAGAAAAACTACTTGCTCATTTTCCTACCCCACTTGCTACTACCACTACGAATGGTGGACGCATCATTGAACTTATGGTTCTTGATTTCTTGCAAAGAAAGACTTCTTGCTTTTCTCCTTCCCCTACCTGCAACTACCACCGGAGATGATGGGCACATCGATGAATTTGATTGATTTCCTTCACGATACATTTTTTCTTCATCATTTTTCCTTCATTTGCCTCTTTCTATTTATTTTTTTTGCCATTCATATATTTCCTTTTTTTATCTTTCCTTCAATTTTTCTCTCCTTCTGTCGTTTGCTCTATCTTTTGCTTTTAACGCTCTTCTTTCACTTTTTTTTACCTCTTTTTCCTCTTTCCTTTTCATTCTTCCTTTTTTAATACTCTGTCTTTCTTCATTACTCTAATTTTATTTTCCTTCTTTCATTGTTTAAGAACATTTGTCTTTCTTTTTTTCCTATTCTTTCTTTTTCCATATTCTCCCCTTTATTCTTCCTCCCTTTCTTTCTTTCAACAGTTTCACCTTTTGCTATTTTTCTTTCTTTTTCATTTCTTTCTGTGCTCTTTTTAACCCTTTTCTTTCTCCTTTCCTCGCTATTGCTTCTTTCCGTTTTATTTTTCATTTTACTAATTTTTCTCTCTTTTTATATTCTTCCTCCTTTTTTTTTAAAAGAATATTGTTCCTTCTTTTTATATCTTCTTTCTTTTCATTCCAACAATCACTTTCACACCTCCTCCCTTACACCATTATCTCACCCAGTAATCAACCTTGGTTTCCTTTGAGATTCCAACCAGAAAATAAAGCACTTTTTTTCCCCTTCCTAAAGCAACAGTTACTTTCAGCACCTAAATCCAATTTTCTTCCTGGAGGATGCCAGATAACTCTCCAGCGACGCTTCATTCCTGCATTAAGAAACCTTGAAGCAAAAATCCTGGTATTTTGCCACGAGACATCGTAAATTATTCTGTTGCAAATCGCTTCTTCTACGTATGGGGCTAGATCTTGGGGAATTTTAGCACCGATGATTGTTTTTAAGCAGTGAAAAAGTCATATGAATAACGGGTCTGGTTAGTAACTCAATAGAAGCCTTCTCGTGACCAATGTCTATTGGTCGCGTGCCGTGTTCGGGGTGATTAATTGAAAACTTTGAAAAAGGGGTCATCAATGAATAAATTTCTTCTCTCGCCCTTTTGAATCGTGAAACAAATACCAATTTTCCAAAAACAAAAACAACAAAGAAAACAAAAAAACAAAAAAAAAAAACAATTGTGAACGCTATTGAACACAAACTAAGTAACAACCTAACATTAAAAACCTTTTGGGGGGAGGGTAAAAGAAAAAGTGTTTTCGAGATAAAATATTGGTTAAGTGTTTCAATTTTTTGGTTCTCTGTCTACGTTGGTGCAGCTTGTACGTGCAAACACATACATAGTCAGTCAGTCAACCAGACTGACTTGAATACTGAAGAAACTTATATCGATGTTAACAGATAGTGCTAACGGTTTCCAAAACCCTGAAAAAAAAATTTTGGTATTTTGCCACCAGCCATCGTAGATTATTCTGCAGCAATAGCTTTTTTTTTTCAGTGTATCGGACTGGATCTTGGGGAATTTTTAACACCGAGAATTTTTTCAAGCAGAGAAAAAGTCGAAGGAACACTACATACATTTCTTTATCTTGTACTTACAAAGAGAGACTGGTAAACATCCTACTTCTCAAAAGTATAAAACTGGTTACAACGAATTTACTCGATTTCATTGTAAAGATTGCATCCTGATACGCTTTCTTTGTGGCCAATGAACAGAACACGGTTGTCTCTCCGCCAAGCAACATTTAACCTTTAAATATTCCCTGTTTTCTCTCAAATTTTCCCGAAAGTCATTCTCTGGAGAATGTTATTAAACATATAACAAAAGCCCGAGTCTATCATTGAACTTTGCTCTTATTCCTGAAAACTGACCAACTTTTTTCTTCCTGATTTTCAAAGCTTTCCTTTTGTAAAATCATTTACAATACATTTCTTCGGTGGAAATATTTGGAATGCATTTACATCCATCCATATACATATATAAAGCGATGTGTACTTGGCTATCTACCTATCTATCTATCTTTCAATATATATATATATATATATATATATATATATATATATATATTGATGAGAATGACAATTGAAAGGTGAAAAGAAAAACTCGAGAGCGAATAGGTGTTACTTCTCAATGTTCTCTTATTATCCCTCATTTTGAGATGTTACACCTAATTTCTCTTGAGTTTTTCTCTTCGGCTTCCAATCACCATTTTCATCAACAATCTTTTTTTTCAAAATCTGCTCTTCACTGTTGACTTTTAAATTACTATCACTTCACATCCACAATATATATATATATACATACATATATATATATATATATATATATATATATATATATATATATATATATATATATATATATGTGTGTGTGTGTGTGTGTGTGTGTGTGAATGAATGAATGAGAGTAAAATGACAATATCGGTTTTTTGAGACAAATGATTCTCTATTTCGTCGTTTCGCTTATACCGGAGTTTTGTCAAGTAAGTGAGGTGCTAGAAGAAACTGGGTGTTTTATGTAATTGGTCTATGAGTTTGTATTTTCTCTTTAATCCTATAGAGATATCATAATCCTCGGCAAAAGTGTTGATCCATTCGTATAATAATCCCGTCATGACTGATACCACGCTAATTTAGAATAAACACCACTAGTCAATCAGACGCATTTCCTTTAATTCCAAGACGTCTGAGTCGTTGTCTCACACTTTGGTTCGGAAGGCCAAGAGGGGCCCATCAGTTTCTTGAAACGTTAGTGTCCATTGAAAAAAATAAATTGACTCTCATTTACTGGTTGATAACGTGTTAAACTGGTTTTAGCAGATGAAAGCAGGATGACTAAAGGATGAGGGTAAGGTTTGTCGTATGTGTTGAAATCAATGCTGGAGTCTCTAAGAATCTCTGAATGCACCCCTACATCATTTCATTTTTGCATGGTAGGTATTGTTCTACTTGCCATAACACAAACCAGAAGGCAGCCCTCCGGTAAATAAAAGGGAAATAAGAAGAACCTTAGTCCCCAATTTTTGATCCCCTCAATGGTATCATGATACGTCTACACAAACGCACACAAAGAATGCAATCGCGTAAGCACTAACACTAGTATATATATATATATATATATATATATATATATATATAGAGAGAGAGAGAGAGAGGGAGAGAGAGAGAGAGAGAGAGAGAGAGAGAGAGAGATGTAGATATATAGATATAATTGTGTACAAGCAGAATGACACATGTGTACATTTGTTTAATGGCCTATAAGTAACACTCTATCGTTTGCTACGGGTACATTTATCTTAACAACGGCATATGGTGGGAGCCAGATGGTATTACTTAGATCTCTGCCATCTGTCTGTCGGTCTGTCTATTTATCTATCTATCCTTATGAATACTTCTTCAGAATCTGGGTTTTTTTTCTGATCCCAAATCTTAATCCCATTTATCACCAACTGTCCTGATTGTTTTACATCCTCACTTGTCAAAGAATTCAGAACAGATTGCATTCTCTTATGAATATGAATTATTTTACTTACATTCAGAGATGGGAATGGGTTTGGGGGAAATCGGTACGCACTAAGGCTCTATTTGAGATTTATGCTTGGGGATCACATATGGGTCCATCTAAGATGAACGAAGTGACCCTATAAAGCGGGAGGTTGATGTTCACACACACTGTAAGTCCACGTGGGTATTTTTATTTATTTATTTATTTTTTTGAACATGGCAAATTTTGGAGCCGTTTTGAAACCCTATAAGCTGCAACAATATTGAGAAATACGTATACACCGTATGTATAATACTACGAAGATAATTCTTCGTTTCTAACTAAATTTATTTTTTCATAGACTCCCAAACGATTGCACCTCACGGGCTGCAAAATGTGTGTACAAGGGCAACTTTACCAAAGGATGAAAATAAAATAGATGGAGATGACCTCTGATGACTTTCAAAAGTCAATTTAGGACCAGGTCAATTTTAGTATTTTCAAATCTAACAAAGTCATCAGCAAGCCGTGGGTGGAAAATTTGTTGATGTGGGTAACTTGACCCCAGGACGAACATACAATAGGTAACACTGATCTCTGCTGACATGTAAATGTCAATTTAAGGACAGATCAAAAATTTTCATTTAAAAAAATAAGTCCATTTTGCCATTTTCAAATCTAACGGAGACGACTTCACGCCACGTGATGCAAATTTGTGATCAAAGATAACTTGAACTAAGCATATACATAGGATAGGTAGCACTAATCTCAAGCGACCTCTAAAGGTCAATCTTGGTATTTTCTTATCCGAGAGAGACGGCTGCACCTGCAGGGGGCAAATTTGTATACAAGGTTACCCCAGAATGAAAATTGGATTGGTGGTGCTGACTGAAGGCCAATCTAGGGTCAGATTTAGCGTCATCAGTTTTTTTAGATCATGTGTCCCTGGCTTTTTCTTATTCTTAACTCTTCGGGAAATGCACGGATAGTCAGCTGACGATTTCCACGGATTTGTTGATGGGCTCATCGTTCGTCAACATGAAAGGTCATTCAAATTTTGCATCGTCTCTGGTGGATGTTCTTCTGATTTGAAATGCTGGTAATACGTGTGGCTCAGACCCCCGTCCCCACTATAAATAGACTTGTCACATAAGAAAAGTATGCGAAAAATTTTTCCTTTACGTTGCTATTCAAGATCCTCCATTATTCAATTTGATAAAAAGGAGCCAAGTGCTCTACGCACATCTGGTACGTGTAGCTCAAGAACTA
This sequence comes from Thysanoteuthis rhombus, assembly GCA_963457665.1. Classification (NCBI taxonomy): domain Eukaryota; kingdom Metazoa; phylum Mollusca; class Cephalopoda; order Oegopsida; family Thysanoteuthidae; genus Thysanoteuthis; species Thysanoteuthis major. The sequence continues at coordinate 13,385,469 of OY735201.1, read as the reverse complement.
ATCACTGTAGTTTGATGCAGCCTTCCCATACAAAAAGTCAAAGTCACTGCTGCATAATATTTAAATCACGACCCGGAGAAGGTTCGGCTCCTCTGTAGATAGATAGATAGATAGATAGATAGATAGATCCCCCACTTATGGCCTTGCGGAAGAATAAAGGTTCGTGGTTACGTATAGAGTTGTGGCATACTATACTAAGTTTTGATTAATAGATAAACATAGGAACATTGTTGAGCTGTGGTTAGCAAACTAGTCTCAGACAGCAGTACTAATCTAGAGAATTCGATATTTACTGGATACACAGCACTTGTGGATCTGTGCTAAGCTAAGCTAGGCTTTAGGGCACATCACCCCCACCCAAAGCAAGTGACGTGGCTGGGCCTTTCGGGACTGAGGACCCAGTAGGAACGGCCGGTATATTTTTCATTGTGCAAAAGAAGGGTATACAACCAATGCATCTTCCCAATAGTCACTTATGGAGCTGAAACATGGAACCTAACCAAGAGACAGATCTACAAATTGAGAACCATGCAACGTGCACATGAAATGATTACGCTCAACCTTACACAGAGAGATCCCGCGACAGTACAATATATCTGGGAGAAAACAGGAGTCAGAGACATCATATAATCCATTAAATGACTAAAATGGCAATGGGCTGACCATGACGCAAGAATGACAGCCAACCGATGGACATCGCGACTCACGACAAGGATGCCAAGAGATCACATGTGCAACCAAGGCCGGCAGAGTATTAGATGGAGAGACGAGCTAGACAAATTCAGAAGTACTGGCTCTGCGACGCCTACGATAGAGAAGTGTGGCGGATCCTGGGAAGGTCTATGTCCAACGTCGGACGCTAAGAGACTGATGAAGATGATGATGATGAAATTAGGCTTTGTAGATATCTCAGTCTTTTGCCATAGTATTTCAAGTTTATATTATATATATATATATATATATATATATATATATATATATATATATATATATATATATCGGTAGATAAATATGCAATGCTGAGGAGCATTGGCTAAGAAACTAGCTCTGCGTACCGTTATTTATGTTGAGAATCCATTCATTACTGAGTGTCTCACTTATCTGGCTTTTGTTTTTGTGTTAAGCTCAGTAAATATCTCTGCCTCATGATATACATATATATATATAGGTAAGAATAGATAGATAGATAGATAGATAGATGGATAGATAGATGATTTATGCGATGCAATGTTCAGATACGTGATGTTATTTTTCTACTTGTAAGTGTTGTCAGTTTGTCGTATTCTGTTCAGACTTATAAAGAGAAAATGGCGGTTCATCACATCCAACATCCAGTTTTAAAATGTAAAATTTCGTGTTTGTTTTACAAATAATTTCATCATCTTGGTTGAATGCAAGGGGAATTGAAATAGAAAATCTTATGTGATCAAATACAAAGAGAACATTTTTTCAAAAGGTTTCTGCTGTAATAAAATCACTTGACTGGGATTGATATTAACAAACTGAGATTGATATTAACAGATCAAGATAAGTGGGTACAAAAAACCCCAAGATAGGTAGAAAGGCAGATGTTTTCTGAACCTTACTTAGAAAAAAACCCTCATTATTACACATGAACTTACTGGAAAATCGTGCTTATGTACTCACATACACGATTCCAAAAGCATATATGTATAAGAATACGCTCAATCCTATGAACAACCATATACACAAAAAAGTATATGCACATCCACATAAGTATATATATATATATATATATATATATATATATATATATATATATATGTTTCGAACGCCTACAATCATTCTAATCTCACAGGAAAACATCTGTTTGAGTTTGTTTGTCTTACTATATGTATATGTATCAAATTATAAATGTTCCTACGTCTCTCTCTCTCCCTCTCCTTTGTTCTCTCTCTCCGTCTCTTTGTTTCTTTCTCTCTCTTTCTCTCTCTGTCTCTCTCCTCTGTCTCTGTTTTTCTGTCTATCTCTCTCTTTCAGTGTCTCTCTCTCTGTCCATCTCTCTCACTCTGTCTCTCTTTCTCTCTCTCTGTCCATCTCTCTCTATATCTGTCTGTCTGTCTCTCTCTATTTCAATATATATATATATATATATATATATATATATATATATATATATATGCGCGTATGTATGTCGATGTGATTGCTTCATCAAGTACTGTAGTACCTACTTCTGTTTGACTTTTCTCCTCGTCGTCTGTTTGGTTTTTATGAAATTATTCTCGATGACTGCATTACTCCCTGAGTCTTTGGGTGTGGTCTTGTCCGCGCACCAAAAGTTTTGACATGATGCAAAACTGAAACTAATACGTCTTGCGAACATTTGCATCTGCTTCTCTGGTCGCAAAACAGAACAAAAACCTTCAAGAAAGAAGAAGAAGAAGAACAACAATAACAGGAAAAAAACAGAAAAAAATGGTAAAATACGAAGTCGACAGAGACTGGATATAAAACTCAATAGAAACCGTCACGACAAACGTCTTTTGGCAGCATGTCGTGTAAGGGGTCATCAATTTAAATTTGGAAAAGGGGTGATCAATGAATAAGTCATTTTTCTCGACTTCTGTTTGACACTAAAAAGTCTTTATTAGAATAAAAAGAAGTGTGAACACAAACGGGCACAAACCACTGGCCAATAAACTCACATTGGAAACTGAACATCCACAAGAAACCTCTTTCGGGTAGGAATTTCGGGCGGGGAGAAAAGTTCTTCTTGACATATTAAGCAGCAAAGATGAGATTTCCAGCCTTCTAGCTCAATTGGTGGGGTCTATACGCGTGATATATATACACCCAGTCAACTAAACCAGCGAACTGAACTACCCACTAAAAGCGTATTTAGGGGGTATTTAAAAAAAACAACATTAAAAGAGTTTTTTTTTTGTAGACATAATAAGGGATACATGTTTAAATTTTCAGCACTCTAGCTCTAATGGAGTGGCATGCATGCGTGATACATACATACATAGCCAGCCAGCCAACCAGACCATCTTGAAAAACGAAGAAACCTATGTTGACGCTAAAAGTGACAGTATTGGTTGACTATTTCTAATAAACAAATGTCTCGTTCTGATGAAAGTGCCTATAATGCGTTCTTTGTTGAAAGGTAAAGACGTTTCGCAAAGGTTAAGATTACCGAAAATGTGCAAAATACGAAGAAAAGAAGTAGTGAAAGAAATATAGGAGGAATTAGAAGCAGAGACGGGTATTTACTGTGTGTTATTTGTTGTAATTCAATACCAATTGGTGCATAATTTTTTCTGATTTGTTTGTTGCCAAGTATTTAACGTTGCAATTCCTTTGTCGTTTTTTTTTTCATCGTGGAAAAATGATGGAAATAGAAAGACTTCATTGCATGCTTCAAACAAGTTTCATTCTCGTACAAATAAACTAATATTTACGATAGGTCAGGTTATTCACTCAATAGAAACCGTCACGTGAGAAACGTGTTTTGGCAGCATCGGTGTTAGGGGTGATCAATTAAAAGATAGAAAAGGTGGGGCGATCGATGAATAAGTTACTTCTCTCGGCAGTGAACGCTAAAAAAAGTCTGAATTTTCAACAAAAAAAAAAAAAACGGGCAAGAATGCAGTCGGACTTATTTAATAACCAATTTAGCATAAACTAACGTTGAAAATTGGGGATTTTCAAAAAACAAAAGAATCATTAAGGTGTAAATATTTAAATATTCCACCCTCTAACTCTATTTGTGTGGCCCGTACGCGATATATATATATATATATATATATATATATATATATATATATATATATGTATATATGTATATATATATATATATATGTATACATACATATATATATATATATATATATATATATATATATATATATATATATATATATATATATGAATATCAGCCAACTAACCAGCCAGACAAACTTAAAGACTGGAAAAAAACCTGTGTCGACTGTTTCAGTAGACAGTCTCTGATAAAGGAGTGAGAGAGACGGTTATTTACTGTTTGTTATAATTTCAAACCAACTGGTACTGAATTCTTCTAATTTGTTTGCTGCCAAATGTATTTTTCAAGTTTGTAATTCCTGTTTTCTCCTGGGTTTTTCCCCGGGAACATTGATGAAAATAGAAAGTCTTCATTGCACGCTAAGAACAGTTTTATTCTTGACCAAATCAACTACGATTGAAATTCTAATGAATGTTATGGGCACATGATATATATATATATATATATATATATATATATATATATATATATATAAACAAGAATGGAATTCAAATGATGTGTTTATGTGCCACTGAAGAGGGAAAACTGCGGATAAAGGGACAACCGGAAAGTGTAAATAAGAGGAAATGCAGTGAGATAAACTGTAAATTATATAAAACATATCAGAAAAGAATTGATCTATACTCCCATGCTTGTGAACGTAATCTTATAAAATATCACTAGAAGTGATGGAAAAAAGATAAGAAACTTGCCATCAATGTAAATAACTGAACAATCGAAGCGTCAAAATTTGAAGAATAAATATGTTTAGAATAAATTCTATTCATGACATCAGTGGCGTTTTCGACTTAAAATGAGTACAAAAAAAAGCATGTTAGATTATGGCAAATCTTGTTGTTCTTAATTAACCTATCATAATAGAGCCCCAGAATATCAGAAAAGCTATTTAGAAGGGGTTTAATTGAGTACAGACGCCAATTTCCAAGTTTGTAGACAAAACAGCATGGCCAGGAACACTGGAACACACAAACAAACACAAACAGGCAAACACACCCACATATCAAAAAAGCGTAGAACCCTTTGCCATCTTTGATGACTACGGTTGTGCAATAATTGATAAAAACGACCCTTACACTGAAATGGAAACCGAAAAAATTTTTTTATCCCAAGAATTGATTAAAAGAAAGAAAAAAGTTACTTATAGAGATATTGAACACATCTAAAAAGAAGGATTACATCGTAAGATCAGTTGCCAAGACAAGTTATCTCGTAGCAGAGAACAGGTTGAAAAATTATAGTTTAGAAGCAGAAAAATACGTTTTCTATTACTTAGAGACCTCTTATTTGGCGCCTATGGTTGACTGAATATCGATTTGTCTATCACAATGAAACCTCGAATTTACTCCATCTCACCGTGGTGAAATGGTTTGCAAGATTACCAAACAACTTTTGTGAGCTTGCTTCTCAATGGGTTCCCCACACTTGTGGTCTTGCACCGTACTAAGCTGAGTCAATATAAATATTCGTTTGCCTCGCGGTGAAGAAATGGTCGGCAAGATCCTATCGCCACTGCAATGAGTTTGGTTCTCGATGGGGGCCTCACACTTCTGCTATGCTATGCCAAAAAAAATCTAATCATTTGATAGGAACAGGGTCAGGCATTTTCCTGGTTTTCTATGACGAACTATAACGTTTCCTTCTGAACCAGAGATCTCATAGCCTCTGATTCTTATTTTTAACCACTGAGCATTGCAAAGCCCGAGGATATACCGTCCTACAGAGGATAACCATCTGCTGATCCGTCCCCAACGAGTTGAGCAATTGCAAACTCACCTGTTTCCCTTTCGGATATGGTTTTGTTTAGCTAAGGCCCATCGAGAGAAAGAGATGGAGACAAGGCGCTTCCGCTCGTGTTCTATCCTAATTTCCGCGCTGGAATCGACATCCGATAATGTACACCAGTCCCCGAGATCACCGAATACTTACGACGACTACTGAGATCCGGCAACATAAACCTTGTTTTTTGTTCATTTTTTTCTCCTTTTTGAACTAAACTGATGTCGTTACAGTCAGTTATTCGGATATAAGAATAACTTTAATTACCATCTGCTTATAGAAAAATACATACCATGGTATTATTATAGGAAAGTATCTTTAGTATCTTAGTTCAAAGATGTTTATAAAACAACTAAGGCAAAGGAGTAATACAAGCAGACAAGACGCATTAAAATGCTCTTTCTGATTTAGAGTTAGAAGACCAATTATGTAATATATCTAACAATATACTTGTCAAGGTTGATAATGGGTGTAACGGCTATTTCAGCTATTACTAGATGGTAAGATGTTTAGAGAAGAGAGGTTCTACCTGGTGCTTACTCAGCCACTCTCTTCTCCGCCATCTATCATGGCGTGTTAGTAACGAGACATTCATCACAAGATACCCAAGGATCAGACAGAGCCAAGAAGAAGTAGATTCATAACTTACTCAAGGGCATTAGTTTGAAGTGAGCTTAAGTAGCCACGATCAACTTCTATTGAAGTATATGCGTTAGATAGGGTGGCCCTTTCCAAATTCCTCAAAAGAAGGACCTTTCAGACTGAAAAGGTGGACTTCAATAGTCTGCAAGTCAGTCACTGACCCTCTCACCAGTGGTGGTGCCAGCATGTTTTGCCAGCCCGGGCAAGGTTCGACCAGAAAACTGTGGGGACGGGAAAAGTAATGGTATGATTTAGCATTGAATTTCGCGACTATTAGGAGCCCGAGGAACGCCCGGACTTGACTAGAGTCTCTCAGACGCATTTAAAACGTGATTCGTACTCTACAACTCATCAAAGGCGTTGACAATGGCAATTCTGTATAATTAAAAGACATTTTGTTGTTATAGCTATCAGTTCCAATGGTTTCAAGTATGTCTGAGTTAATCTATCGAAACATTTCGGTCCGACCACAAACAGGAGGACAAATCAACGTCCGGCTCGAGATGGCACCCGGTGGAGGACATCATGCTCAAAAGCTGTACTGTACTAAAGCCGGATATCTGGTGTCCCTAACGCTATATTTGAGTAGTAGTTCAGTTGCCAGTTTTAGTGATTGTCGTGAGACACTATTAAATGCAAAAGAGTGCAGAGAATAAAGGCTGAAATCATCACTGTTTACTAATCTTTCAGGGTCACCCAATGAGGATCCTCAATACACGGCAGTGATAGTCTACTAGACTAGTTCGCTAACCATTACACCACCACTATAATCCAATATATATATATATATATATATATATATATATATATATATATATATATATATATATATATATATATATATATATATATATATATATACATATATAAGGCTTCAAAGGCTTAAGTCAAATCGCAAACGGAGTAATCACATATAACTTATACTAAAAAAAAATAGTCTATTATACATACTTCTTCCCAGAGAAGGAAGTGTTCGCCTTTTTCTCTCCAAATATGTCATTTGCATCAACATTCTGTCGGATCACTTCACATCCACAATACAAACAAATATATTTATAGAAATGAGTGTGTATGTATATGCAAATGTCTGCATGTGTATGCATGATCATGTGACTGTGTATATATATGAGTGAGTTCATGCGTGTGTATATCTGTATGAAAAACAGGGAACCGCCATTTTTTCAATATTCGTCTTTTTTCACTCGATTTATGTGTATGTCTGTGTGTGTGCATGTGAATATGTGCTCATAGGTGTGAGTCTTAGTATGTGTGGTTTGGTGTTGATAGTACTGGTTTCAAACAGCCATTATATATATATATATATATATATATATATATATATATATATATATATATATATATATACATTTGTATATATATATATATATATATATATACACAAATGTATATATATATGTATATATGTATACGTATATATATATATGTATGTATATATATATATATACATATATATATATATACATTTGTATATATATATATTTATATTTTTATATATATATATATATATATATATGTGTGTGTGTGTGTGTGTGTGTGTGTGTGTGTGTGTATAAGGCATCAAAGGCTTAAGTCAAATCGCAAACGGAGTAATCACATATAACTTATACTAACCTGTATCTACTAATCAACATTGGTAATTACACAAATCAAATTTTAAAAAGATGAATTGTGAGTTAATATAGAATTATGAACAATGTAACGTCATCCGTGATTATCATAGAGTTTAAAAGTACTCAAAAAGGTTTACTGCGTATTGTTGTTCAGAGTTTAATATGATCACATTACGGAGATACAAGATCACGAGTGTGTGGTACCCGGTGAGGATTTAACACATTACCTTCTAGTAATACATTGATATAAAGAAAGCTTTGATACATCTTGGGAGACTGAATAATAACCCGTTCAAACATGTAACGAAAGGTACGTTTATTTATCGACATGATAAAATTACATTTAAGGTTGTCGAGGCTTCCAGTTACCACTGTCTTGAGTGTATCTGATGTAATTCAATATTTTTTTTTTACTCTGACCTTAAAAAGGACAAAACATAATTAGTGACTAACTTGTTTACCCGTACCGTCGAAAATTGATGGCGGTTCTATAGAATATATGAAGACACATTGCATTTTATATACGTAGATTATGAAGATTTGTGTTGCAGTGACCTTGGAGAATAGCGTTCTGTTGACCACAAATGGATTATCATTATTATTCGTTTGTTTTCATTACTTGTTATTTATCTATTTTTATTGTGCTTTGAATCCAGTGTTTTTATTACGGCATTGTGTCGTCAATGAGATGCTGTTTTATTACGTCAGTTACACGAAAGGAATTCTTTTTCATTCCGCCAGTTACGTCCCTTGACGTGACAGACGACAGCTGCGGATAATGGTGATAATTATATGCGTGAATGGCAAAAGGCCGTAATAAAACTATTTCTTTTATTCCTCGTTGAATGCAAAGGAAGAATTTTGATAACATTGAATGTGTGTACATGCATGCGTATGTGCATGGACGCATACACGTATACGTGCATGCGTGCGTGCATGTGTGTGAGTGCATCTAAGCCTCAGTGTATGAATGTGCGTGCCTGTGCATGTATGCATGTATGTACATGCTTATGTGTGTGCGTGTGTACGTTTATGTGTGTGAGTGTATGCCTCTGTGTATGTGTTATACGGGCGTATGTATGTGTCATCGAGTGTGAGTGTGTATGTGTGTGTGTGCCTACACATCATTTTGTGTATGCATGTGCGCTAGTGTGTGTGTGTGTGTGTGTGTGTGTGCCATATACGCGGGCATGTATGTGTGTGTATGTGTGAGTGCATATATGTGTGTTTATGTGTTGCGTGTGCATGTTCGTATTATCTCAATTCCTTCGTCACCGTTCCAGAAAAAAAGAGGCATGGAGCGGAGATCTTTTTCTTCAAAAATACCCCATTTAATTAAATTAATAACTTAATCTAATTAATCTGAAAGATAATTTCATTGATTTCCAATTCGCAATCCTCATCTGACGTTCGTCTTCGAAAAAAGACCTTTACAAATATTACAGAATCAACTAAAAAAAAAACGGAAAACATTGCAATTACGATATTGCAGTTTTGTGTATATGATCAGGTTGGGGGCAAGGGGGCCAATTGCTCCCCCTATGCACATTCTTCAAGAGTGACATTTTCCAGCGACATTTTAGAGGAGTCCTTGCCTCTTCATAAGTGGATGTGTCCCTAAGATTTACTTAAAACTTGATAGAATATCAAATCTCCATGAAATCCTCAAAAGAAGAAATCAAGTGATGAATCATTCTGGGATGGTAAGCTTTCGGTAGAGCAAGGTCAACCTTCAAGAACAAGGAAAGTCCAATTAAAAGAGTATAAAACTGATGCATCCCCTCTATAGTCACCTATGGAGCTGAAACATGAAACCTGACCAAAAGATTGATCCTCAAACTGA
>OY735201.1:13323293-13370793 GCA_963457665.1 Thysanoteuthis rhombus | reverse complement strand
AGATGAATTCTGGACACTTGAGATTATAATATAAGAAAAAAAAATGTATAAATGACTGAAACAAATGCATGATGTTGAGTTGGGATTTTTCAAAAAACTTGAAATATCATACTTGGATCGTTGAAAATAAGTTACCTGATAAATTAGTCCTAGGCTCCTTAGTGCCGATCTATACATTTCTTAACATATATATTTGTAGAAACCTGCAACCGATAGGGTAGCCGCTTCAACGAAACTTTGTTCTTAACGTTGAGCTAAACAGCTGCCGGTTATACAAAGGCCCAAATAACTGCTTTCACTCAAAATTCTCATCTCGTTTATTCTCAGTCTATTCGATTCTTTCAACGCAATAGTCATGTATTAAGAAATGGATACATATGATCCGACAGAATGATTATAGATGGCGTTATATTATATATAAACTTTTATATAAGATAATCTCCCGTCATTACACGATCAATATATCATTTGGCCCAGACAACGCCAAAAAATTCTGATTTATATATATAATTTAGATCGAAACTAAGAAATAACCCACCACTCTTGATAAGTCGATCAACCATGTAACACGTGACGGGTTTATTCTCCCCCTAATATCAAGTATATATATATATATATATATATATATATATATATATATATATATGGTATACCATTATATATATATATATATATATATATATATATATATATATATATGTATGTATGGTATACCATTATATGTATGTATCATAGTCTAGAAAGCTTTCCAACTTTAAACACTAAACATTGAAAAACTTTTTCCAATTTTTCAAAGATATATATATATATATATATATATATATATATGTGTGTGTGTGTGTGTGTGTGTGTGTGAAATCTTGTGATTCTTTACAGTTACATAATCTGCAAGTTCCTGCACCTGGAAGAAGTAATCATGGACACTTCCCCTCCACTCACTGATTCTCCAAGTTTTCAAATTTTTATTTTCATTTGAAACTTTTGACATCCTTTCCCCGGGAGGATGCCTGTTTTACTTCAAGACCTCCGTCATCCGTTGCGTTGGACTTTCTCCTTCCGGTTTCCGATAAGCGTTTGTATCTTCCCACCGGAAGTAACATTTTTATTTTCTTTTAGCACTTCGGTGTCAGTGAGTGAGTTTAAGTTCGAGTCGTCGGTCATTAATACTTTTGCAGTGCACTTTATTTACTTACAAATGGAAGCAAGCAAATGTTCATCTCTGCTTTCAAATTGATGGTTCAATAAAAGTAGGGTTTATTTGGTGCCCAAGAGATTTCGTGTGTGTCGCCATTAAATCAGCTCTGGTTTTAGTTGTGTAAATAGATAAAGGCCTAGATTTATATGAAACTTGCTGAAATCCGTCATATCAGGCGGTTTCCAGCTAGTATGTATTTGTATATAAGTTTATTGAGCGGAAAGTAAGGATTCAGTTTAGCGTTATAGTTATATTATAAATAGAGCCCACATCCGAAAACCCTTAAAAATACTCTTTCCCAAAACTTTTCAATATCAAACACTCCCCTATGTCCATTGAATATACATGCCAAATTTGTGTCAAATTTTGTCGAGCTGCTCTAATATTTGAAGAGGGGTGTAGTGACAACCCTTATACTTACACTGTAAATATAACCCCCTTCTAATTTTTTTTCGAAACTTTTCAAACATTACCCTAGGTCCATTGAGTATGCATGCAAAATTTGCGCCAATGTTTAAGCAGTGCGGGTACGTTCACAAACAGAGCCTGTTCTTTTTTTTATGATTGAATTATTTAAAAAATCCTTTTCCATGTTTTCACTTCCGGATTGTACGGAGGGTGTCTGTCCATCAATTATGACATGCGTCTTCAAATCTTGACTATAAAACGGGTATCTTTGGGTCATATTTTTAAGGGTATGTAACCCATTTTGACATACCTAGGGAATCGCTGAAGATAACTTAAGATTCTCTTTTGGATGTATACAGATGTATTCCCCCGCTTTTCAAAAGTTTGCTTTCCCTTACTCTTTCACTTTTACAACAAAAAAAAAGCGAATAGTGAAAATTGTGGTCAGCTTTTGTTTTGCAGTGAGTCGTTATAGAGGCAGCGTGCAACACTATCTTTTATCTTCAATACCCCAGTATCCTGTACCACCAACTTCTGACGACTAAGCCTAACATACCATCTTAATCATTTTAGAGGCAAAAAAAAGATCAAATATTTATTAATGGTAACTATTTCTTCGCTTCACGCCATTTACACCGAAGATATGTCTTTTGAATAGCAGCGTGAGGAGAAACGATTTTCTTGTTCACGTTTCTTGATTTAACGAAAAGTGTCTTTTAATAACGACTAGTGTCGGTAAAACTTGGGACACTTCAAGATTGCCGGTCTGATTAAGCTGGTGTCAACGCCTCAAAGGTTAAATACTTGTGAAATACTTGTAAAACCAGTGATTCGAAAATGGTGTCGACGAGTAACAAAACATGTGTTGATCATGTAGCAGTGAATTTTTTTTTTCTTTTGGAAGACGAGTTCTTGGTAGAATCTCATGTAAATGCGATGAAAGATATCCATCAGTTTTTTTCGCATAGGCGGGAAAGGATGTGAAGCCGGCTATGAGTCAATCTATAATCCCTCGGGTTGCTCCATAGTGTCTTCCACGGCTTCCCTTTGAAGAACGATAAAAAGCAATGAGTATTTATTTACTTATGTATTAGACTTTGCCGATTTGTACTGCAGCACGGAATTTGTTTGAACTACAATTCCTGTTTACCGAGGAAGATGTGAGGAGAAAAAGTGGTTTGGCTTTCCTCTTTAGGGTAAGTGGTTTGTTATGTCGGTTGGATAACCCTTTGCTCATTGTATATTACGATGGAAGTTGAGAGAAAGAGAGGAAGGAAAGGAGGAAGATAGGAAAGAAGAGAGGGGGAAAGAAAGAAAGAAAAGATGAAAGATGGAGAGAAAGGAAGAAAAGGGACATACGGGAAAAAGGGAACGAAAATGAAGAAAAAAAATGAAGGAAAGAGCCAAAGAACAAAAGGAAAGAAGAAAGGATGAAAGGAGAGAAAGAAAGAAGGGACGAACGATCAGGAAAGGAAAGAGGAAGAAAATTAGAAATTAGAAAAAAGGGAGGAATACTATAGAGAAAGACAAGATAAGAAACGAACGTCATGACTCGTGGCTGAGACAGTTGCGTATTTCCCACCAACGCCAGCAATCGGTCCTCAGTGGTGGGTACAGCTAACAAAAACGCTGAACTGATCAACTGTATTTGAAGCTTAAATAACTTGACTTGAGAGTTCTGGAAATATTTCAACTATTGTAAAGACAGTTTCGGTTCAACTTGAAAAGATCTCCAAATTTGTCAAAATAGACTTGATAAATAGTATCTCCGTATTTTTTCAAGATAGCATGAAAATCAAAAAAATTCTAGATATAATTTGAGGCAATTCTAGATATAGAATGAAAATGAAATAAGGTTTTCTGTGGTGGAAGGGGGGGGTGTCCCCAATTTTTCTGGGGGTCCGTCCGATAATGTTCTGGGGATCGTAGCAGTGTTCCTTTAACGAATCTTGTTGCAGAAAAACATCATCCATTGTAAAATTATCTACGCATGAGGCAACAGACACTCTCCCGTGGTGTTTCTCAGTCGGCAGAGCGACGCCATTGTGTGAATTACTGTGTGATCGTCGCATTCACAATGAGCGATATTACCCATTCTTTTGGATTTACTGGGAAAACATAGCATCACCCGAGTCTATCAGCCAATATGTTTAAGAGGAACGTGACCAGGCAGCTGATAATGATTCCGATAGAGAATTTAGCTGATTGTTTTGGAAAATACAATTGGATTTGGGATAATTGTGTGAGGTCCCCAGGGGGAGTACTTCGAAGTGGATTAAGTCGCTGTTGCTTCAGGTAGACCATTATTTCGTTAATATGAAATGACTGGAAGTAATTCCAACATTTTCTAATAGAATTATGATTTTAGAGTATCTTTTTTTCCCCATCGTAGATTGGTCAGTCATGAAAACCAATAACCCCCAAGATTTACAGAAAACGTTTATTATTGATGACTGGTGTATGAAAAGTCCGTCCTAGACACTGGTATCTACAGCATATATAGCAAAGGTTATTAGTCGGCAGTCAGATTGTTGAGTTAAGCCCACTTTCACTGCCATCGTGATGTCACATCCTGTCATTTCTGCTGAGCTGGGGGCCACGCTGTATAAATGGTCGACAGTTAAGTGAGGTCATGGGATCTTAATTCTATGAGTCAAATCCAAGTCATTGTGAACTACACTAAGTAAGAGAGAGGGGTCACAGATCAAGTAACCAGAAGTTGTTTATCACAGTATCAATCAGATTTTTACGAGGAACAAATGGTGGCCAATTCATGTCGAGTACTGTTCAATTACAGTCTGTCCAACGTAAGTAACTTTTAGTAACTAAAAGATCGAACGGTTGCGTCATAACAAGTCCGTAGCTTGATACATAGTTATTAGTTGAATTTTTATTTGGAACTTTGTGATGTCCAATCTATGTGATTGATATTCACCACTGAATCAAATGCATTGACAAAGAAGGAGTTATGTTGAAAATTAAATATTTGTAGTATTAGTTGTAATAAACGCTTTCTTAATCATTAGGCTGTGTATCTATTGATATATCTACGTATAATTTATACATATATATATATATATAATATGTGTGCGTGAGTACCTATTCATATCCATGCATATATAAATAAGAGCAACACACACGTACACACACACACACACACACATATATATATATATATATATATATACATATATATAATAAGGAATACAATATGATATGATATGATGTCTAATGTGTATGGGTTTAGTTTATAAAATGCTCAATACATTCAACATTAAGTTGTTCGTGTAGTGCTTAAAATATTTTTTTGGTCCAGTTTGATCGCCTCCGCTTGATGAAGCCCAAATATGGCAGAAACTTTTACGTGTTTTCCTACCGAATCCTTTGCTTCATTACATACACACGCACACACACACACACATACAAATGCACACACACACACACACACATATATATATATAAGCTTTTTATATATATGTATATACATCATAGATACTTTTCCATACATATTGTGTTATTTGCTTCGATAGATATAACAACACAGGAAAGCAAATGATATTTATCATGATTTCATAAAACTCCTGACCGGGCGGTAAGGAGTGTTACGTTTCATTTACATTGTAACATTATCCCTACATTGTAAAAAGAACCCACCCTAAAACTTGACCACAAATTGTCTGACAACTGATAAATTTTCAGAAAGTTTGAAGGCTTTATAGATTGAATGCATATAGAATTTAAAAAAGAGTATTTTCTTCGTCGTCGTTCGAATTCGGTGCACCAATTCTACATTTGAAGACTCTAACCACTAGACTCTTATCACTGATGATGAAAACTTTTATATAAATAATTAAATGTTTAGTTAGATACAAACTGGGACGGTAAAAGTAGTTCTGACCTTAAATTGACCGGTTGGTCAATCAGAGGTCAGCCCCACCTATATTATATTTTTCAGTCCATAGACTGCAGCTGTAACCATGGGATTTGAAATTCTAAAATTGACCTAATCCTTAATTGATCTTTAAGAGTCATCAGAGATCACAGCCACCTGTCCTATATCCATCCTAGGATCAAGTTACCTCTGAACCCAAATTTTCAGCCCGTGGGATCCGATCATTTAGGAGTTTAGAGAATGTAAAGTTAGTTGGAAATGATTTAACAAAGTTACAAAGTTATGTAGAATGAAACATTCTTCCTTTTTATACAAATTAGATGAACATTTAAACGAGGTCTTTAACTTTGTACATCATCCCGAAATGGCAAGGGAATTGCTTAATATAAATTTCTTGATAAAACCATTGAAAATAGAAATAAGGAACAAACAAGGAAGAAAGAAAAAAAATATAATGAGAATAGGTAGGTCAAACCCCACTTTGAAGATTAGTGTAACATAATCTCCCCCTTTTTGTTTTTTTATCGTGATAAGCTAAACATAGAAAAAGTTGAAACATCTAATTAGGACCAAAACAAAAAAAAAATGTCTGAAACCAGAAAAGGCAGAAAAACAAAACAAAAAGAAAGAAAGTGCCCGGAGAGAAAGAAAGAAATGAATGTTTGATAAATAAATAAAAAAAAAAAGAAAAAAGAAAGAAAAATGGAAAATGAAAGAACGGTTGGAATCGGTATCAATTCCAGATGTTCTGACCTAACAGCAGTTTGGGGAACCATTAGGGACCACCTGTTGGCACACTGCCGAAAAAAATGCTTGGGAAACAATCTCCTCTTTCAACAGCCAGACTTCCACCCTCACGGGTTCATGAATCCGATTTTTAAGAACCTTTCTCAAATGTCAATTCTTTGTTGGTATGGCCAGTATTTACAACTTAAATAAACATGAACCCACCTTTACGTGTCGACCATTATTCTTTGTGGACATTTTTCGTTTCGTGTTTACGAAAATAAACTTTTGTCAATAGTCTATTGAAAGGATAGGGGCCAATGTTGTTCCTCCTCTATTACATTGTGATGGCCTTGGCTCGTTGGCTTCCTGACTAAGAAAGCGTACCAGGTCCCTGTTAGTGGTTTCGAAACTTTGAAAACTCAAGAACCTCTTCTATAAAGGAAATATTCTAGCAGACCCTTATTTTTGCATTCAGTTTTCAGACAGCAATTGTAAATAGACTACAATAATAAGTAATTTTTTACCTTTAAATTCCTATTTGTTTGAAACAGATCAGATCTATTCGAATCGTTGAATATGATACTGGTCGCTGTATAGTAATAATGTTTTTCGATAGTTAGGCGTTTTGTCAAGTTTGGTTATCCTAATTTCAAATCATGTTATTAATTTACATTTCCGTCATTATCTGACAGACCTGTAGGAATCTGCAGACCCCAGTTTCGAAACCAGTGCAGTAGAGCCGCCCTTTTGCTCTTAATTCATTTCTTGTCACTCGCAGTCTAGCCAGTCAGAAAAGTCAGGGGGTTTGACTTCCGTCATTGAGCGTAGTCCTGAGAACAGATCTCCTCCAAGGAGGATAAAATAGCTCGCCACGGACAGCTCTCTGTATGATCCTCAACTGCATACAGAACCTAGTCTACACATTTGGCCATCCATCTAGGTACACGCCAGGCTCGACGTTGTTCAACTTCAGTGATCGTACGAGAATCCAACGCAATTTGACGGAAGCCCTATTATCCTTACAAAACTTGAAATTTCAACTGTGTTCCCTTAGAATTACATTTTAGAGAAGCCAACCTATAAAAAAAACTGACGGGGGCTGTTTGAAAATGAAGATTTTTATCAGATGGATTCAGCATTTTCCAAGTTGCTGTTTTCAAGTTTCGGCCAATTCAAGCTGAAGCTTCGGACCGGGAATTAACCATGTGTTTAATTGTATAATCCGATTAGACAGTGGTTTCAAAACTGGGTTCTGTGGAACCCTGGAGGCCTGTGGAATAATGTTTGGGGGTCTACAACAATATCCACCACAGCAGCATTACCTCTGAACTGAACTTGACACTGCAAATCTTGTAACCAAGAAGTTTCATCCATTGCACTTCCATAGAAAAACAAAATAATTTACACAGACCTGAATCAAATATTAGAATTTGAATAACTGTAATGCATTTGAATATGATTTTGAAAGGTTAAGAATTGCTTATCATTGCAGTTGATTGATTACAATCTAAAAACTAAAGGCTAAAAATAGGTTTGCAACAGAATATTCCCCTCATAGAAGGGGTCCTTGGAAAGATGTTTCTTAAAAGTCTGATGCTCTACCGCTGCAAGCTGAGAAGTATGCAACGTGCGCATAAGAGAATCATGCTCAACCTTACATCGAGAGACCACAAGACAACACAGTATATAAGGATGAATGCAGGTGTCCGTGACATCATAGAAACTATTAGAAAACTCAAATGGCAATGGGCAGGCCTTGTTGCAAGGATGAAAGACAACCGATAGACATCATGTCTCATAACATGGATCCCCAAAGATCACACAAGAAACTGAGGCCGACAGAACACAAGATGGAGAGATGAACTGGACAGATTCAGGAAATACTGGCTCTGCGACGCCCATGATAGGGAACTGTGGCGAATCCAGGGGAAGGTCTATGTCCAACGACGGACGTTAAAAGACTGATGATGATGATGATGAGAAGGGGTCCCTGAGTTTAAAAGTTTTGAAACCACTGCAATAAGATATTATAGTACATACTTCTCCCCCGTTTCTATTGAGTCCGGTTAGGTTGACGAATAGGTTTTCATTTATATTATGGGCCATGTGTTTCCTTATCTCTACGAAATTATCAAGATTTAAGAAAGTTCACCGTTCACAAAGAATACAGTTGTGGTCATTAAGAAATCCCCGGATATGATTTGGGTCAAGTGCTGGTTGCTTCAACTGAGCAAGAGATAGGATAAAGGAAAAGTTTTCTTGAGAAAGCAGATAAAAAGCTTATTAATTAGAAGGAATGTCTTGTTTATCAAATCGTTATCTGGTCTTGTTTGTTTCTTTTTTCTTGGTGGTCGGAAGAGAAAGTTGGGAATAACCAGCTGTGCGCTAGGGGTTAGTAATTAATGGCCACCGGTGTTCATGCATTCAAGACAAAGGGTCAGCTGAATTAGATCAGCTTACAGGTTTCCATACAGGTGCCGCGCTGATCAGTGTGACACAGATTTGATTCTTTACAAATCGGTTCGAATTGAACCTCACCTTGCTCACTGGAGAGTGTCTCCGTTGCAACCTAGAACAAGGGTTCATGACCTTTTTTTGCACAGCGGGCAGGTTTAATATTTACAATATACTTCCGGGTCGATGTGGAGGGGTTGTTAATCGCTACAACAATGTAGGTGATAAGTTTGCTTTAAGTCACGTATAAATGGCTGAATACACTCAATTTTGTTTCTATAAGGGTTTATCTATCGAATCTAATAAAATCCGAGGAAATGGATTTGCTTAGTTTCCTCAAAGGTGCAGCTGACTCATATGACTTATGAGGGTCACTGACCTAAAAAAAAAACAAAAAAAAACTTGAACCTTGAGCATTGACTGTCTTGTAGAATAGGAATTAAAAGTAAAAAACGGAGCTTCAATTATCCAATCACTGTACCATCACAAATGGCCCGCTCGACCAACTAGCCAATTGAATTACACATTCTTCTCTCTTTGCTGGTCCGTTTGTTCGTGTCCCCAGGCGATCCTGATCGCATTTTTGGAGCTACGACCTTGAAAATATGCAAGAATTCACCATCTGAAAGTGCTTTTAATTGGTCATTTTGGACCAACAATGCCCAAACTTTATGGTGGTATTATTCAGATAATTTTTGATGAAATGCTTTTTTTAAAAAAGACAATTAGTGATAAAAGATGTATTCTTTTTAGATAATTTTACATATCTTTTAAGGTAATTAGAAGGCTACGGTGATTCATTTATGCGAGGTACAGATATCCACATACTATCCTTTTACTCGAGTCATAAACTGCGTGTCTACATGTATTCACATGAAAACTCGATGATTTCCAACCTTTTTCATCTCTCGGCACAGTTGTGACACTAGGGGGCCAGGAGTCCCCCGTGTCCTGAAAATTACGAAAATTACTATGGCTGTTACCAAAAATTACTATGGTTATTACCAGTAATTACTATTGTTATTACAAAAAAGAGTTATCTGTATAAAGGGGATAATGTGTTTTTCGAGATGTCATAGGAAGTTGGGTCACCTGTGCTTTTTCAATCTGGTGTCATCTGTCAGATCCTGGGTTGCAAAAACAAATGCTTTTGGAAAAAGGTTTTGTTCCCGATTCGATGACCATGTCATGGGAAGTTGAGTTATCTGTACTTTTTCAATCTAGTGTCATCTGTCAAATCCTGGGTTTGAAAACAAAGCCAGATATAGGGGTCAGTGTTTGAGGTCTAGAGAGAGAGAGAGAGTAAAAGCTTATGAAAGAAAAGTTATTCGCAGAGTCCTGGGGAATTTATGATATTGAACAGACCTGCGTCGCGAGATGAATGAGGGTCAATGTTTTGGGTTTTTCCGGAAAGGTCGAGATGGCAGGAGAGGGAGAGATAAGGGAAGTCGGTTACAACAGATACAGTGTCGATACCAAGTGCTCAAATAAGAGAGATTTTCGTAACAAGCAAGCAGAGTAAAATCTGGGTTTGGAGAAGAGAGACGTTGCCAGCCCTCTCTCGTGTCAGCCGTCCGCCCTTAGTAACCGTCAACCGCTGAGTCAGAGCAAAATTTGGGTTTGGAGAAGATAGTCGTTGCCAGCTCTCTCTCTCTCGTGTCAGCCGTCCGCCCTTAGTAACCGTCAACCGCTGAAGCAGAGTAAAATTTGGGTTTGGAGAAGAGAGTAGTTGCCAGCTCTCTCTCGTGTCAGCCGTCCGCCCTTAGTGACCGTCAACCGCTGCTACCATTCAGTAGACTACCGTTCGTGATATGAGAGACCAGTCGTCATTTTGACTTAGATAATAATCTGCCTCCTCTCTTTTCAACTGCGAATAGGCATTTCCCGTCTCCAGAGATATTGATAATCAATATTTTATATAAAACATATAAACGAAATTCCGTTTTGTTGCCTTCTTTTACTAACCCAGAACCACGGCTGGGTTTGGTATAGTTTGTGGGACCACAACCCCAAAGAAAACCTCCACACAGTGAGCTAGGTGCTAAAATGCTCGAGGCACGTGATCAGTATTTAAGGATAGATTTGACCATTTAGAAGAAAATGAATAATGATAATTTGCTCAAAAGTTAAACAAATTAATAATTTCATAATTCTATTGCCAAAAGTTGATCATGGTTGGGCCTTCGATGAGCTACATATTTATTTGTTACATCATCGTATCCAAATTTTTGTATCCATTCTGGGAACACTGTTCTACGGTTGTTTAAGGGAGGATTGATCCTCCTCAAAACCCCCCGCGGCACACCTAGAGATGTTTTGGTGGCACACCAATGCACCGCAGCACATGGGTTGAAAAAGCTGTGCTAACTGAAAACTTTGGTTTCCTATAAAGAAACAAAAAAAAAACAAAAAAATAAACAGAAAGCTACTTGTAAGTTGACTCGAAGAATTAACTTTTGACGTGATTCAAACACCCAGGATACGGGTTGCGAGTTCAAATCTTGTCAGACGCTGATTCTTTATTTCCAATCCATGCTGCTCACTTAACAGCTGCAGAGTGGCAAAACGACCTGAGAGTTGCAAAAAATAGCATCATAGTGAAATGAGAGAAAAACTAGTCTAAAATCAATAATGATAAACAATTCGTCTTAGAAATGTGGGCGGCTTGAGACTACTAAAATTATTTTGATTGATAAAACAGGGATGATAAAACAGGGATGATAAAACAGGGATGACCAATAAGCCTGTAGCCTGATACATAGTTATTAGCAAAATTTCGATCTGAAAATTTCACTCTATACTCGATGTACTTGATAAATATTTAACACCGAATCAAGTGCATTAACCAGGGCAGGAATCACATTGAAAAGAAAATACATGGAATACAAAATATACGTTTTTTTATCATAAGGCTACGAAATTGATGTGGTTCTCATCTAACTGACTGGCATGGAGTCTCCTCCGAAATCCTCGTCCAAGAGGCCAATTCATATATATATATATATATATATATATATATATATATATATATATATATATATATATATATATATATCATTACTGAGAAATAAAAGACCTGTTTCATGATCCTACGATACTCAAGAAGGTTTAGCTAAGTATCGTAGGATTGTGAAACGGTTCTCTCATGGGTATCCATCTGCATAATAATTATTTTAACTTTATTAATTTTAAAAAATCGAGCACTATTTCCACATAAACATCACTTCACTTACAGTACATATACTAATGAATGGATATATAATCTAATAGAATAATTATAGATACGTTCTTTTTTTCTTAAATTTGAAACGACATACTGTTTAACACAGTAGATATGCCCATCTGAGTTACACAACCAGCTGGAAAGTTGGGCATTCGAATAAGACTTGGATATAAAGTATATATATGTATATATGTATGATGAATAGAGAGAAAAAATCAAGACAGGCAGAGAATTGAGAGATGTTTTAACATTTTTTCTTGTGCAGCGAGTTCGAACGAAGCCAGCTACGATGTTTGTTCTTAGCAGCGAAGATGAAGAATCTCTTGTTGGATCTTCTGTTACATGGTTCGTTGGGCCGTTGGCAGGAAAACATTGAAATTTCCAGAAGACAAGAATGGTGAAAGGGATTAAACCTTTCCCCCGGTTTCCTTTCCCTTTGTCCCTTCACGCATGAAGTGTGAGTGATGTGTTTATCGAGGAATAATGCAAGTTTTGATAGTTTTTCTTCCCTTGGGCAACTCATCAATTTTCACCCAGCGCTTTATTTTTTTTCTTTCTGTTTTCTTTTCTTTCCGTTGTCTTTCTTCCTTTCTTCTTCTTCTTCTTCTTCTTCTTCTTCTTCTTCTTCTTCTTCTTCTTCTTCTTCTTTGTTGTTGTTATTGTTGTCGTCGTTGCTGTTTTTTCCTTCTTTTTCTTCGTTGTTGTTGTTGCTGCTTTTGTTGTTGTTGCCGTCACTGTTGTTGTACTTCGTTGTTGTTCTTGATTATTGTTGTTGTTGTTGTTGCTGTTGTTGTTGTTGATCTTCTTCTTCTTCTTCTTCTTCTTCTTCTTCTTATTATTATTATTATTATTATTATTATTATTATTATTATTCCTTTTACATTTCGATCTATTTTATTTCCCCTTTTCCATACGTTACCCCTGACCCCTTCGCTATTCTCTTCCTCCCTTTCCCTCCATTTTCTTCCGTTCTCTTTCAATTTTTCTTCATTCCTTTCCTTTTTTTTCATTCCTTTTCTTTTTTCTTCATTCTTGTCTCTCTATCCCTGAGCTCCCCTCTCCCCACTTTCATCTCCAATTCCTCTTTTTCTCTCCAGCATTTTCCCTTTTCTCTATCATCCGATATTCATGTGCTACAAATCGAGATTTTCGAATTTCTACACTTGTAATAATAATATCTAGGGAATGAAAAGAAGAAAATGAATGGTTAAATAATCAAGGGGCGGGTCTGGTTAGTCGTTCGGTAGAAATCGTCACATGACCAACGTCTTTTAGCTGCATGTCATGTTCCAGGTGATCAATTAGAAAATTTGAAGGAGGGTTGATTAATGAAGTTACTTCTCTTATACTTTAATTTTCAGAAAACTGGTGTGAATGCAGGGATCCATTTAGCATAGACTTTCATTGCAAATCGAACCCTACTCTAAAAACACATTCAGGGATGAATTTTCAAAAACATTTCAGCACTGTAGCTCCGTTGGTGCAGCGTGTTCGTGTGATACATACATAGGTAGCCAGCTAGCCAGCCGGACTAACTTGAAAACTGAAAAAAATGTTGACAGTTTTGGTTGATGGTTTCTAAAAATGGTTAAATAATTAAGGAATATTAAAGTCGCGTGTCTGGAGAATGAAACGGCGCCAAGAGTGCAGACTTTCAATGCACCACGGGGAGGGGGGCGGGGAGGGAGATCACTACTTAGAATTGAATGAGGTTTTGTTTTTGGGGGTTTTTTTTTCGCTTCTTTTTGCAATCTGTAAAAATGTGACTCAGATTCTGAGGAAAAAAAATTGGCGATGTCGGCCGTTAGTAACTTAGAGCAACTGGAATAGATTCGAATATCTGATTATCTGCATGAATGGGTCCCTTATATCAACGCACCGTAAATCCTAATCTCTCTCTCTCTCTTTCTCTCTTTTATTCTCTCTCTCTCTCTCTCTCTTTATTTCTCTCTCTCCCAAGTTAACTAACTTTTTTTTGCCCTCTTTCTCTTCTTACCCTCTCCCATTCTCCCTCTCTTTCCATTTCTGTCTCTTTCCCTCACTCAACTGGCTAACTTTCTCTTGCCCCTCTCTCTTCCTACCCTCTTATAAAAAGTAAAGTGTTACTCTTTTTCACTCCCCCCTCTCTTTCTCTCTCACTCTCAGTGCGTGTGTATGTGCATTTAATGACTATGTGCCTCTGTAAAAACCTTAACCGGTGTTCCCAACCCAAAATATTTTTTGCGCTAAATCTACCTCGAAAAAAGTGTCAAAACTCCAAAGGAAACACGGTTAGCCTTTTATGACCAATATTAACAGCTAGATGTACATTTTTTTAAAATCACCTGAAATAACTGAAAAATAGCGCTAAAAATTGCACCAAATGTTGCATTTTCGCACTGCCATAACAAAAAATGCTCTAAATTTAGCGCAGAAATCACCAAATTGGCAACACTGACCTCAATGTTTGTTTACGTATTCTATAGTCATTGGTTGAATGTTTAGACTACTCAGTCTCAGTGTGAGCCTCTATTATCCCTAGGTGAAAGCATTTTACAACTTTGATTATCGTGTATATTGGTTCTGTTTAAATATGAGGTGCGAGCGTCAAGAGGTCTGGTTAATCTCTCAAAAGAAACCATCATGTGATTAAAAAAAGAAACCTGAGTTGACCAATGTAGACACTTTTGGTTGGCAGTTTCTAATACAACTTAGGTATCCCAGTGAAAACCACAATAATGAAGCTCAAGGGCTGGACATTTGAGCATCTATTCCTTATCATATCTACAAAAAACATTTTTTTGCTTTTTTGAAAATACTCTTTAAATACATTTTTAGTAGTGGGTTCAGTTTGCAACGTCTGTTTATGCTAAATTGATCCCTTAGTTTGTGTTCACTAATTTTTTGAAGATTCACACTTTTTGTTAGTGATCCCCTACTCAACAAAACGCGAGAGAAGCAACTCATCCATTGATTCCACCTTTTTCTAATTTTTTTAATTGATCACCCCCAAGACAGCATGCAGCCAGAAGACGTTGGTGACTAACCAGACCCGTTTTTTCCATTATATCCTACGGATTGCTACAGTACTTCAAAGCTTATCTTTAGCAGAATCATTTGCGTAGTATTTACATCTATAATATTATTCTGTATGTTTGTACCTTGACGTATTCGAATATTACGCTTTACTTTTGATAAAAGAGTGGGAAGAGAAAGGGACAGTAAAGATATGTAGTTTACTGAAGGATAGGAAGAGGGGAAAGAAAAATAGGAAAGTTAGATACTTTAATAAGAGAGTAGGTAGAGAGAGGAGAAAAGGTTAGATATTTTAACAAGCGGTTAGGAAAGGAAAGGGGATTATAGAAATGTATTTCAATTGGGCAGAAAGAAGGTTACTGAGGAGGAAGAAAGATTTTGTTAAACCAATTAATGTTCGTACGATGCTGATTGGACGGGATAAGGGAGAGAATGGGAGACTACAGGGTGAGACAAGCACATTGGCATGGGACAATGAACAATATCTGTAGTCGACACATGTGAAATTTACGCGTTCTGATTTTAATGCATTACTATAGAAAAATCACTTGCAATGCTTTTCTATAGTAATCAACTATTCTTATACGTAGTAAAATTATTAAGTGTTCATTTACATCATACTTATGATAGTTTATAATCGTCCACGGTCAAAAATCTCTTTGAAAAAGTCAGAAGGCTGAACGGCACAGGGGTTGACAGACCCTGGAGATGCAAAAAAAAAAAAAAAAAGAAAAAAGCTGCATGAGTCATGAATGTCTCGCTTGGCCATTGCCAATACGATGGTCATACAATACACAAGCTCACTAATTGGCATCTCACTACCGATAGAGTAACCCCATGGGAGAATGTCTGTACACACTTGCACAGTGAGGTTCCCTCTGATCGATTGCCAAGTTACATCATGGCTACGCAACTGGTTCCCGAGATATTCAAAATGCCCTGATACTTTCCGGACCGACCTCTCAAACATGAAGAGTGACGGCAAATATAACGATCGGATTAATCCATTCCCACCAACGTGTGTAACACAAGCGGTTACATTTTCTACAAGCAGTGTTTCTCCCTGTTCTACTGTTAGTAGTAATTGTCGACCTAGTGAGGTGGTAGGGGTGCTATTATCTTCTGTTGGTTACTGAGAGTAATGAAAGCTTCTAGCTATCCAACAAAATGTTGATTAAATATTGATTGAATTTTTTTCATTTTTTTCCATTATTCGATAACGTATGGTTAGCGATGTTTTATTTATTTTGACTTCTTTTTATCTTCAAATTTTTTATTGAATTGAAGTAAAAAATAGTCGAAATTATTAAAATAATGCTGATTGCCTCCAAGCAAATTAGTGTGGGGAATTTTTTTCATTTTAAAAATAAAAATTTCGATAGACAAGGTTTGTGTGGCTCTATAAGAGTTTCTTTCGATACCTATTCGAAATGTAAGCTACAATTAACTTTGATGAGAAAATCTATTCATTTCGTGTGGAGTGCTCAGATTAAATCTTCTCATTATTCAATAAATTATCCTGACTAGGACCATCATCTTTCTTGTATTGATAACATCGTTTCAATCGGAGATCTCTAAAACTTTCCTCAGATCTATGTTATTCACAATGAAGTGTGGAAGGGATTCTATCGTTCCAAATATTTCAATTGATGTTTATAAAAACATTTAGCGTCCTAAAAGGCACAATTCACAAATCTGTGTGACATATAATCACGTTAATTCTTCCGTCTTAAAAATCTAATATATGGAATATAATCTATTTTTAAAAGAGTGATGATTTCGGACGGAATGTTCTTCATTATTTTTCAATTTTATGACAACTTTTTCGATGTGTCAACACATAAGACGCTTGTGGGTCAGTGGGTCTGTCGGTCGATTCTAGTTATGTTAAAGAAAAGAGATAGAAAGGAAAGAAGAAGTGTGATGTCATTGAAAGGTGTGACGACATTAAAATAACATACATTCCGATCATTTTTTGCCAACTTCTAATAATGTTATGATATAAATTCCTAAGTCCGCATTTTTGCTTTAAAAAAGCCAAGAATGGCCCCCAAACGACAAAAATAGCCATTGACATTTTTTATTGGAAATAATACTTGCAGAATATCACCATGTCACAATATTTTACAAGTATGAGAATTGATTTACTCAAAGAACCAACTTACTCTTCGTTGTCCTCCTCCTGATATCACTTCCATGGACCGTGAACGCATCGTTGAACTTGTGGTTCTTGTTTTGTTGATCTTTATCTGTCGTTTTTTTGCAACTGGCCGATTACCCTTCGGCAATGAGCAAACAGACTTGATTGGCGAATAGATTAGCCATAAAATTAAAAAATAATGATTTGTAGTCCTTCATCTAATAAAAAAAATTAAATAAAACTAAAAATACAGATATTCTCACTTCAAAAAATTAGTTTTGATAGACTGTCTCGTAACAAAATGACCCGACCATCCTTGGGCTGGGACTATGAGCAGGGTTGCAGGGCTAGGGTGCCAAAATAGACGTTTTTTTTCCCTTCGAATTAATTCAGTGTCGACATACATACATACATATATATATATATATATATATATATATATATATATATATATATATATATATATATATATATATATATTACATTTCTTAACATTTCTTTAGTATAACAAATTGGAGGGTGACTTCCAGAAACGAAAAATTACATCTAAATTAGCAACTGTGCCTCTGAGATGTATTTTGTCTAGGGCAACGAAGTTTCTCTCGAGTCCCCATTTCCTTCTTCAATCGTCATCTTGTTTTTATCTTCTTCAGTCTACACAAACATTCCCTGATATGTCGATAAATTCTTAGACCCTTTTTTGACTGCCTGGCCCGGGTACGATGTAACACCTGCACTCTCCTCTCATCGACCCTTCACAAGACCAAATATTCATTCAGTTGATCGTTGAACTCTCCCCCATGAAACATTTTTCCAAGATACTAAATCACATCGAGGTATAAACATTGAAACATGAATTCATAAGAAACCGCTAAGGAAACCTGTAACCAAGCCTGTCGACTCAGGTTTCTTCAGTTTTAAAGTGAGTCTGGCTTGCTAGCTTGCTGCTTATCTACCTGTGTATGTGTTGCTCACACAGGCTGCAATAATTTAACATTAAAAAAAACTATCCCTAAAATAGGTTTTTGGTGTAGGTGTGCGTAGGGAGGGGGTCAATTTGCAATGTAAGTTTCAGCTAAATTAGCACCTTAGTTTGTATCCGGCAGCATTCATGCTAGTACTTTTTTGAAAATTCGGCCTTTTTAGTGCCGAAAAAGACAATTCATTAAAAAACAAGAGACGTAACTTATTCATTGATCACCCTTTTTTTATTGATCAACCCCAACACTGTGTGCTGCCAAATAATGTTAGTTACGTGACAGTTTCTATTGAGTAACTAATTTTTTGACTTGCTTTTGTTGTGGTGATGTTATTGTCGTACGGGACTTCCAGGTGGGGGGCTACTGAACATAATATGTTAGTCGGGGCGAATCATCTCTCTTCACTTCCTGTCATCGTCCTCTCTTTCGGTAACCCTTTGTTCACATCCTTCTCTTTCCATTTCTTTTCTTCTTGTCTCATTCCTCCGACCCTCGCCTCTCTTCACGGATATCGCTCTTCCCACAGTGCAGGAAAGGAATGTAACGACTCTCGTTGTCTATTAAGACCCATAATAGAATAAAGAAGTGACGGGAAAGCCAAGTACATAAAAATGTTTTTTTGAAGAGCAAGTTCCGACGAAACGTCTTTTTATTTTATCTACGTATTTATTGCACTCTACCTACGTTTGCCCACGTGTGCTCGATTTGTGGCAGTTAACGTTTCTTTCTAATATAGAGAAAAACTGTAAAGCGATGCTTTAATTGTCTTGGTACTTAGCTTGTCTTAGCTCTCCACAAATGGGAAAGTAGGGAGCGGAAAGAAGATTGAGTTACGCTAATCTTACAACTGGGGAGGGCTCGCCTGTCTACCAAAATCCGAAACAAGCCCGGAAGTCGGACCATAGATGCGCTGGTTATTTTCTTGCGGCAGGGGAAGTGTTGCCATTTTTATTTTCAAGTTCACACCTGGAATTGAGTTTTAAAATCTCATCTTAAAACACCTAGATACATCTAGATCCGAAACAAGCCTGAAGATCTGGCAAAGACTGTGTTGCCACTTCATTTTTGAGTTTACATCTGAAATTGAATAATACAAAAAACATTTTGAAAAACCAAGAAACATCTTGATTCTTCAGATAAATGTTTAAAATCTGGGATATTTAGTACGTATTATTAATGAATCAAATGTGACTTTAATTAAAAGAAATCAAAAACATTACCTCCATTGTCACTCTAATTAAATGAAACTATTACTTATTTTATCAAAAATAATCTAATTACCGATTGTTGGTATCTAGACACAACCATAGCAACTACATTTTGATGAAAAAAAACATTTAAATAGGCAACACAGAGCAAGGGACATAACTAACATTTCTGTATGTCAATCAATGACAATCGGTGTTAGAGATGCTATCGCATCTAAAAATGAGCTTTTTACCCTAACGAACTGGGTTGGGAAATACTTAACTATTTCAGCCTAGTTATTAACTAAAACTTTGTCTGGCAGAGGGTGACAAGTGTGGGTCATCCAGTAAGGATTGAACCCACTTCAATGATAATGGTCCGCATTGCTAACGGTGCGGCAACCATCTGAGTGTGTATTCATTTACATGGGGGGTATTCGTTTACATAGGGGGTATTCGTTTACATAGGAACTCGATTTGATTTTGAAGGGAAAATGAGTACATAGCAAAGACAACGAACAACCAAAACCAGAAAACTCTCAGAGAGAACATATCTCTGTCAACGCCATTGTCAGGGGAAGTAATTGTACATGGATGAGATTTTGACGATATCATCTGGTGTCAACATATAAATGCATAGGAGTGGAAGTAATTTCGTATAGAT
Source organism: Thysanoteuthis rhombus (assembly GCA_963457665.1). Classification (NCBI taxonomy): domain Eukaryota; kingdom Metazoa; phylum Mollusca; class Cephalopoda; order Oegopsida; family Thysanoteuthidae; genus Thysanoteuthis; species Thysanoteuthis major. The sequence goes on along the minus strand of OY735201.1, from coordinate 13,350,906 downwards.
CCGTATCGAAATTTAATCACTCATTTCGTAGCCTATGGTCCATTCTCCCACAAAATTTCATTGAAATTCATAGAAGACTTTTAAAGATATCGTCTGAACAGACATGAACTTTTGACGATGTTATGCGAAGTGGACATATGAGTGCGATGGAAGGGAGGTAATTGTGGATGGATCTGCACAAAAATTGAATCAATGCTTCCGTAGTTGATTGAATATCCTTCGACAAAATTTGAAATCCATTGAGATATCGTATCAACGTAATTATATGAAAAGAAAACGGAAAAAAATCTCTCTCGATCGGATTGTCCCTGTATCCGCCCTGAAATTTCACCGTTTTTCCCTTATCACATCATTGAAATTCATTGAATACTTTCGGAGATATCGTGTGGACAGACTAGTGGAAAGATGGACCCGATCGGAACATATCCCTCTCCAACATCGTTGACAGAGGTACTTGAGATGAAGAAATACGAACCAAAAGATTAATTATAGTTTTCAATGCTTCATCTATTAAATATAAATCAATATAATATTAGAACTGCTTATAGTGTACATAAAACAATAATAATTGTTGCGTCCGCCGCATGAGCTCTAGTAGCTCACTTGGTAGAGCAGTTGCCGTACATAGGCAAGCTTTCCGGGGTAAAGCGGATGCAAGTTCGAGAGCTTATTCTTTACTCATTTAGCTTAGTCACTGACTATCTGAGTAGTTTCTATGAAAACCAACCAAAACACCCATACCCTGTATAAATGTATCACAATAGCCCACCAGTATACTAAAACTAAATATCTAAAAACTAGATATTTACCTAAAATCACCTAAAGAAAACAGAAGAACAAGATTTAAGCATTGTTGGTCCAAAGTTACCATAGTGATCTAAACAAAGTCTTTTGGAGGAAAATAAACTTTTTTCAGATGGTTCTTGATGGGGTACTCATGCAAATTTTCAAAGTTCTAGCCCCCGCCCCCAACATGACCAGGGCGCCCGGAGACACAGAGAGAAAGAAAGAAGAATCTGTAGCCCATTTGGCTGTTTGGTCGGATGGGCTATTCGTAGGGATACGACTGAGATGAAAGAAATTCTAATAAAGAAAATAATTGAATAATTTTAGTTGAACTCTCTTCGACTCTCAGCTGGTTTGCAATCCTGCAGGCAGAGACTTGTCAACATTGCTCACAAACCCCGTCAAACCGGGCTACTTTCTCCCAGAGTTATGGAAGTGTCATTGCTTTTTTTTTGTTTTGTTTTTTTCACTTACGAAAGAATCGTAGTTAAAACAGCTAAACAATGAACATACTTGTCAAAAACCAATTTAAAAACCTCAGACAATTTGAATTTCTAACACAAGAAACTATCGGAGCCTCGTGTCTAATTTGGTTACGTATTTACCATCGGTGGCAGAGGTCAAACGTAATACAATCTTCCTACCCCAACCTCCTCTAGATTCGACTTTGAGTCCTACTAAGCTAAATTTAATAAATATCAAAACAAGATAGTTGAGATGGTCACGTTTCTCCTGCCGGTGCCGAAGTTCAGTGTTTTTGTACCTAGGTACAGGTCAAGATTTTGAATGCTCATTTTCAAGGCCAAACCTTCGTATTTGAAAGACGGGCGTTATAAAAAAATCCTCTTCCCTTTTTATCCCTCATCTGATTTTGTACTGCGCTAAGCCACGCTTAGTAATTGCTACTACGAGGTACTCAATAAAAAGAATTAACCATAAGAAAGTAGTGACTATTGGAAAGAATGATAAAAGTTCCATCTGGCTGTCGGTGGTTTTTATGACCAAGACACGAAAGGCGTATCAAGACAATCTTCTGTTCGAGTATCGTTCTGAACTATTTTCTTGTTCCAACTTCCTTCTATTTAATTCGGATATAACTTCCGAAATCAGGGTGTTAAAAACAGCTATTAGATGAAGGTATATCTGTAATTATAGCTTCAGAAGTGTATCATAGGATTTTATTTGGGGGTGTGCAAGCCTCTGATTTACCGACAAAGTGGGTGTGCAGGCTGAATAATGGAAAATTGCTGACAGAGAGAGGGTTAGGGATGCCGTGGTAGTTCGGTACGGCCCCGATTGGCTTCCCGTCTGCAAGTCTTATAGATAGAGTACGTGTGGCACTCTTCACCCTCAAACACTTAAGCGTGTCCTGACAGGAAAGAATGTATAAATATAACACGGTCATCAGACTGGTGCACAGGATGCAGGATAATGTGCCCCATCGAAAGTTGGGTAGGTAAACTAAGAAATAAGGCGGAATGTAAGGCTGAGGAGCATGCGTGCGAGCGAGGCGACGGGTGGAATGTGAGGGCCTTAAAAATGTAAAGGGTACACGCGAGGCAAAACTGCTGGCGTTGGTTGGGGGTGGGGTGGGTTGGGGTTTGATACCCTCTTCACAAGCATCTGGCACTGGTGTATGCCCGCACTAACTTCCCACCTTTCTTTCCTTCGAAGATTCCTTCTTCCTCCGCCCCTCGTTTCTCTTACTCCCAAATTTTTCAGCCCTTCCCCCTTTTTTCCGTTTTACCTTTTACTTATCTCACCTTCAGAGTATGGACTCTCAATTGCCGCAGACTGAAAGCCAGCCTGGCGCCGGATGGTATGACAGTTGTGCCTTGCGTGTCACCGGAAGTCATTACCTTCCACCAACATTTTGTAGTATCTTCCCCAACATTGTTTCGTTCTCATCTGCTTTTGTGCTTTCTTCGTTGTCTTTTTTTCTCTCTCTCTCTTTCTCTCAATCTTCCAACATTTTGGTTATTGATTTCCTTATACGGTTATCCCCCGATTTTCGAAAGCTCGCTTTACGCCACTTTTTCGCTCTCACGAACGAAGGCGAAAGACGAATTTTAAGGAAGGAAGGAAGCAGTAACATTGTAAAGAGGGAATAAAAATTACAAACAAAATTTTAAAAATGTCTTTTCGGTTGCTGAATGTCAGTCGGCAAAATGTCCTTTCGACTGGATTTCTGATTGGCGAAATATTCATCGACCAAATGTCTGTTGGTCATCTGTCCGGTCAAGTGAAATTATGCCAACTTTCCTTGGAGAAATGAATGCAACTTGCATTCAATTCTTTGCCATTGATGAGAGATACGAGATGAGGTTAGTGTGGATGAGAGCATTTAGATGGGTTTTTGGTTCGATGTATTACTTTGTATAAACGATGTATAAATTTGGCCGGATTTAACTAAATATGCACAGGTTCTCCAACGATCAATGAAGTTGAGCAACGTCGAGCCTGATCGTTGCACAGATAGGTGTCGTTTGCTGCATCAAGATTGTTCTGCAGCTATCTCAGCCAAAGCTCTGCCGGTGATAACTTGCCAAGCTAGGACCGGACTATGTGCCCGGTCTATTCTCAAGCACACTCTGCTCTATGGAAGTCTCATGAAAGTGTGTTCTCCCTGGGGCTGCCATACTTGCATCGAATGGTAGCGGCCATAATTTGCTGAAATTCGATGAAACCTTTCCATATCTGTATTTGTTCATGGTGTTTAAACAGACAAAGAGCAAATAAATATTTGTATTGTGAGTAAAACAGAAAACTACATGTTAATGGTGCGAAACCTTTTGAAAGCTTCGCCGCTGTCTGAGAATAAAGTAATATTTACTATGCTCAGCTTGGTCCTACAGGGCCAGAAGTATAGAGCTCTCGGTGAGTATCGCACTCGCTACAATGGTCGACAAGCGGGACTAGCTTCCTAACCGCTAAAAGGCTGTGATGCACCATTATGATAGACGTTTACTAAATTAAGTTTAGCACCACACATGGCCAATTGGATGAGGGAATGGAAATGGGAAAAATGTGTCTCACCGATTTTTCAACTAGGGAGGAACTGCCTGCCAAGAAAATCAGTATTCGGAATCCTAGCTTCTTTACCTGGGTTCGAACACCGACATCTGGAACTTCGCCAGACAAGTCGACTCTATGCAAACGGGGGTGCTACCTAAAAGTTCGGGTGAGTTGAACAGTACATGCGATCTATTTGTAATATGTACGGACTTTTGCTGCAACCTTTTGTAAGCAGCACTCTCTGTGAGTCAGAATATTCTTTCGAAGAGAAAGGTGGAAAGTAAATGTTAGATGATTACTTGTTTTTTTCATCGTCAAATTCCCTGAATCCACTTATACATGAACCAGTTTATATTAAACTTTGGTCTGGATTGAAATTGGAAGGGATATTGGGGAGGCTTAAGGAAAGTTGATGGAATCTGAAAGAAGTTTAAAGAAATGATGAATGACAGTACTGGATTGAAGGGAGCAAGAGCAAGAAAGAGAGAACAAAAGAGAGTGAGAGGGGAGAGAGAAAGAGCGAGAAAGGGAGAGAGAAGAAGAAAAGGCAGAGGAAGCGTGTGAGAGAGGGAGAAAGAGAACGAGTGAGAAATAATAAAAGTGAGAGAGAGACAGAGAGGGACAGTGAGAGAGAGAGAGAGAGAGAGAAGTGAAAGAGGGAGGGGGGACAGTGAGGGTACAAAGCAGTCATTCTCTCTGTTTTCTCTTTATTATTATTCTTTGTTAACATGTTTCTTCCTCGTGAGTTTCTGGCATTTCTGGCCCCAACCCGATTAATTTGCATCTGCGTCTCCGCTGCCTCACTCTATTTCGCTGTGTGTCACTCTCTCTAGTTCTTGCTGTTTGTCTCCCTCTTTCTTTTTCTCCCCCTCGTCCTTTGCCCCCCTCTCTCACAGTCACTATTTCTCTTTCTATTTCTCGCACTTTCTCTCTCTCTCTCTCTCTTCCTTTTTCTCACTGTCTTTCCCATTTCTCTCCCCCCGCTGTTCCCTCCCCATCTCTCACTTTTTCTTTCTTGCTTCCCTCTCTCTGTCTCTGTCTCTCTGCCTCTCTCTCACTTTTATTTTTTCCCTGTCACTCGTTCTCTTTCCCCCTCTCACATGCACTTCTTCTGCTTTTCTTTTTCTCCCTCTCCCTTTCTCGCTCTTTCTCTCTCCCATCTCGCTCTCTTTTGTTCTCTCTTTCTTGCTCTTACTGTCTTTAATCCAGTACTGTCATTCGCCATTTCCTTTCACTTCTTTCAGATCCCATCAACTTCCCCGAAGCCTCCCCGATGTCCCTTCCAATTTTCAATAGTCAGTATACTTAAAAACCATGTTGTACAATATGTTTCCTGTGACAAATGTATGCGAGCAAATTCAGCAATAAATTAAAAAGTGCCAACGCTACCTGAGAGACAACGCCCAATGCAGTATGAACGCGTCAGCTTAGAGATCCTCGCAAGCTTCAAGTCTGGTCGAGACTAGGATTTTATTTTTATGACCAACCCCTTGGCAGGATGCTGGTCCACTAAAAGGATACTTCCACTCTAATCACACAGCATAGAGTGAACCCAATTAGCTGCTGGATGCACAGGGAAATTTATGTTTATGAAGACCTTCTCTGCACTCTTTGTTCATTCTGGGAATCGAACCCACAGCCGTCCGTGAACAAGAAATTAGTGACGTACGAATGGGATATTTGGAAAGACAAAAAATTAGTTTACAAACAGTCAACTTGGAAATTATTTTCTGCAAGCATAATATAATATTATCAATTATTAATTACTACATTATTTCAGGTACTTAACATTTGGTGCACACATTGATTTTCTTTGTGCACTTGTTGCAAAACGTGTGCACACTCATTCGCACACATTTTAAAACAGGAATTCCAACTTGAGGTAAATTTACCCCTGTAGGTTAAATTCGCCGTTCCTGCATTTGTACATATTTTCTTTTGAATTACAAAAACAAATCTGGGGTTGAGATGGAAATTTGAAGTAGGTCTATTTTGTGAACAAATTGTTTTCGAAATTACTGAATAGAATAGGGTGAGGGGAAATTTACTATTGAAATGATGCCAGGGGTGCACGGAATGGAAAGGTTGGGAACCCCTGGCTGGGACGGAATTAGGCTCCTCACTCTCTTTTTTTTTTGCTGCTGGTTCTTCTCAATCCTTTCTCTCCCTCTATTACAGAAAAATAGGCTCTCTGCTATATCCAATTACTGATGAATGGGAATAAAAAGCAATCGCATGTGATTTTCATTTGTTATGAAATAAATTAAATGGGACAATGGTAGAGGCAGTGAAGAGGCAGGGTAGGTTACCCGGCGAAACGATGAAACACACACACACACACACACACACACACACACATATATATATATATACATATATATATATATATATATATATATATATATATATGTATATATATATATATATGTACATGTATATATATATGTATATGTATATATATATATGTACATGTATATATATATACATATAAATATACATATTTATATATATATACGTATATATATACATATATATATATAAATATACATATTTATATATATATATATATATATATATGTATATGTATATGTATACATATATATACATATAAATATACATATCTATATATATACATATATATATGTATATATATACATATATATATAAATATACATATATATATATATATATATATATATACATATATATATATATTTGCACAGTGAAAAGATGGAAACACACATGCATATATATTTACTCGACAAAAAGGTGGAAACAAACACACACACACACACACACACACACACACACACATATATGTATATATATATATATATATATATATATATATATATATATATATATATATATATATATATAAAACAAACAGATGGACAAATAGATAGTTTGCATATTGCGATTAGAATCGCAGAACTAACAGGCGGGGATGATAGAAGAAACGTCAAAAAGGATTACGAAAAATCGTCGACAAAAGGAAATACAGGTTTTCCCTGCAATCTGAAAGCAGTGCATTCAAAATGTTGAAAAATATTTCGTAAACTGAAATGGCGTAAGCCGAATAAAGATTCACCATTAATTCATATTGTAATTTTTCTTTCATTCTCCCAGGTCTAGAATTCGACAATGGGTAATACAAAAGATTTGGGCGTGGGAAATAGGAAAGAAGGTTCATACTGCCTCTATAACATCTTGCTGCCGTACAAACACGGTTTATTTTCGCTTTTTGGCTCTTTTTTTTCATAAAGGCGGAAATGATACGTAAAGCAAACTTTCGAAGAGCGGGAGATACCTATGTATTGGGTAAATCGACATCGATATTTTGTTGGGAGAAGATGATAAAGTATTGGGGGTGAGTAAGTGAGTGGTGCCCTTACGATGGCTACGGCTCCAGCTGTCCCTGATTAGGCTCCACAAACCACATTGCTATTTACTCGACCCGTTCGATATATACTAAAAGGCGACAAGTACCTGAAATGGCGTTACTCACTACACCACGCGTTATTTTACCCATACTTAGGTGGTTGGATGGATTCACGCCTTTCCCAAGGACAATAATGTGAAGTGAACATAAACCGTCCCGGTTGGAGTAAGTCCTTGACCACCCCGCACCTCTCGATTCCAAAGGTAAAACGCAAGGTGGAAGGCATTCTGAAGCAGAAATATTTTTGGTATCAAAGACTCGTGCTTTCAGTGATTTATTGAATGCAGTAAAAAAGGCGAGAAATAGAACGAATAGAAAATTGCATAAAAAACAAACGCTTAAAGAAACAGACCAGAACGAAGAAGAAACAAAAAAAAATATGTAGAGAAATTCCAGAATAAGTGGTGAGACAACTCTCGTGTTTTCGGTCACTAGTCTTTTCAGACAATAATTTAACGAGATCCCGAGTGCTGTATGCCAAATTCTATTTTAGAAGTTTCATATCTATGTTTGAATTTCACAAACCCATAATTCCATAACTCTTCATTTCCTTTGTTCTCAAAATGTTCGCCAATTCGCGGTAGCTTCGCCAGCGACGAAGCTACCTTGGGGTACTGACGAAGCAACCGTGGGTTGGTGAAAACTTCGAGAACAAAAGAAATGAAGTGTTTTAAAATTATGGCTTTGTGAAATCCACTCATAAATATGAAACTACTAAAACACAACTAAACATCACTCTTTCAATCGGAATCAACTCGGAAACGAACTCCATCAACTTGTACCTCGTTGTTATGATGGGGCAATGGTTATCAAACTCGCCTAGTAGACCGTATCGATTCCAATCATTTTTTCTTATCTTGTCACTCTAATAACGTAGCCAGGCCAACCAGATGGCCCATGAGTAGGGAGCTATGGCTTGCGTTATTTAGCTCAGTGTAGAGATAGGTATATCCCGAGAAGAATTAACGGGATTGCTATGATAGGCTCTCTACATGACCTCCGTCTGCAGACCTCATTTGGTGTTCCTAAGCAGTTATCCGCATGGGTCTTTACCAGGCTTGACGTGGCTTAACTTCGGAGTTCGTGCGGGACCCGATGTGCCCAAAGTGATTTGGTCGTAACACATCGATACTGGGAGTTCGATTGTGGATGGTCTGCACTCGTGGCTTTGTGTCTTTTTAAGATTAGTGAATATGAATAAGAATTATCATAGTGAATGAATTAACGTGAACTAATGGTTGGTAGACTCGTCTCGTAGAGCATTACTACTATAGTGAGTATGAACTTTGCTGGATAACCGACTCTTTTTTATGCTGTACTCATGGAAGCTCACTTTACCGTGGAGCAATGGTTAGCAAGTTAGCTCTATAGACCATAAACTAGTGTAATGGTTTCAATCCTCACTGGATTTTCTACACTTGTGGCCTCGTCTTAATTGTTAAGCCTGGTAAATAGGGCGTTTTGTCGTGAAACAATGGTTACCAGGCAAGTCTCGTAAAGCATTACTAGTGTATAGCCTAGCTAGATAGCCGACACGTATAATTTGTGCCGTATTAAGAAGGGTGTATAATCAATGCATCCTCCCAATAGTCACTTATGGAGCTGAAACATGGAACCTAACCAAGAGACAGATCCGCAAATTGAGAACCATGCAACGTGCACATGAAAGAATTACGCAGGGCCTCACATGGAGAGACAACAAGACAGCACAGTACACCCGAGAACAGACAGGAGTCAGGGACATCATAGAAGCCATTAAAAATCTCAATTGGCAAGGGGCTGGCCATGTTGCAAGAATGGCAGACAACTGATGGACATCGCGACTCACGACATGGATCCCCCGAGATCACATGTGCAACCGAGGCCGGCAGAATATCAGATGGAGAGACGAGCTAGACAGATTCAGGAAGTACTAGCTCCGCGACGCCCATGATAGGGAATTGTGGTGAATCCTGGGGAATCCAACGACGGACGTTAAAAGACTAATGATGATGATGAATGCTGGCTGGCTGTCTTTGCTGTAGGTTATTTCTCATTTGCAAGGATCAGGAGAGGACTCTTCTACTGCCAGCACTTTTTCCCCAGAAAGTGGAATTCAGCTTGCACCATCCACTCTTGAAGCTTCGTGCCCTTCCTCAGGGGCTCGGCCGGCCGAGACGACCAAGTCGACTGCCAAGCTGTAGGTTTTATTCCAGCTTCTATTAGATGGGTTGCTTTACAGAACAGAAGTTCTCAATCGATCCTACTATTTTACCCATATCTTGGGACCGAGAAATGGATTCATGTTTTTCCCTAGGGCATCATCAGGAATTTGAACTCGGTTCGTCTAATCCACTTTCTGTGAGGTCAACAGTTGGGACACCTACCTAATTTAATCTCAGTAAATGTCAACGTTACTTCGCTGCTAAGCAATAGTTTGCAAGTTGATCTTGCAGGCTACCACTTCTGTTGTTGATTTAGTTCTGATGGGGTGCGAGTTATCGCTTGCTAACCACGGCTCCAAGCTAGGCACCCTGGTGTATACTGAGCTGAGCAAAAAGCTGCAGATGTGGGACAAGCTATGAGGATTGAACTCACAACGGTAATAATGGTCTATTAGACTCGATTGCTTTCCGCTGCTTCACGGCTAAATGTCGTGTCACAGGCAGTCTATATCATTAGTCGCTTTGAACTTTGTATGATTACTTTCATTCAGATCTCATTTCGAATGGAGCTTTTCCATCTTCAATGGAGCATAAACAACAAAGACTTTTAGAAGTTTTGACTAGTAGTTTTTTCACCTTAATATCAGTTGCTTTTTATGAACGCAAGTCTACGGCAGCGAGTGAATGGCGTGGATCGGTAAAGGTTCCCAAAGGCCGTAAACTAATGATTTGAGTGGTTGCGATGAAAATAAACTAAGATTAAAAGATGACACGCCTGGCTGCAGGAGGGTCAAACTCTACTGCTATTCCGGTTGAAGGTGATTGCTGAATTTTAAAAAATGTTTTTTAAAAAAATAAATTCGTAAATGTATTTATTTATTCAGCCCAGTCGGTAAGAGATCAGCCTCGGGCATGATTTTAAATCAGGGTTGGGGAATGTTAATTTTTATTCCCCTAAATTTGGTGAGGATTGTTCTTGCTGCTCTTTCTAAAATTTCTACCATGTAATGAATGCCCGGTTCAGCGTTCATTCCAAAGGTTTCGACGCGAAGAGTTTGCGGGAAAATGTCAACTATGTAGTCTTCCACTTAAAGGATTGTCCAATCAGAAGACGAAAATCGGTAGACGACATAATCTCATTGTCTTTTGTTAAAAAAACGTCGACTAAAACTGTCAGAGCCAACATCTGTTGAAATAGGTATCTTCAGTTTTTAAGTGATTCTAGCTGGCTGATTATCTATCTATGTGTCAACTATATATGGAGCGCCAATGGGGTATGAGGGCTGATAATTTGAACATTTACTCACTATGTCTAGAACAATATTTACTTTTTTGGAAATCTAAAACCAAAATAAGTTTTAGGGGGTTAATTTACGATGAAAATTTATGCTTCATTGGTCCCCTAGTTTATGTCCAGCGGCGTTCATACTTGTATTCTGAAAATTCAGATCCAACAGAAGGGGTGAGAAGTTACTTGTTTATTGATCACCCCTTTGCCCAAATTTTAAATCTAACACCCCCGATACGGCATGCAGCAAAAAAAAAAAAAAAAATTGTTGATCACGTGACGATTTCTATTGAGTGACTTACCATATTTGTGTTCCATACTTTATGATTGGGAAATTCTGCGGAAGATTTTCTCAAATTAGTCTTCCGAGAAGAATTTGTATTTCCGACAGAAAGGTACAGGGGAGACCAGGGCTTCATTAATCACTTGGATGGCTGTAACCTCGCGTGAAATCAATTCATCAAAAGTTACAATGGAAAAGAAACTTCCTTTGGGAGGGTCGTTCAAATCTGGATGATCTGTCAAGTTCATTATATTATTATTTAAACGTCCGGAAAAGAGTGTGGCAAGCCACCCGACCAGTGAGGATAGTTAGTTTAATCTGATTGGGCAAGTTAGTCTCCTTGCCAGTTGATTCAGATGCGATTAATATGGAGTTTTAATTGGGAAATTTTAAAGTCAGATAAAAGAATTCATTTGAGTAAAAAGTAAGATTTTAGGTACATAATGATTGCCTGCTGGGGCAAGTGGGATCATGCAAGAAAGGACCTCGATGATCCATTGTTATAAGGTGGAAGGTAGAAAGAGGAATGATAGAAGATTAACGACACCAATGACTTGTTTGGGGTTTGTTGTGTCATTAAGTAGATTTTTTTTATTTTTCCTCAGCCTGAATTTCATACAATTTCAAAGGAACAAGTAGACCAACTTACAGTGTACCAACCAGCCCCCTTTTTCTTAATATCCTATCCCAAGAAAAAGTTTTTACAGAAACTACTTGAACGTAGTATTTATACTGTTTATATTGTCACTTCTTATGAATGTGTACTATACTATCGTTAGTCCCCCTATACAGACTAAATTAGGCACTCGTTTGTCAAAGTGAAAAAGTTACTTACCAGTGTTAAAAACGTTTTTTTTTTTTATGCAGAACTTTTTGCGCTTGAAAAATTCAAGCAAGTTATTCTACCAGACCCTGCGCCCGACAAGCCCTGGACTTACCTAAATCAATCATCTTATGATGTAAAAGCTTCCATCAGATTTTGTTGGTTGGTTGATTTCTGTCACGCCAAAGCAAACAGAAAGAGAGGAGGGAGCAAGCCATTACTTCTACAGCTGATGTCTTCGTAGTAAGGCAAAAAAAAAACGAACAAATACAGGCATCTCAGTTTTTTATGAGTAAAACTGATATTATCCTCACATCTGATAAGAGATTATTTTTCCTCTCAAATCTTTGAAGTTATTCATTAAACGGAAAATATGATGAGCTATAGAAAACTGACAGAAAAATAAATTCCGTTAGAGTTACGCATTTTTTGTTTGCAATAAATATATCCATATCAAAATATATACTAGTATCATCTATTCATACATGAATAATCCAGTCATTTTTGACAGGTACTATGCTAGTTTTGTTCATAATCTTGTTACAGGAACGCAGCCATTGTAGACAAGCGGGTTATTGAATACGTGAATAGTGCACTCCCTCAAACAGTGGCAGAAAAATAACTGGTATATCTATTAGCAGCCTTGATAGATGGTGATTATTCATTGTCGTTGTTGGAGAACGAGAAAATGAACAGACTCTATTCAAAACCTGCGACGTTGTTTAGACAATTTTGACAGCATTTGTCAACATTTGTTTCTGTAATAAAACTATTCATTTCCAGTTGGGTTAATCCCTGTTAAAATGTCCGGAACAAGAATAAATAATCATCGCATCGGAATAAAAAAAATAAATAAATATCGCCCAAAATTCAATATATAATTCATTGCTAAGTGAAAAAGTTATAAATATATCAATGAAGAATATACATTGATTATAAACACTGTGTCGTCTGCTTTCTTTCGTATTTAACTCGAGAATAGGTTTAAAAAGAGGTTATTGTTGTCATTGGCAATGCCAGTATCATAGTAACATGAAAGTTTTGTCGTGAAGCCAGGATGGACGGCTGAGAAATGAACTCAGTACATGTATACCACAGTGTTTTCACAGAGATTTCACTGGAGCCGCCTTTATCAACGTCTTTATCAAAATGGCGACGCTCACGTTTTTTTTTTTTTTCGTTTTTTTTTCTCACCGGTGTCCGCTGGACTGACTCGTGGCAACCAGCAAGCAGCCTTTGAAGTGATTATGAACTCACCTCACAAATGAGTACAGTTCTGGACTCGGCGCCCCCTTTTTCTGATCAGTATCTCTAGGCAGAATGTCGGCACGTGGCCATTGATAAGGATTTGATGCCGCAGGGGGTGCTGGGAAGGAAAATAGATTGAGTCGAGTTGACGGGGGAAGGAAAGGAGAAAACAGAGTTAATGAATACTAATAAAAGGCTAAAAGCACAGATTTATACTTGATCAATAAGAAAGTTAGTGACCCCATGATAAAAAGAGAATCCTCCGTCTCTTTCTCTCCCTACTCTCTCTCTCTCTCTCTCTCACACACACACACACACACACACACACACACATAAACACCAGCCATTACTGGTCCACTGCTGAACAGAAACCTTTCCCAGCTACTTTCAACCATGGTTGCGTGAACGTATGCACTTTCTTACTGGCTTAACTTTCCATCTCATCACTCCATTGTCTGGTCTTCTCCTACTGCGTTTGTAATGCCTTGGGCACCGGTCAACATGCCTTTGGCACCATCTTTTACACATGCATGTCTGTGTGTATAATGGTAACCTATTGCCATGCGTGGAAAGACCTAGAGTTTAGCCGAAAAAAGATAAATTCATGAGATCCTTTTGATGATTTATTTGTTAGATAAGATATCGTTTATTCATTTTTTAATAGCGAGGCCATGATAAGCACACGCACATGCACACACACATACACACACACACACACACACACACACAAACACACACTCACACGCATAGATAGATGTAAAAATGTGTGGAGGTTTGAATTGAAGGACTTGTTCAAGGCTTCAATACCGTTAAACAAAGTCGAACTTGATAAGCTCATTCCAATACCATCAGATTTATCTATCCTTTCTTATCAGGTGGACATGAGGTCTTTCGGACATTTGCCTGTATTTTTTTTCTAATAGTTAGTTTTCTGTCAATCGAGTAGACTTCTGGATTAGTGTAATCATTTAGGGTCAACATATCATACATCATCATCATCACTCTTTTGACGTCCGTCGTTAGACATAGACCTTTCCCAGGATTCGCCAGACCTCACTATCATAGGTGTCGCAGAGCCAATACTTTTCGAATTCGTCTAGTTCTTCTCTTCATCTTGTATTCTGCCGACCTCGGTTGCATACGTGATGTATGGGATCCATGCTGTGAGTAGTGATGTCCATCAGATGTCTACCATTCTTATAACATGACCAGCCCATTGCCAGTTTTCTAATGGATTCTATGATGTCTCCGAATCCTTTTTTTCCCTGAAAAAAAACTCGTGCTGTCTTGTGATCTGTCCATATGATGTTGAGCATGATTCTTTAACATGCACGCTGCATGGTTCTCAGTTTGCAGGTCTCTATCTTGGTTAGGTTCCATGTTTCAGCTCCGCAAGTGACTATTGGGGGTGCCTTGGTTATGAACTCTTCTGTTTTTTAGGACTAATGGGGTTCGTGAAGGTTGAGCTGACTCTGTCGAGGGCTGGCTATCTTAGAATGATTCTTTGCTTGATCTCTTCTTCTTTTGAGGATGTCATGGAGATTCGTTATCCTAGGTAGATATAGTAGTATACTTTCTCCAGTTCTGCATCTTCGATTTTGGTTAATGTGTTCGTATTTCCGCTGTGTTTGTTGCACATTACCTTTGTTTTGTCAAATGAAGGCCGACTCTTTTGCTTTCTTCATTTAGTTCATCTAGCATTTGTTAGAGGTCGCCGTCTATGGAGTGGAGTTTTTAGAAGAATTCTTGGGCATGTTTGACAATCCTGTCTCTGTTGTTAGGTCTCAATTTTCCTCGAGTATACTAGGTATTCGTTTCCGTCCTGTACTGAGAGCTTTGTTTACAGCATTGAATCCCCGACATTTTTCAAGAATTGTTTCGATGATTGCTGTCGTGTATCTTCCTTTGTTTCCTCTTCATTTCGTTTGGGTTGTTTAATTCAGTTCAGTTGCTTCAATTTTCTCTCTTGTTGTTGTCGGTGGCTTGAGGTTTCTACGTTTTTTCATGAGATTCTTGGTTTCATCTAAGATTTTATTAATTGTTTGTGTGCCCTTTGGTTCAAATATGGAGGCGACTCCAATCAGAAACGCTGTTATTTTGTTATTGAATTCGTTTAAACTGGTGTCGTTCTCCTCTGGTCCGGTAAGAATTTTATATCTGCTTTTCAGTTCAAGCTTTAAGGATCGAGTGAGCTCTTTTGGTACGTTTAGTGGTCGTAGTTTGGTGTAGAACATTTTTCTGCATTTTTTGTTGGCGTTAATTTGAATTTTACATCTTATCATTCTATGGTCGCTTCCTACATCTTGATTTGGGACTTGAGTATCTTTGACAGTATCGTTTTTGTACGCTAGGGTGTAGTCTATTTCATTGTCGTTCTCGGTTTCGTGGTTGGGGCGCTTTCAAGACCATTTTCTTTTGGGCTTCTTCTTAAGGAAGGTGTTCATGAATTTGAAGCCGTTCGCAGTCGCGAAGTTTACAAGATCTTCACCTCTCTCGTTCCGTATTTTATATCCGATCTCGCCGACGCATCTTTCATTTCCTTTTCCTACCTATTCGTTGAAGTTTACCATGATGATATTGAAGTATTTTCCTGTATCTTGAAGTAGGAAGTTCAAGTCACTATAGAAACTGTCCATATTCTCTTTGGCTGACTGCGAAGTGAGGGCGTTGACTTGGACGATATTCAGTTTGTACCTCCTTGAGAGTTGTAGGTTGACACTGGCTCTATGGACAGAGACAGCTTTGAAGTCTACCAAGTCGTCTGAGTTCGTTATTGATGAGAAAACCTACTCTGCTTCGTTTTATTTCCTCTTTTCTATAGTTGTAAAGATGTTTGCTTATCAGTTCGATTAGCTCTTCTCATTTCGTTACAACCGATGATGTCCCACTTGATGTTTTTGATTTCAATTTCTTTTGTCCTGACGTTGTATAATGTTGTTCTCTTGGCGAGGGTTTTGGGGGTTTGTTTTGGTTGTCACTGTTGGAGAACATCACTCCCGACCAACACAAGTGATGTGGCTGGGCCTTTTGGTACCAATGGCCCCCAGGAATAGGTGTTTTCTTGGTGTAGTGTTTGAATAGTCGCTGTTGGAGCACACCACCTGCACCTAAAGCAAATTATGTTGCTGGGCCGTTTGGAGCCGATGACCCGACAGGAACGATCTGTATAATTTTCATTGTGTAAACCATGGGGAGTGTTAGGCCCTGCCCTGTCATGCTGGCCCATGACATGTTGGAAAAGGGGTCTGTTGGACTGGTCACAGCTGATGTCAATCAGAGTGGCCTTAGAGCTTCACCGATTCTTAGCACCCATTTTAACCGCTCTTGATAGGTAGATATAAATGTTTGCAGCGCTGTATGGGATAAAAAAAAATCAGATATGGAAAATGGGACAACAGGAGAAATATTTTTGTGGTATTGCAATGTTTTCTACGCCTGTCGACTCGTATGTATTGAAGTTTTGAAACAAGAGGTGAGCTGGGCGTTTCTATCTTAGCATATTTGAGATCACTTCGGGATCAATCTTTACTGAGTGAATGATTTACTAGTTGGTCCTACAAATTTATTCTACGGGTAGCTAGTAGGGTAATTTGTGTTAGGTCGTACCTTGCCCCTTTCTTTTAACTTGTGAGTCAACAGACGTTGCATTTTGGAAAGAATTAGAGCCTCCTCTTTTGGTTGAAGGCAGAATCTCTTAACGTTGATAGTTTGAAATGAATTAAACTATCTTGCTCTTTGTTTAAAAAAGGATTGGCCAGTCCATTCAACATGTTTATTTTCTGATAGCAGTACGATTCACTTCCTTGTTGTTTGTAACGACCCTTCCTCAAGATTCTTGTTGTTTGTTTAATGGCCACCTCTGACGAGGCCCGGTTCACTACCGTTGTTTAGGATAGTATTTTAAAAGTTACTTTTCACATTCAACGTATATGGAGTCAGCGACATATTGCAATAAAATGAAATGCCCTTGAAATCTGTCTTTTTTTATGCGTGTTTTTGAGACAGAGAGAGGGGGAGAAATCGAGAAAGATTACACTAATTCGCAATAGAATCTAAAATAAAATGAAATGTGGAATTTGGAAGCGGTGCTTATCTGAACTGGACTGGGACCTCTGTTATTTGAAGGCATATTCTTTTAACGTTGATAGTTTAATATTCAACCTTGATTTAATCTGTCTATTTTAATTGTTTAACGTAAGGTATAAATATGTATAATTAAATTAGAATGTAACAAAACAAGCTTATTCAACAAAGCCTCGCTCTCCAGTAGATGTTTGCGTTGGGATGTTCAACTTCATAAATAACCTTATCATCTAGTTTGTGAACTTCGAAAAATGTATTAGCTTTGGCAGTCAAGAAAAGTGGATTCATTGAAAGTTAATATGACTAAATATGCAGTATTTTCAATTGCTTTTTTTTTTAACGATTTTCATGTTATGTACTTAATAGCTGAACAACACCCTATCGGTACCCGGGCTCCACCTTCTGAGAGAAGCCTGAGAACCTACCGGGGTAGCTTAAATCCCGCCCGATTTGATAGTTCCAAGCGAGTATATAACCGCATATATGTGTGTTGAATGGAAAGCAGGGATATTGTAAACAGAAATCCCAGCTGAAATTCCTGGAAAATATTTTTTTTCTTTGAAGAGCCAGATAGTTCTTCCCCTTGCTCCATTAAGTATGCCAAATTTCGTTGAGCTGCGCCAATGTTTATGTAGTGGGAGAGAGTGACAAACAGACAGACAGAGAGGAACAGTTGTTTACACACACACACACACACACACACATTAGAACTGATTTGGTAACCTCCATACCTTCCTTAATCTTGAAAAGTACAAAACCGAAACATATCTGGATACTTGAGGACAGAGGAAAAAACCGAACGATAGAATGGAAAATATTAAAAATAAAAAACAACAAACAAACAAAACTTATTTAAAAACCTTAATTCAAGGTGTAATCAATGCCTTGAAGGAAAACTACGAATCTTAAAATTTAGGAATAAAAATCATTTACTCACTTCGAAGTCAGAGATTAGGGTCGAATGTCGGCACGGGAAAATATTTACTCTAAAAAACGTTAAAGAACTAAGAAAACAAAAAATAAAAATGTATCAATATATATGTATATATATATATATATATATATATATATATATATATATATATATATATATATATATATATATATATATATATACTGCATCAGCAATAGTTCTCCATACACAATCGTCGTCAGATCATAACCCTTAGTCTCAGGCATGGTTATTTAACGGCTGACACGAACAATATTCCAGAATACAACTAGACTTTGTTTTATGCAGAGTTTTGTTCGAACCTCAGTCCTCAACTCGGTTCATTTCTTGAACACAATGTTTCGACTGTTACCTGACGACCATCTCCAGATGATGAATGGCAGTCCTCTTGACTATCTAGACGTCTCGTCTCAACAAAACTTTACCAAATGATAATCCTTCGTCTAGAAAAATCAGATAGGCTTTGTTTGTTGAAAGGCTCCATCTTGGGGCATGCTTACCACATCAAACCAGGTGCAATTGGTGTCTCGTTCTGAATGTTCGTGATTTACTTCCGTCTATTCCACTTATTCATTGTTTGGAGCCTCAGATATTTGGAGGCTTAGAAACGATGACACCCAACCACAACAGGCAAATATATCATACCCTCAGTCATTTCCTTTGCACTCATATTTCAGAGTTTGATATTTTTTCCAACTTCCGCTTATGTACGCACGTGGGGTGCGTGCATGTTTCTATCTTTTATATATATATATATATATATATATATATATATATATATATGTGTGTGTGTGTGTGTGTGTGTATTCCATCACAATGTTGTCTTGAATATGAACAAAACTATTATCAGGAAGAAACACACTCATACACGTGAGCACGCACACATCAACACACGTATGCGCGCGCACACACACACACACACACACACACACACACACACACTGTTGAAATCTCAATAGAGCCCTCGCCAGATAATTGATCCCAGGGTTAGTCTTGGTTTCAGAGCTAAATCATCATTACCACCAATCCAAAGCACACCAGCCGTATCACACACCACCATTCTTTGTTTGTTGCTAGGCTCAATCGTATGGTTCAAGATATGCTTGTTACATGAAACCGGGTGCAATATCCGTTTGGTTCTGAAGCTTCATAATTTATGTCCCTCTATTTCAGTTATCCATTCCCAGGAACCTCAGCTATTTGAGGGTGGATGCAGCTAAGAATTACAGCATCCAGTCTCGACGGGAAATATATCACAACGCCAGCCATTTCCTACAGCCTCAACCCCACTCCAGTTCGCAGTTCGTCGTATACTCCAGCTCTGGGTTCATAAACCCATTGGATGTCGCCCTTCGAAATGATCAGTTAGTTTCACGATGTGCACTTTTATTTATTCGTTTTACCGACTAGAAAACTCAATCGAATACTTGACGATATGAAAGAGAAGATATCAAGATGCATAAGAACCTGAGCTTTATATCTCAATAAGTTCGATGAATTCATATCAGTGAGATCTCTCGACAGTCGCTCCATCCAGGACAATGATAGCTTTCATTGCGTACATCACCATTTATAAACTTTCTCGGAACATTACGTGATTCATTGCAGCTTGAAGATCCAGGACAAAGAAACGTCTTAAGAAATACCTTGTATTCAATTGGAAGGATGTAACATTATAATAAATAAATATAGTTTATTTTGCATAAACTTGTTTCCATCTGAGAGGTGTATGAGATTTATATGTTATTGAGAAGGGAAAGCATAAAAAAAACCTGAGACTTGATAGACAATTTTTACTCTTTGATTCTCCAGGTGTGTACAATAAATAAAGTGCTTACTGCGCAACGTTGAATTGGAGAGAACAGACTCCGAGAGGCATTAGTGAACAGATATGAGCATGCGCAGTAGGAAATGTAGAACAAGCGGCGAAATAGTCCGGCGTCTGCTAATAAACTCCTTAACGTGTCAGTCAGTGCGAGGTTAACCAGTACGAATCGCCAATGCAATCGTTAGTTGGTAGGTCACGATTTAACATTGCAAATATTCCGCTCTTTTTTTTTTTATCTACCCGTTTCTAGACAATTTTACTTGTGCACCGATTGAGTCAGAAATAGTAATAATAACTCAGTCATTTCTGTTGGACGAGACTATGCAGCTGGAAGCAGACGAGAGCCGGAGGCCTTGGGAGAAGGAGCCAGCAGCGAGAGACGCTGAGATGAACTAGTGTTGGCTGGGAAGGAGTCTCGAGCTCGGTATGGTGACAAAGAGGTTGGTTTAGCATCAACACAGAGAGAGAGAGAGAGAGAGAGAGAGAGAGAGAGAGAGAGAGAGAGAGAGAGAGAGAGAGAGAGAGAGGGGGGCTGTTCGTTGCATTCCCGGCAGCAAACGAAAGAATAAAACGCAAGTGCAAGGAGTGCCCGTGACTCTTTGTTCAACAGGAGCGTGGACTCCAAAAAGTGCACGCGGCAATACCAGGGTGGCTGAATATATGCTTCAACTGTAACTGCAGACATCGCCCTTTCTTACCTCCTTAAAAGGAAGAGGTTTCAGCCAACTCCCCGTTATTACTTCCTTTGTGTATATCTAAACTTAAATGGCAATGGGCAGGTCATGTTGCGAGAATGGCAGACAACCGATGGACATCACGACTCACAACATGGATCCCCAGAGATCACATGCGAAACCGAGGCCCACAGAATACAAGATGGAGAGATGAACTAGATAAATTTAGAAAATACTGGCTCCGTGACGCCCATGATAGAGAAATGTGGCGGCTCCCAGAGAAGGTCCATGTCCAACGATGGACCTTAAAAGACTGTTGATGATGATGTTATTCACGTTTACTCTAAATCTGAAAATGTATGCATTAAGGTTTGACAACGGCGGTGCAACAAGCCAATTTACCCTTCATTAATTGGACTTGTATCTTCATTGTTATTGTTTTAGCGAATGTTTTCTTAATATATTTTGTATCCGAGTATCCCTTGAGTGATTCCGGAATTTTATGCTTTTTATAAGTTTCCTCATCTCTTCACTCGGAAGAGTTCACAGATCCAAAGCTTCGTGCTGCTAAGGAAATCTTCCAATTAGTCTGAAAAGAAAGAAAGGAAGAAAGATTGAAAGTTCAGACTATATGTCGTGTATCCTTCTGCTTACACTATCCAGACATTTTTGTCGTTCGTGAACGGCGGGACCAAGGCTACAAAAATCGACAAAACAGAAGACATTTGCCACAAAATATTACGGTGGATGTATTTGCCAGAAGCAAATGTATCAATGAACAATGGGACACCACATACAAATGACGACCAGGATTTTTATATATAAAACTGGCTGGAGCATTGTCCAGGGAAGGGAAGAATTAAACGTTATCTAAAATCTTCAAGGAGAAGAGCCTTTACTTATATGCTGATGAGAGAAACAGACGAGAATCCTTTCGTCTTGCAGCCAAAACTGACACCGTTCAACGACTGATGTTTTGTCGCCGCTAACGAGATCCTCGTAATCGCTGTCGCATCGTTCCTTGATCGGTATAAGTTTTGATGGTCTGGTGCAGCCAAAATAGTTGCATAATTTCCACTAGCTTGAGTGATCAGTGTTTAAACTTGGATTTTGACGTTCAAAACAGGAAACTCCTTCCCAGAGGGAAGATTTGCACAGTAATCTTTATAAGCCATATTACTTCCATTTGGCTATTAGCTCATTGATAAAAAAAATATTAGGTCAGCACTTATGAAATCCCGAGATACCTGAAGAAAGCCGGAAGGTGAAGCTGCTGAAACGTTTGTTTGTTTTGTTTGTTTTTTGTTTTGTTTATGAAAACAACAAAAGCTTCCTAAAGAATCAATGTATAATAGTAACAACCCGTCGGCTCAGAAATTTATATGAAACAAATCGGATCAATCTTAGAACTAGGACCCCAAAATTATAACAAGTCAAAAATGTACATTTTTAGATTACACCATAATCAAAATTTAATTTGAGTTTGCCGAAACAAAGGTGAAATGTAGAATTCAAACCCTCGTAATACATAAAAAGATATCATGAAGAAATGGTATCACATTTCGCCCTTGTTTTAATTAAATCAAATTAAATCAAATTTGAATACGGTGTTATCTGAAAATTTTTCGCTTTTGACTTGAATCACTTCAGGGGTCCGGATTCTATATTTGATCCCAAAAGTTATATATAAGCTTACATTTTGGCCTGTGATAGCGGGAATTTGGCTATGAAACACAATTACTCATTTACTGTACATTGTTTCACTTAGATATAAATAACTTGTGTCAAAATATTTCATCCCAATGTTAAAAGGAGACAATCTTCGCTCTTATTTCTGAAAAAATCGTTTTTTTTCAAAATCTAGATCATCAATATTAGTATTATAAAAACTAAATTTCTAAAATCTAGAGATGCTTTTAATTGTTTGAAAGTAAATTTCAAAATAACTTTAAAATGTTGGTATTTTTTTCAACCACTTGAGAGCTGCTGATCCCACAAGCGAAGTGTCTTAATGAAATGATTCAAGAAAATTCACAAATGGTGATGAAATCAGGAAAAGCTATCATTGTCCTAGAACAGCTAACAAGATATCTCATTGAAATCTCACACGAAAATATTCCGCTATCGAATGGTCAAAAGAGTGTTGTTTTTTTACAAACTAGGATGCAAACTTTAGACTTACATTTACATCTTTCAACCAGCTAGTGCTATTTTCAGCTGTTTCAAATTACAATTTGATACGTCGTATTAAAGAAAATAGTATTCAAAATGTCGTAATTTTTCAGTATTTCATAAATTATTGACTGGTTGAGACGCAGATAAACAAAGTTGTTAGCGACGTGAGAAACCTGATCAGAGTTTGAATTTTGGTGGGGTCGTCACTGATGTCATTTTTTTCGTGCTGATCCTCTCGGCAAAAAGCAAGAACTCATCCCTCCCTGAACAGTATCTACTTTGACAAAAATCAAGTATTTTGAGTACAAATGAAGAGCTGAGACTTTGAACGTTATGGCTTGGATTCTAAGCTTGTTTTCCGATTCGTCAAGGATTTGAATCTCAGCCCAACCTTCTAAATACATAACAATTGGCCAGGGATGAACCTTTTTCAGCGTGATAGGTCGAAATTCAAATTTTTTTGAATGATCCTGTTATCAGAGTGTCATCACACAGATTATAGTTTTAGGTAAATGCTCATAGATAACTGGTCAATTTCACTTATACTTCTATAAAAGTTTGATAAAATATATAGAATGTTCCAAAATATAATTATAAAAGTTGGATAATAAAATGAAATTCAAGAATTTTTTTCTTCAAAATCCATTGCGTGTTACCTAAAATATAGAAGCATGTCACTGCTGGCACGCGTGTCAGTGCTAGCACGCATGTCAGCGGTCCGCTATCCCCGCTCTATGCTAACTCACTGGACATACCTTTTCATGTTTTGTAATGTTTTCTTCACGTACGAATCCCGTGTGATCATCTTTCTTTTATCTGGTAGCAATTCCCTCAATACATCCAAACTAATAGCAGACGACATATCGGCGCCTAACCAGAGAGACAACATTCTAAATATGACAGCCAAGAGGGGCAATAATTATTAGAAGATTAACGTACGTGACAAGGATATCATCATTAGTGGTTTTCTGCGAACGTTGATGACGAGTTGAGAAGTACTGTAATGTCGGGATGCAGGCTGGGTAGGGTGTGAATTGCTCCCAAAATAAAATACTATATGATTCGGTTCTGATCAATAAAACCGACATTAATGTTATGACGCAGAAAGCAGTTACTTGGGACCCGGATCGTGTATATAAACAATAAAATGAGACGTAAAGATGTTCCGAGATAGGTCTTTGCGTACGGAATTAGGAAACGAAGTTCGGCTTCGACGGTTTCAGCAGAGACACAGAATAAGACAGTGTGGATAAGAAGATGTAGAAATCTCCTTAAACCCACCCTCAGACTCGGACAAAGCAGAGTAATATATTTGCACAATAAATCTATGATTATTGTGCGCATATGGGCAACAATGGGCCAACGGACCAGATTTGGAACGCAGCAATATTTTTTCTCGCCCCAGGCGTTTTTAAAATATCTTATACAATTTTTCTCTTTTCTATAATTTATACTAGAATACACCCGTCAGAAATGATGGGGTTATTTATGTATGCATTGGCCTTAAGCTATTTTATCAAGTAATTTATTTTTGATATTTCAAATATCCTAATTTTAAGTTTTTTCGAAGTCTCAACTCATCTCAGACTGTTTTAATGTGTGGTCACACATGAAGTCCTAATAGTTTCTATGACGTCAATCTTATTGTTACGTAATAATAGAAAGGTAAATCA
Organism: Thysanoteuthis rhombus; assembly: GCA_963457665.1. Lineage (NCBI taxonomy): Eukaryota > Metazoa > Mollusca > Cephalopoda > Oegopsida > Thysanoteuthidae > Thysanoteuthis > Thysanoteuthis major. Next base: position 13,326,492 of record OY735201.1, on the reverse strand, counting down.
ACCAATGAAATCATCCCATTTGAACACAGACAAACTAAGAAATACATAAAGAGAAAAAAAAATTACGTATTAGCTCATTTATATGAGATATTGTAAAATTACTAGTGTTGGCTTCACAAATCAATGATATAGTAATTGTAATTCATAAGTTGGTCAAAAATAGAAATTAATTGTGCTTTCTGCAATACGATTTACATTTTTGGAGTGAATGTGTGGCACGAATAAAAATAAGAAATGTCCAATGTGGCTCGCTAGATCGAAAAAGTTGTCCACGCCTGCTTTGGTGAGTCAAAAATTCAGAGATATGTTACACAGAAACAGACGTGGATCTGGGAGGTCCAAGGGGTTCAGGGGGTCTGGGCCCCATTCCACTCCCGGGCGAAGCATAATTTGAAAAATATATCTAGATGAAGAAAATTTATTTATAGAAAATCCAAATAATCCCAAATAAACATATCCTCATCGTCAGTCTTTTATTGTCTATCATTGGGCACCCACCTTCACCAGGATTCGCCACATCTCTCTATCATGGTCTTCGCAGAGCTAACACTTTCTGAATTTGTCTAGTTCATTTCTACATCTTGTATTCTGTCGGTCTCGGTTAAGCATGTGATCTCTGGGGACTCATCTTGCGAGCCGCTATGTTCATCGGTTGTCAGCCATTCTTACAATATGACCAGCTTATTTCCATTAGAGTTTTCTTATGGTTTCTATGATGTTTTGGTCTCCTGTTTTTTCCTTGATACAAACATAAATTACCCTTAAAAACAAAACATTAGAATATCCATTAGACGGATAATGAATGAAAAAAAATACATCCCTCTCTTTCTGTGCAAAATCCAGGCTCCACCCTTGAGAGAGTATATAGAATTATGGTTGGGAGTTTATTCAGGACAGTATATTTTTCAGTCTGTTGATTTTCTCTTGCAGAACCACAAATTAGACATGTTTAACTCGTACTACGTATACGAAGACACACAGGCAAATCTCTGCCTGTCTATCCGTCTCTCTGACGAAACCGAAACATACATTTTTACAAGATACTGCGGAAGTGATGAAACATTATCATCAAAGCTTCATGTTGGAGATATAAAGAAAAAATCTAAAGTAATATCGAAACGTCTATCCAAATCCTTTCCTCTTATTTCACTAACCTTCGACGACCATCTTACATACATATTCCGTTTTTACAGCTCACTCGTATCTATTACCCTATACGATATAAGGTATACGCTGGGATTTTTAACCCTTCACAGACTAACCTAATAGAGTGCTTGGTGTATGCATTTTTGAAAAGGTATTTAAAAAGCCAGAAAAGGATTACCATTTATTCAATAGTTAAATAAAACTATTCTTTCATTATATAAAAACGATATGTTCGACAATGCTTTCATCATCGATGGTAGTAGTAGTAGAAGGTAGAGGAGGAGGAATGTGGGGAGGAGAAAGAAAAGCAAGTATTCTCTCAGTTGATTTTCATACTCGTAAAATATCGTGGTATGGATATATTCCGCAAGTATTATTTTCAGTAAAAATCGTAAACGGCCATTTTGGGAAATTTTTGGCTTTTTTCATGTACAAGCCTTGGAAACTCAATTATGACATCATTAGCAGCTGGTAAAAACAATTGATCAGAAAAGATGCTAATTTACACCTTTTAATGACACAACACCTCTCCTTTCTTTCTATGTCTTTTGTTTATCATAATTGGGACCGACCGACCGACCGTCAGACCGACCGAAAAGTGTCTCACAGAGATTTTGGACTTTTCATATATTTTCAAGAACCAAAATCATGATAAGATACGTTTATCCCATTAGACATTAATCCCAGGACAGATGAAAAACATGGTATTAGCAGATTACTCCGCCTACGCGTCTTTCCTGTTCAGTCGTGGGAATTAATTTCTGCGTGGGTTTCATACTATGACGTCATAGTCTGTGGTTGTGAAAGCTGGGAAAATCTCATTTACTTTATTATTTCTGACATATGTCACCGTAGATTTCTGAAATACAACTACAGGGCATATTTATCCCAGCAGTCAGAAATGTCGGTATATATATGTCCCAGGAGTCATGAATGGGTTAAGCAATTTTTACCAATATTGAGTGCATCACTGCAGTAATCTTGTGCCAGACAATACTAAGTTTAATAAATAACCACTCGCTCACGTAGAGAATTTCATCTTCACTGGAAGCTCGAATATTTTGTCCTTGAGCCACACTATGTTGAGCTTAATATAGTTGGCCTTGTGGTGTCGTATATATTTCACTTTCCCTACGTCAGATGAATATGAATGTGAATTTCAGCCAATCGGATGAGAATTTTAGTTTTATAGACACAGGACTGGCTGCTGCAGGGTCAAACTCCACTTCAACTTCGATTCCGACCGAGATGATTGCAACAATTTTCGTACTGTATATATCATAAATACAAAAATATGAAATATTCATTTTTTGGTTGTTTCAATATATCTATTCATTAGAATTAAATAAGCCCGTGCGTATCTCTGTATGATTTTTTTTTCAATCGTTAAGACTTGTCAGTTAAGCTGATCTAGTGAGAGGGCCTCCTGGCAACCTGTTGGTTGTGAGTTCAAATCACGATAAGGCTGATGCTTGTTAGGGTTGGAAAACTAAGTCAATTTCTAATTTTGTATTGGAGTTTGTCAATAGATGGAAATCACATAATTATCATCGTGGCGAGAGCAAACGCAGACCCCAGATTTAAATTTTTTTTTTTTTTTTTTTTTTTTGCGAAAGGGGAAGCCATATGTGATTTTTCCGCACATGTAAAGCCTATTCAGTACCCACTGGAACCGTTTTAGGTAAATTCAAGAACTTTTCAAAAAAAGTAGTCCAACCAAAAATCGACCATTGTCAAATAATATAATATGTACAAGAGAAAGCTATCTTAGAGATCTGTACAATAGAAAGCTGTGTCTGTATGAAGGGAGGCGGTGTTATTTGTGAAAGTTTAAAAAAAAAATTTTCATCATCCCAATAGGGATGCTCCCAATGGCGTCGTCTTGGAAATGTCATATCTTACCGGTGAATCGATCGATACAGCTACATCGACGTGAGAGCTGCCAGTTCTTGCGTAGCGAGTTGCACTCGTCCATTAGACTGGACCGTCAGACGTATGTTGCCGATGACGTCACTACGTCCAATGACGTCAATAGATGATTTACTTTTGAATG
>OY735201.1:13215793-13318293 GCA_963457665.1 Thysanoteuthis rhombus | reverse complement strand
CCCGGAGAACAACATACGAGAAGGTTGGATATAGATTTGAAGAAGGATATGAAGGGTTTTAATTTAACAGAAGTGGAAAGGCTGAACGAAATTTTTCCTCTTCGACAAAGTACTCAAGTTCGTTGGACACTGACCCACTAGCTACTTCCTGTGGTGCTTCCCCCTAACCTCACTGGGCGGTCTCCTTCCTGTCGTAATTCCGTTATAAGTTAATCTTCGTAAATATATATAAATAACAACAAAGGGTGGCCTGTCCAGAGATTTTGATATCTGAGTTCTTCATACCGGAGCCAGAGGTCGGTGTTCGAGCTTAGATACAAGAAACTGGATTTTATGCGGATTTTATAGGTACGTATACCCCTCCTATTTGGATGAGTGTCGTAACGCAGTCCTCCTCTCTACAAATCCAGACTTTTGCTTTGTGTTGTACCCAGACAATTTTACTAAATACAGACGAAGTCGTTTATGATAATGTTATCAAACGGTTATTGTTATCAAATAGGTTGATCGCAAACAGTTTCCTTAAAATGAATCAACAATTCCATCTAAATTCCTCATTAATTGAACAACAGTAGCCATCAAAGATGGCGAAGCGTCATATCATTTTTTTAAAATATTTGTTTGTGTTTGTTTGTTTACATGTTTGTTTGTGTGCCCCAGCGCTCCTGGCCATACCGTTTATACTGACTTGAAAATCGGCATCAGTAATCCCCTAAACACCTTCTAAAAATGCTTTTTTTTTTATTTTAGTAAAAAATTCTTTTTTCACCTTTTTTGCCTTATTCTGGTGGGTTTAATAGAGAATTTAGATGCTTCTAGATATTTTTTTTACTCTATTTTAGATGTTTTTCAGCGTTTTCAACTCATTTATTTTTCAATTGAGGTTCTATACATGACTTTGAAATTTGTCGCTACGGTAGTTCAATTATTGCGATGGCGGGTTCTATACATGTTTATTTCACGAGCAAATTTTGTGTTTTTAGATTTACAGCGAGTTTTCTCATGATTTTCAAAACTATGAATACAATAATATAACAATCAATTTATAACAATGAATGCATCATTCCTATTGCTGTATCCCTTGCCTAATGTTATCAGCCGTTTTTTGTTATCTTAAAGAACTTTTCTCAAAGTGTTGACAATGAGCGGCTTCATCAGTATCAAGAAAGAATGGGATCGAAGTCACAGAAAAAGGAGAAAATCAGAATTAAGATAAAGAAGTATAAGTATTAGAGAGAAAAGACAACTAGGGAGAGTGACGAAAAATGAACGAAGGGAGATCTCGAGATGTGAGTTTACACATGCGCACTATGTTCGCCGGCCTCTATGAACACACACACACACACACACACACATAGTGCATTGTTTACGTTGGTCTTATATATACATGCTTTCGATGACGTCATTCACCAGGCGACATTGAGCAACCGATTCCCGTTAAAGTGCCACTCGACATACTTTATTTGATTCCCGTCTGAATGAAAACGATAAGAGAATGGAGCAGAGAGAAACAATTGCTGGTTTTGGGGATACACTTCAATAGTAACGCTCGTCAATAGAGATCCGATCTGTTGAGTAGCAAAAAAGATAGATGGAATCTCACCACTCACTTATGACGAAACAAGAGATAAAACTTGAATCTTGAATTCACAAAATACACGGAGCGAAATTTAACAAGGTAAAGAACTGACCATCCGGTGAATTTTGAAAAAAAGAAACAAAAATTCTATTCACTCCACAGAAGAGTTCCGTTATTTTTAATTACATCCATTGTTCTACAGTCAATTCAAACGGTTACAGGTGGTCTATGAATGTAAGAGTTAGACTGGACAGATGTGGGTACCGCAGCTATTACAAACATATCAATATATTGTATGCGACGGAACAGACATTTATTAAGTTAAGCTATGTACGGCACAAGGCTAGAAAGGAGGAAATGGAGCAAAGATGATTACGGTACGCCATTCAAACAAGTGGCGGTTCAGTGTGGTTTAGTGTAGTGGTTACATGCACATCTAACAGAATCGGCGAACAGAGTTCGAGTTTCGGTCGAGGCTGCTTACGTTCGCTTAGCACTAATGCCGTTCATCCGCCACGAGGATTAATAGTACAGCAGTTGGATCCCTGCAAGGTAGTTCATTTTGTTCATGGGGATATCAACCAAGTTGGGAGGGCTGGCTTTTTACCAAGGTTTTTATCACCAGCCTCTGGCAGCAGGGTTTAGGAGTACGTAACTATCACAGCCACCAGGTAGATTACCTTCTATTCTTTGCTAATTATAGATATTTATTAAAACGTAATCTAGTGTGGCACCAGACCATCTGAAAATGGCACATGACAAGAAGGAGGGAACTGGGCAACGAAGAATGAGTTACGCCGACCTTCAAGCCTACTTGCCAGGAAAATCAGCATTTGATCACCTAGTTTTTCACCAATCAGCAGAAAATACGCAACTATTTTCAGCCATTTCGAACACAGGCTGTTCGAACTGGTGGGAAATACTGCTGACGAATAAATTTTCTATGTTTTTTGTTTCTGGAATCGAACAGTTTGAAGCATTTTGCTGTCTTTTTTTTTGTAAATCTCAACTTATAAATTAGGGCGAATAAAAAAAAACCACTAAAAATCGATCAGATTTCCTTATCTTTGTTGTTTCATTCTCTCGCAATGTATTGACCGTGTCGGTTCTCCCCATGTTGTGTTCTGAAATGACATTGATTCTTTTTTTCTGAGGGAGTAGGTGTTCCCCCGCTCGTAGAGGTCGCGTCCGGTGTCTGCGCCTGTGTGTTCTTGGGATTGCCTTCTCCTGACCTTTCAATGCACCCGTAGAACTTTGTACGCATTCCCATCTATCGGTTCATGCCTCTGGAATTCCAAGTTAATCGCTTCTTTTTTCCTCATTAATGGTTCCAAAACGCAACTAATATCCATGCTCGGTCTGCTGATCAATTTATCTGAGCTCAGTAAGTGCGAGGATTCTTTCACCTTTTTTTAATCCTCCATTGCTGCTCCCAAACCAACCACATACAATGATAAAAATCTGTTTTGGGTTCAATAGTGTTTAGATAACTAATGAACATAAAGATGTTATGCATTCTGCAGATAACGAAAACACATCATCAAGATTTTTTGTAACAATTACATGAATGTATAAACCTGAAACTTGGCAATGATCGTCGGATTTCCACGGATCCCTCTCGTAAATATAATAAGTAACATAATTCTTTGCGTGCCCTGCGGTAAACCCATGGAACAGTCTTCCAGCTCCAGTGGTAGTAACCAGTACACTCAAAACTTTCAAGAGCAGACTTGAGTTACATTTGGCTAGTACAAAGGTTCTGAGCCTTTTCAAGGTCATTCCCCACTTTTGTCAATAAGATTACTAGTTTCGCCTTACAAGTTGCAACAAAGAATAATTTCAAATAATTATTGTGTGCGTATGATTAAACAGCTTCATAATGAGAATTAGTTTAATTTTATAACCATAAAGCTGCTGCTGGATATTCACAACTCGAAGAGAGCACGCGAGAATAATTAGAAACACAATTCACCAGGACTTTTATTTTTACCTAAATCCTATTCTCCTGTTGGACTACTTAAATTCGCGTTGGTGAGGTAGTCCTCCCTGGTTGGGAATCAGTGGACTAGTTGAAGATTTCAGCCAAGCCTGTGTATTACCAACATCAACCGTATTCCATTAAAAATTTTGAAAGTAATATGCTGAGGCAGAGTCAAAAGACCAGATGAAAGGCCTCTGGCCTAACCTAATCTGCTGCTATATCTTTGGGCGTCCGGCCACTTTTCTAAGGTCGGGGGCAAAGGATATATGTCCGGGGGGATATATTTCCGGGCTAGAGGATATATTTCCGGGGATGGGGGCAATAGGGTCTATTCAGAATATATCTTTGGGGCAACTCTGACACCAGTGAATAAAAATACAGTCTTTTTTTTTCTATGAACGATAAAGTGGGCTTACCCAAGGTATCTGTGCTTTACCATTATTCGTTATTGACAATAAATTGACAATTTTTTTTTTAGCTTACTTTCGACTAAGACCGGTAACTCTGACTGACTTTCATTAAAAAAGATATTTTTACCTGAAAGAATTTCAGAGTGTAATTGTGCAAATTGGTATACACGTCAGCTTTATACATGTATCTCAATACATATCATGATCAGGTGTATATCAACTGATTTTGTAATTTGTAATTCCTCAACGGATCAAAAGTGAAAGTGGAATTTCTTTTTCTCCTTTGAGGGGTCAAAAGTGAAATTCCCCGTCTATTTTTAAAAGGGTAAAAAGATAAAGCATACATTTCCCCCCTTTCAAGGGAGCAAATGTGAAGCTATACCTTTTGCAACTTTAAACAGTCAAACGTGAAGGGAAACCTTTTTTTTTAAGCCCGAAAGCTTTAGTGATTGTTTTTTCATTCTTTGAATATTTTACGCGGCGTAGACGGGTATTTTCAACGAGTCGTATTTTCAGCAAGTCGTATCATCGGCTTCTGACCGATTTCATGGCGTTTCTAAATGAATTTCAAATTAAAGTTTGTTGAGTAGAGCTTGCTACTTCCGGAAACAATTAAATAGGAGGAAAGAAGACCAACAGGATGAGCGACTTACAGAGTGCTTCCTAATTATCTCAACCAATAAAACCATTTCCTTTTACGTCGTTTTTTGGTAGTAACTCTAATTCTTCAAAATAAGCGTAACGCTGTCATTCCACTTGCGTTTCATTACATTTGATTCACTTGGAGTATATATATATATATATATATATATATATATATATATATATACATACATACATATATACATACATATATATATATATATATATATATATAGAGAGAGAGAGAGAGAGAGAGAGAAGAGAGACAGAGAGACAGAGAGAGAGATAGATAAATATATGGCTATTTTAGAAACCGTCAACTAAAAGTGTGACCAGAGGCGTCAACATAGTTTTCTTCAGTTTTAAAGGTGGTCTGGCTGGCCGGCTGACTGGCTGGCTTTGTATGAATATATATATATATGTATTATCACACATCGATGGGGCAAGAGAGCAGAACATTTCAACATGGTACTCCTTATTTTATCTACAAAATAAAAGCTATTTTTTTGTTCCTTCAATCCTCCCTAAATAAGCTTTTATGGGGCGCTGAATTAGCAGTGTAGGTTCATGCTAAAATGATCTCTTGGTTTTCAAACTAGTTTTTGTTTGTGGAGGGGGTTAAGAGATTTTTGTGATCACCGCGCAACAAAAGCTGAGAGAAGTAATTTATTCCTTGATTACCTCTTTTCCCCATTTTTTTTTATTGATCATCCTCAATATTGTGCGCTACCAGAAGACGTTGATCATGTGACGTTTCCTACTGTGTGACTAATGAGGCCAGTTTTTAAAAAAATTTTTTTTCTATTCTGTGTCTTTTTTTAGAGGTTCTTTGCTCCGATGATATTTCTTTTGTTAATAGGGAAAACGGAAAGGAAGGGAACCTTTTTTTCTTGCTTTTTTATATTCAATTCTCTCTTATCCAATTATACGCGCATGTGTGTGTGTGTGTGTGTGTGTGTGTGTCTATGCGTGTCAGCGTTGTTTTGTATGTGAAGAGACGAATAGACAGATAGATAGATATGGACTAGAATATATATATATATATATATATATATATATATATATATATATATATATATATATATATATATATATATATATAACATATGAACAGACTGAATTAGATATAAATAGGTTGATGTACATCGATCGATAAATAGATAGATATGGACATATTTAGGTAGGGAGATAGATTGATTCATACGAATAGATAGATAGATAGATAGATAGATAGATAGGTAAATATGAATATAGATATGAACATATATATATATATATATATATATATATATATAGATAGATAGATAGATAGATAGATAGATAGATAGATAGATAGATGTGAACATAAATATGAACATAGATATGAACAAAGATAGAGACATACATTCATATATACATATATACATAGACACGAAATACTTATGAATAAATTGAGGTAGATAAATAGGGGTAGATAGGGAAGGATATAGAGAGGGAGTGAGAGAGAGAAGGGGAGGATAGAATAAATGGATAAAGAAAAAGAGAAAAAGAATGAAGGAAAAAGTTAAAAAAAAATAAAGGAAACCAACTCACCTATGAGAGAGTAGGAAGATTATTCCGACACATTCTTGGCATGTGATATCCGGTTAATTTCAAAGATCCCTAGCCCAGGGCAACGTCTTGTTAATTGGTTTTTAACTCATTGCCCTTGCAATGGAATTTGGACTCACATTCCCACAAATCAATCCCTCGCGGGTGAGGCTAATTTTTGAAAATTTCATTAGCGCGAAAATCGAGTGGTAGCTGGAGAATGAGAAACTATCTGGAGCTTGCCGGATAATTCAAAACATCGTCCAAGATGAACGTGACGAACGCTTGTACCCAGTATTATAGTTGCACTTGGGACAGACGTGAAGAGCTTTGTCAAAAAGATTGGAGGAGTTGGGGATCCTTGGAAGAATGGAAACCATCCAATCGATAGCAATGCCAACATCAGAGAAAATACTGGGGGGGTGGAGTATTGGGATGTTGTCGCTTTATCTCCAGTAGAAGCTTTCAGATATTACTTAACAAGAATACTCAACGTGTACAATTAATAATAATAATAATAATAAGTGTGGCTCGCCATTTTCCAGCCACTATGTGTCTGCCCGTAATACTGTAAAAATCATTAAGGTCTTTCCAGTAATATGAATTTGATTCAAATTGGGTCACTGGATAATTCACCAAAGTGGCCTTGTGTTTGTAGGAAACCGTCAAACATAACTGTAAACATAGGTTTTCAAGTGATTCTGGCTGGCTAGCTCTTATGTATGTATGTATGTATGTGTCGTGCATACATCATCATCATCATCATCATCATCATCATCATCATCATTCTTTTAATGTCCGTCGTTGGATTCGCCACAATTCCCTATCGTGGGCATCGCGGAGCCAGTATTTCCTGAATCTGTCAAGTTCATCTCTCCATCTTGTGTTCTGTCGGCCTCAGTTTCTTATGTGATCTCTGGGGATCCATGTTGTGAGACGTGATGTCCATCGGTTGTTTTTCATCCTTGCAACATGGCCTGCCCAGGGCTGTGCCAATAGAGCTAGAGGGCAGAAAATTTCAACATTTATTTCTTTTATCAAGAAAAAAAGTCCTTTTTGTATTTTGATGCTTGTTTTTTGTTGGTGTTTTTTGTTTTGTTTTTTTTTTAATTTGGATTAGTGATCCAACAAAAGACGAGAGAATTGGTCAATCCCTTCTCCGATTTTCGTTGACCATCCGCAACACGGATGGCTGTCAAAATACGGTGGTCACGAGACTATTCAGACCTGTTTGTCTTCACTTTGTCGAACCAAATATAAGAGAAAAGAAAATCTAAATTTACACTCATTTTTTTCCAATTTTTGTCCTGGTTATAATGGTGGCAAATAAATAAGGTGCAATAATAAGAGGTTGGGCGGAGAAATTCATTTTACGCACTAAGTGGGGTTCAAGTTTCAACCGTTAAAAGCACTTTTTAAGTTTTTTTGACGCCGGGTCTTATATACAGTGTCTTTTAACACTAAGTCTCTGTTGGGTTTTGCTGAAGTTAGGTCAGTGCATGAACCGTTTTTGATGGTGTTATTCTTACGAATGTTATCTAAACCGTTTTTTATTAGACAAATACTAATTATTTTTTCCTTGTAATTTCCTTCCTTCTTTCTTGGAATCCTTGATCTTCTTCTTGTTGTTTTTGTTGTTCAATTTCTTTTTTTTCTTCCTATTTTTCTTCTTCTTCTACTTCCTTTTCCCCTCTTCTCCAATTTCTTTCCCTCTCTTCTTTTCTTCATCTTCTATTTCCTTTCTTTTTCTTCTTCTTCTTCCCCTTTCTTCTTCTTTTCCCTCTTCCCCAATTTCTTTTCCCCTCCTCTTTTCTTCGTCTTCCATTCACTTCTTCTTCTTCTTCTTCTTCTTCTTCTTCTTCTTCTTCTTCTTCTTCTTCTTCTTCTTCTTCTTCTTCTTCTTCTGTGTTTTCTTCCTCTTTTTCTCTAGCTTCTTTTATTCAATTTTTCTTCCCTCTTCTTTCTTCTTTTTCTTTTTCTCCAATTTATTTTCCCCTCTTCACTTCTTTGCCTTATATTTCCTATTCCCCCCTCCTTTTTTCTTCGATTTTTTCCTCTTTTTTTTTCTTCTTCTTCGGGGGGGGGGGGGGGGGCACCTCGCCGTAGAGTAATGGTTAGTCTATTGGTCTTGTAGACCATTACTATTGAGTAGTGATTTCAGTCCCCACTTGACAACCCATTTGTGCCCTCGAGCCAAAACCAAGTCATGACTTACTCTTCACCGTGTCGTAATTGTTAGGAAACTACTTCCGAAAGATAATAAGTTGTGAGTTCAATCCTCACTGGTTGCTCAGTACGTATGATCTTGTGCACTATTTGCCAACCGGGATAGTCCATGTTGAGAAGATGGATATTAGATAAAGATAAAAGTGTATGCTTTGGGCTTAAGGAAAGTGGGAATGGATGATGCAAGTTAGAGTAGAATTGTGCAACCAAAGGTTTGAATTTTCCTTACCAGTGTTGTTTATCAAAATTATTTTAAATTTATTTATAGTGTCCATATGTATACCAGTTACGATAGCAGAATTCTTATTTCTTTGTAATAAATTAGAATTTCAGATTATGTATTCATACTAATTTTCCTTTGCTTCCTTTAGGTAGCAATGACACAACAGTAGCTTTACAATTATGAAATCAAACGAATTTTCACAATAAAGCTGTTTAATTATATGCTAAATAAAATAGTTATTTGAAATTATTATTTGTTGCAACTTACAAAGCGGACAACTAATCTTATTGACAAAAGTGGGGAATGACCTTGAAATGGTCGGGAACCACTCTTCCCTCTTCCTTTTTTTATGATTTTTTCTAACTTTTCTAAGCGACCAATTCGTACGGAATAGGTTAAAGTACGATTGGCTTATTTGGGAAGAGGTTGATGTTTCTCCAGATCTTGCCACCCTTTACTTTTTTCACTCCCTTTCTTGGTTCAATGTCTTTTTTCTTTCTTATACATTCATTCATTCTTTGTCATATTTTTTCTTTCTTTAATTTTTATGTATTTCTCCCTTTATCTATCAATCTATTTATCTTTCGATCTATCTGAAGTGGCGAAGGGTTCTATCCCCTTTTATATAGGCGTTTGTTAGAGTATTTGTGTGTTTCTGTGCTCTTGGCCGTACTGTTTTGTCTACAGGCTTGAAAATTGACATCAGTACTCTACTAAACCCTTTCTAATTTTTTTCCTTCTGACGAAAAAAATCTTAAGGGGACCTTATTCTGACGGGCATATTTTATAAATAACATCTAGATTCTCCAGAATCTAGATGATTTTTCGTACAGTATTTTAAGCGTTTTCCAGTGGAAAACGCCAGTGATGTCATAAATAGAATTTATTCTGACCATATTTATTCTTTGATGCCAAGTCTATTTATCCATCTATGTTATTTTTTCTTTTCCCCTTTTCTATTTTCAGTTATTCTTTCTTTTTTTTTCATGTATTTTCTTCTTTCTTCCGACTTTTCTTTCTTTTTCCTTCTTTCCTTTCTTACCCCTTCAGTATATCTTTCTTTTTTAATATTGTCTCATACACGAACATATTTTTGTTTCTTTCCCCTGTGACAGTCTTCATATCAACTAACACACACGTAGACATTCCATGTGTACTTTAGAAAACCGTTTGCACGTACTCCATTTCATTACATAATTTGGAAAATGTAAGTTTTTTTTCCAAATGAATAACCGCGATCACAGTATCCCAACATATAACGTATACTTACGTATCTGTTTCCGAATATTTCACGCTCCAGAGGCGTGAAAAAGGAGAACATGCACTTGGGTATGTGCACACCTCTGTATTACTATATATTCGTCTATTTTCCACGTGTATATATATATATATATACATATATATATATATATATATATACGTCGTTTCACATTACACGTATATACGTATATATATATATATATATATATATATATATATATATATATATATATATATATATATATATATATATATATATATATATACATATATATATATATATACACGCATATATATACGTGTAATGTGAAAGGACGTACTTGTCATCTGGAAGACATTAGTCTTCATGAAATTGCAGGGCAGAGGGCTAAAAACTAGGGAAACGGAAGAGAAGAATGTTTCCAACGAGAAAATAAGTCATTAAATGCTGCGACACTGGCCACGACATACCTTGCTTTTTTTTCCTGATTGGCGACAAAGACGTTGAAGATGTTAATCCTCGTTCCCGGGCAGAATGCTACGGGCTTTGTAGGGTTAATTGCCAAGTATTAGGAGGCGCCTGTCTTCGGTCTAAGGTTTGGTCCTTATACTCAACAAATACTGACGGAAAACGAAATAAAATAAACGGAAATGAAACAGTCGAAATAAGAATATCCTCTGATGTGAAGTCACATTCTTTAAGAAGATATTCCAGATATTCCAATACATTGTTGTGGTGAAACTGAGAAAAACAATAGTTGGACAACCGTAGCGTAAAAGACTTGAAGTTATGTAAAGAGATTACATCAAAGAATAAACATGGTCAGAATAAATTATATTCATGACATCACTGGCGTTATACACTGGAAAACATCTAAAATAGAAATTTGTAGATTCAGGAAAATTTAGATATTATTAATAAACCTGTCAGACAAAAGTAGCCAAAAATGTAGAAAAAGCCCCTCCCCTATCAAAAGAACCATTTTGATTAGGGATCGAATGGAGCACTGATGCCAATTTTCAAGTCCGTAGACAAAAAATTGTGGCCAGGAACGTTGGAACATCTAAACATACACACAAACATACAAACAGACGCGCATAAAAAAGGACAGGACCCTTCGCCATCTTTGGTGGCCACTGTTGTTCCACAATTGACAGAGAAAATTCTCGTGACCGACAACAAGCTCATTTAATTGATGCATTGTAATTCAAATTATTGACAAATTAGTATCAATCAATATAGTAAAGCACACACACACACACACACACACATATATATATATATACATATATATATATATATATATATAGAGAGAGAGAGAGAGAGAGAGAGAGAAAGAGAGAGAAAGAGATAGATAGATAGATAGATAGATAGATAGATAGATACTGTAAAACATAAGAGATAAGATACTATTATACTTTGAGGGACACCCAAGATTATCTAGTCCAGGGCGGCAGGAGCCCTAGGGCTAACATTGGGGGCGAGACAATCGTTCTATAACTCGTTTGATAGAACCTAATGCTAAACAGGTGTTATTTTAAATCTGTTTTAATTGACCATCAATTTCAATGAATATAGATTCTACAATACCAGGCATGAATTGTTACTATCAATAGACCTCACGGCGTTTGCTATACCGATCATCGGGGCCCCGTGGTAGAAAGTACTCACCCCTGGCTCGGAAGGCCGTGGTTCAATCCACTACTGTGTCATACCAAAGGCTTTCAAAATGGTGCTCAATGCCTCTCCACCAAGCACTCACCACAAGGACTATTATTGAGGAACCTCAAACCTGAGGCTAAAGTCCTATGGACAAATCATTTCGGATACACCGGTTCTTGCTAAGTCATTGGAGTAAAGCAAATTCGTGTCTAGCCAGTGCCTAATTGGATAGCTATTGGGAAATACCAGGTGCCGTAAGCAGAACGAAGTTTTGAGGGGCCTGACAAGCCGGAAGTTATTCTTAACGATTGCATGCGTGTATCAAACTCTGCAACACCCCTGATGAAGGTTTAGGCTACGAATGATTATACATACATATGGTGTTTGCTTGTTTCTCTCCATGATCTCTGTTTCCCTTTTCTTTTCGTCCTCCTACCCTAGGCTGTACCATCCCATTGCACTGAGAGGTAAGGTTAAGGCACTCCCTGATGCCTGTGGAGCGTCAAAAGCCAGGTCTAGGGAATGGAACAATTCATATCCCTTCCCAGGCGCACGCGTGTAGGTTCTTACATTGAACCAGAACATGTCACATTTTGCTCTCGTGGGTGGGCGAATAAACTGTTTTTTTCATTTGTTCTCTTCCTTATTCACCGGCTTCTCCCTTTCCATGTGTTTTTCTTTACTTTTCTCTTTTTTCTTTCTTCTCTTTCTTCCTATGCTTTTTTCTTTTTTTCTCTCTTTTTTTATTTCATATCTATCTTTCCTTGTTTTTTTTTTCATACCTGTACTTTTTCCATTCATTTTTCTTCCTTCTTTGTTTCTTCATTTCTCTCTTTCTTTCTTTTCTGTTTCTTTCTTTCTACTGAGTCTATTTCATTCATTGTTTTCTTCCTTTTTCTCTTCTTCTCTGAACCTTTTAGTTTAATCTCGTTCTTCTTCTCTCTTTTATTTCTATCTTCACAATTCTCTTTCTTTTTTACCTGTTCATGTTTCTTTCTTTTCTCTTCTTTCTTCTGTTCTCTCTTTCTTCCAACCTATAATCATGTCCTCTGTCTCCAATATCATTAGTGTTACATAAATGGGAAGGCATATTTTATCAGTATACGAATGCCAAACACGCAGAGATCATTTTCACACAGTTTTCCATTCTAAGAGACTATGCTTGAAAAAATAATTCGTTAAATCAGTAAAGCCACTGAGTCCATTACTATTAAGTCGAAGTCATTTTCTGTCGTTGCTATGAAAACGGAAAATACGACCATGAAGTGATCGACAGGAATCCAAGACATTCATAGAATTCTTTTTCGTTCGCAGAGAGACATTTTTGTCACCGAAATAATATGTTTATGGGGGGAAAAGTCCGTCTTTTGAGGTCTTGGAACGTTCAATATAGTATGGAATGCTGTTTTTCCCCTCTTCGTTTCGGCTACGATTTCGGTATTTGAAGAGTTCGTAAAATAAAGTTCGGCAGTCTAGCTGGTTCGTTTCATAATTCTTGTTTTGAACGTCTTTTCTTTTGCAAATAAACGAGAGTAGAATCTCATTGAAAGTAGATCAAACGAACTTCTATGTTCGGACAGAATGCCAAATAAAAACATGGCATTTATGTGGGAACGAACACATCCGAGTTGAGGGAAAATTAAACCGTTTGCACACACATTCACGCACGCACGCCCCTACACACACACACACACACACACACACACACACACACGTGAGATTTTTTCTGTTTCTCTGTCCATGACAAAGGACTCATACACTTAAAAGTAATAATTCTGCTTCAGGTTCACAGAAGAAGAGAAAAGAAAGAAAATAAAAAAACAAAACAAACTAGACTCCATGAAAAGAAAGAAACAAAAGGAAGCAGAAAAATTTGAGTTGACAATGTGGAAAAGGAAAGTATTTAAATCAAATTTATTATACTTACATGTTTTGCCAACCGGTTTCGTCAAAGTAGCAATTTAAATGAAAATTTAAATGAAACTATATTAAAAAGTTCGTTGGCATTGTTTTCTTGAAAAAATGAACTTTTCAATGTTGTTTCATTTAAAGTTACTATTTTGACTAGGCTGGATTACCCAGACACATTTCCACACCGCAAAATACCAATGCTGACACTTCCTCCTCTCAAACTAAACTTAAAATATGAATTTGAAAGAACAAAACAAAAAACAAACAACTTATCTTGAAAAATTTGAATAAAAATTACTCTTCCTACACTCTTCTAAAATCTCAGATTACTCCACACACATATTCACACGGCAAAATACCAATACAGACACATTCTCCTCTCCAACAGGCTAGTTCAAAAATACACAACCTATAGTCTTCTAAAATCTTGGATTACCCAAATGTTTACCAATACAGACACAGTTTCCTCTCCAGCAGGTTAGTTCAAAAATATACAACCTACACTCTTCTAAAATCTCAGATTACCTACACACATATTCAAACGGTAAAATGCCAAAGTACAAAAATCAAATATAAAACCAACACATCTTTTTAAAAATCTAAATAGATTACAAAAAACAGACTATCTACACTTTTCTAAAATCTTGGATTACTTACAATCATATTCACATAGAATATAACAATGTAGATACATCTTACCCCTCAACAGCACACTTACAACAACAGACACTCACACACACTACATACACACATACAATTTCTCAATAACAGTCACCAGATTAAACAACGTATACAAGCGCAAAACTATTCTCAATTTCATTTATGTACAAATGATTTCATCTTTGACATGGAGACATTTCCTTTTTTGCCAATGAAGATAATAGATTTTAAAAAACATAACCTCACATTATCTCCCCTTTCTCTCCAAACTTTGTTATTTGCAAAAAATTGTCATTTTCCCAATTTGACGTTTGATAACAAGAGAAAGTAGTCCTTCGAAACATTTAACGCGAATAAAAACAATCCAGTGTTCCATTTTTTTAATCACATTTACTATACATATGTGTGTGTCTGTGTGTGTGTGTGTGTGTGTGTGTGTGTGTGCTTGTATTGTGAATGTGAGGTGATTCGACAGAATGTACATGACAATGACAACAGGAAAGTAAAGAGAAAAACCCAAGAGATAGATGTTACATCTTAAATTACTTTATTATTATTCCGTGGGAATAGTTCGATGCGTTTCGACGGGAGCCAGCCATCTTTCTCAAATAAAATGATATTGGGGCAGTTCACAGAGGAAAAATTGCTATTTACTTGTTCGATGCTAGAGAGGAGAGTATGAATATTTCCTTGTTTGGTTGTTTAGGTGGAGTGGGAGGGTGTATCTGTATCTGCGTAAATGAGGGTAACATTTGGTTTGAAATGAGATGGGTCTATGAGAGGTGAGGTCAGGGGGTGCATGTTTCCTACTCCGGGGGTATTTGGCTTGTCTTAGATAAAAAAAAAAAAAGCAGTGTATGGCTAGAATGGTCATTTCTCAGGGAGAAGTGGATTTTATCGTTTTTATTATAGGATTGAGAGGCAGCGTCTAGCATTTAATGGATGCTGTTGATATCATGCCCACCCCTCTAAGGAAAGCGAAAGAAGTCTTACCCATCATCAACCAAAAAGATTAGATAATAACAACATACCTACTTCCACCCTGCCCCACATACACCAACGCCTCTCCATTAAACACGGAATCGTTTGTTTTATAATCGCTTTTTTGAGTCTCTATTATTCCATCTCACTCTTCTCTCACACACACTAGTGTATACGCATCTACCCCACAATATGTATTCACATACAAATGTGTATGCATGCGAGTAGGTGCGTAAATAAACATGTGTATAGATAAGGCAAGAAGTCTGTAGGGTAGAAAAGTATTTATTTATTTTTACGTCACGGATATTCATTTTTCGATATAATCTCATCCCTTGCAAATACAATTAACCCAACAGTTCGCAATTACTCACGTTGATTAAATATTGTATTGTAAAAATCTTCGATCAAAATTCAGCTAGACATTGATCCCCATACCCACTTCCACCCCCACTCTCTTTCCCCCTCCCTCTCTCTCTCTCTCTCTCTCTCTCTCTCTCTCTCTCTCTCTCAGTTTATATTATAAAAAGTAATCGGGCACTCTTACTGAAGTTTCTGGGGAAAATTGTCACTACCAAAATATAGTAGGAAACAAACACTTGACATTTAATTATTTCAATTATGCATATATTTAAGAAATTGGGGCCTCTGTAAGAATTGAACCTGCCACCCCTTAGGTAGCCACTTTAACGCAGGGTTGCTTTTACCATTGAGTTAAACAACCCGATGGAAAGGTTAAGACCAGATCAACAGCTTTATCCCCACGTTCTGATTTTTGTTCATATCACACTATTGTTCTTCAACGCGGACGATCATATATATATATATATATATATATTCCATAGGAGTAGAGCACTCTGTTGGATGAGGAGTTTCTGTGTAAATGAATATATCGCTTGAATTCAGCCTTACTGACCACCCAGTTCCGTAGGTCCGATGTAAGGGTTTCAATTCTGCCTCGCGGTATTGGATGGGATAAAGTCTATAGCCACACTGAAGAGATGTAATACATCGAAACAGCTGTCTGTGGATGACACAATTATATATATATATATATATATATATATATATATATATATATATATATATATATATATTGCGTTATATTATATAGAAACTTATTTGAAATGAATTACACGGTTAATTCATCACTCGCCCTAGCAAAAGAAATAGGATAAACAATTAAAGAAAATAGATAGGAATCAAACCTGCGACCGATAGGGTAGCTTCTTCAACCTAGCGACGCTATTACTATTGAGCTAAATATATATTTATACTTATATTACCAAATCCCCATCGGACATACGACCATACTATTAATTCACTCGACCACTGATACACGTCAACTAAGGTTATGAATGTACCCACAGGTGGTTCAATATATAAACATATATGAAAAGACCCAACATCACCTTACTAAGTACCTAAATAGCTTCACACTGCCCTATGACTTAGTTCCCCAATATTCATGATAAACAATTCTTAATAATGCCCACCTTGTTTGGCCAATACAACCAATAACATACCCATAACTGCTGCTACTACTCCGAACAAAAGATCCAATCAAACTACCACAGATTAATTCGCGTATATAAAACAGTTCGAACTCACCACTATGGCCTCCTACGAATCTTCATTTCTTATTTACATTTTGGCATTCTAAGCAAAACATCTGTTGTTTTCTACGGAAACCTAACTTTCTAAGCACTGATATGTACACATATACTACTGAAGATGGAAACCCTTCCCAAAACATGAATTGCATTCTAGTTAATTCATTTTTAAATTAATTAATTAAAAGATAAAGTCTCCATATACTTTTACTCCTGAGTTCGTCTCATTCCATATATATATATGTTGTCCCCACCCTCAGTGAGGGCCGAGGTTACAGGTAATGGCTTGCCAACTAACATGTCTAGTTTGGCACAAGTTGACAACGGTGCAACGCCCCTTTCCCCTATGAGGATTGAGCTCATAAGTAATGGCTCGACAGACTAACCTAGCCGAGTTTGGCATAAAGACATTAATAGATCCCATTTTGTTTCGCAAATGAAGATCAAAGAATGCATCCCGCTTCTTGTGCAGGTCTACGAGTGGCTGCTGAGTTCAGTATGGCACAGGCATGAACTGTCACAGTGGCTGCTGGGGAAAGTTTAAGAAGTATGATAACGATAAAGTTCTTGCAGACACTTCTCATTATCTTTCTTTCGCATGCAAATTCTCTCTCATCCTCGCCATTTTTTTTTCTTCTCACGTGTTGCTTCCTGTCATCTTCTTCCTTCTCCCCTCTCATTTCTTCATCACCCCACCCACCATTCATTCATCTTCTTATTCTATTTATTCTTTTGTCTTTACCTACCTACCTACCCATCACTACAACCACCACCACCACCACCACCACCAGCATCATCATCACTTAATGAACCCGGCATTATCCAAACATCCTGTCCTGACAAGGTATGCCCCGAACCCGTGCCCCCAACGCTCGGCCACGTGCCTCTCATGCTGAGCTGACGGTACGCCTGATGAGGATTCTACTCGTTGTTTTCTTCTGAAATTCCTTCCAATCTACCCCGGACACCCTCCACCCTGAGCAACTGACATCCAAGTGTTATCTCCTTTTCTTGTCTTCCTTCCTCTTTAATAATCTAGACGATACACGCACGATTAAGTCTTTCACTAATTTTCGACACTACTACTACTACTACTACTACTACTACTACTCCTCTCTTCGGAGCCTTTGGCCACATTATTTTTGCTCCATTAACTTGATTCTCCTTCCACTCCACTTTCGTCTTTTTTTATGCAATCTTAATTGAGCAACCGAGAGAGAGAGAGTCTATTCGTGCATTCGGTGAATTATTTTAATTTTAATCAGTTCGTATTTCCAGATAATATCTTCAGGATGTTATACCCAAGATTTGTTAGATGTTAGTTCATGTCTTTACATAAACTGGAGTGAATTATTTGGTTCCATCTTCAAGTCTGGTTTTAATTTTCCTTTCAAATCCTACTCTAATGCTTAACGCTTTGCTAATTTTTCAGAGGAGTAATTTGGGATCATTTCAACATCCTTCCTCTCCTAAAGTGGCAACCCACCCCAAGTTTTTTCGTAATTAAAAATTCCACACCCCCACATTCTAAGGGGGTTAAATGATTTTTTTTTTTTTGGAAAAGGTTAAAGAAGGTATTGTTCACTCACTTGAATACATTGTCGCCAAACTATGAAGAAATCGATGGTGTTATTGTCTCCAGTGGCGATTCGTAACATTTGGCATTTCTATGACCCCTGCTAAAGAGACAGAGGATTAAGTCGTGACCCTGCCCCCCCAAAAACACAAGCTAACAAAAGAAACAAAACGCGTTGGGTTTGTTGAGTGCTAGGAGAGGCAGATCATCCCCTTGTTTTCGTTTAATGGCTGACATGAAACTAGCGTTTTACAGACGTGTTACACAAGCGACACTAAGAAATGCAGTGCATTCTTGTACTTTCGTTCAATGGCCAACTTGAAGCCAGCGCTATTAAAGATAAATTTATTTTTATCAGATTTCTCAAGAACCGCTGATATAAACAATTTCAAATTCGACACTGCTCTGCCTTGTAGGCTACCTGATATATCTGACAAATGTCAACTTTGTACAGTGGCTTGTTGTCAAGTAATCACGGTTCATGAACACACGTAAATTTCTTCAATTATTGCAAGATGATAATATGATTATTTTTCAGAGTTTTTTTTCCGAATAAAAGTGATATAAATCGATAAAAACGTCGGAAACAATAAAAAAATCAGTATTCCCTTTCATCGCTGACGATATAAATTGACGAAGACCAAAAAATATTTTTAAAAAATCTGGTACCCTAATCATCAGTTTCAATTATATTATTTGAGATTGTAACTTTTTAGAAATTTTTCCCTTGAAAAATTGGAATTTAAAATTATTGTGAAAAATGGCAGCCGCTGGTGTTTTTCGCCAGAAAGTTTTTAAGGGTTTCCACATCGAGGAAGATAAAAGACGATATTCACGGTAAAAGAATCGAAATTATCCAATAAAACGGTAAACTTCGAGTCGGCTCGGAAGCTGGCAAAATAATACCGATCCAAGGGAGAAGGAAAGAAAGAGAGATAAGTTGACCGGCAGAGAAAGTCGGGGCTAATGAGTAGTGGTACGCGATCTTAAGGGTTATTATGGCCAGCAGATAGAGGAAGTGGCACATTTCATGTGTGGCTACATTTAAGACTTCGTAACTAAAGCTAACTCTGATTCATTTTCGTATTTAACTTCAACTAAAAATAAACGAGTCACTTCATCATCAAGAAAGGATTGCTCCGCCCTATATAAAAAAAATCCTAAAATCAAGTGCAAATCGGGTGCCTTTTCATGTATGTGCAATACAATATTCGCAGATTCTCGAACAAATCTTTCGTGTAAGCCTGTTTAAAAAAGGATTCTATATACCCCCTTACGTACAGCTGTATCCAAAAGCTTGGGTTCACCAAAACTGCTGTAAGAGATTTTAGCTGCGAGAAATGCTATTAAACATCGACAGACAACAACCATGTTTCCATTCCGAATGAAAATATTTTTTCACTTATTGTATTGAACTAACCTTTAGTTTCACGTCTCACGACCTTTACAAATGGTGGACGACAACCAGGTGCAGCCACCTCCGTAAAAAATAACAACAAAAAGAAAGACAAGATAGAAACAAGAACTGGAAGACGAAGAGGTTAGCGCCGATCGCAAACCATGAAAGCTAATCCCACTCAAGTACATTCTGACTCCAACACGTACAGCAATACACTGAATAGTGCGGTTTTGTTTGTGAGAGTTTCAATTTAGTACGGTTTATGCATTGCAGTACAAAGTCGGTTTACAAAGAATAAGCTGAGAAAGAATTAAGTAATAATAAGACCTTGAACAATAAGGTTCTAAACAGGAAAGATAATTTTTCGGAGGAATTGACCGCGCTATTCAAGGTATACACGTACGCACACAGCATCTTTTCATTTTCATCCTTTATTCATTTCTATTTGTTCTTGTAGACCCCCTGTGTGGCAAAGGGTTGCATCTAGGGTTTCAATGGTGTGGGTGGAGTTTCTAGCCCCAACCCCTCCTTTTACTCGGATTTGGGATTTCTGGTTTTTTTTTCTGTCAGAGTAACCTTCACTTAGACTACTTTTGCAAGGCTGAAGAGCTCCAACTGCATTTCTATTCACCAATAGTCAGGGGATTCATGCCCTTCTAAAGGGCAATAGTACGATGTGAACGAAAGCAAACGAAATCCCCCCCACTCTTTTTGCCATGACAACATAGTCAAGTCAGTTCACAAGTCCATCAGAAAATACGATTTGCCACATTCTAATTTTCACCAAGCGATTCTGCAACCAGGAATTTTTTCAATCTTCCACTTTCACTTCCAAACACAAGTCTACCAGCGAAGTAGCATTTCTACAAGTGTTGAGAGATAAAACATTTAATAATTCTATCCGTAGAAAGTAGGATTTCATATGAACTTCAGTTAATATGTTGAGGACAAAGACACAACGATTAGGAACGAAAATGCAGAACTAGAGAAAGATGACCACTACATGTACATCGAACAAAGAATCTTCATGAAATCTTCAAAAGAGATCAGACGAAGAATCATCCTAGTCTTGAAAAGAAGGGTCTGTGACTGATGCATTTTCCTGATAATCACTTAGGGAGCTGAAACGTGGAACCTAACCAAGAGATTGAAGGACCATGCAGTGTGAACAGGAGAGGCTCTTGCTTGGTGTCACATGGAGGGATCCACAAACTGCACAATATATCAGAGAAAAGGTAGGAATCAAAGACATCATAGAATCCATCAGAAACCTAAAATGACAATGGGCAGGTCATGTTACAAGGATGTAAGACAACTGCTGGACATCAAGACCAACCACGTGGATCCCTAAAGATAATATGCAACACTGGCCGACAAGAAATAAGATGGCGTGACGATTTAGACAGGTTCTCGAGATATTGGCGCCGCGACGCCCCTGATAAAGAGATCTGGTGAATCCAGGGGAAGGTCTATGCCCAATGACGGACGTTAAAAGGCTGCTGCTGCTACTGCTGGTGATGATGATCATCATGATGACGATAGCTCTTGTGCTCGAATCATTGCCGAGTTATAACAAATACTTTAAAATAGTACTCAATGCCTCTCCGTTAAGCACTCGACATAAAGAGTAGGATTGAGGAAGCCTGGAGAGGGATGGGACCCGTCAGGCTATCATTCCCAAGACACCACCGTGAAAACATGGGTGCCCCTAAGACATGGTACAGGAATTCGATTCCAGAAACATTTTGGGGCTACGTGATAAGTATATGGAGATACACTGGCTGATTTTTCTCAACAGTGAATTGTTCAAGTAGGGGATTTAGCAGTACATATTTAGGGAGGAAACGCCAATCCCCTTCCCCAAAAAGTGAAGGAACGCCGTTTCCACGCGATCCCACAGCACTACACCTCCGATCATAAGCTTTGTTCCAAATTATCATTGTTGAATTCAATAATTACTGTTGCTCGAAAAGGCATCTTGATTTTTGTTTATGTTCCAAGAAGACGACAGTTTGATCACAACTTGAAATAGTTTTTTCCTTCCCAACTGAATCATTGATAGATTAACAAGGTAATTTGTATCAGGACACTCAATATGTTTACCACTAAAAGCTTTTTGCATAACGTACATGAAGAGAAGTGTAATTATCAATATGACATTCACGGAGTTTAAATCCTGATTGTCTACTTGGTATTGAAGACGTAACATATGCAACCATTTCAGGCACTGAGCAGATCAAAAAAATGTGTTATTATATAGATTTTGACTGTTTCTTTTTTTTTCATCTAAATATTTTGAAGACTTTAAATCCGACCCAATTTCGCCCTTTTTAACGACACATATATATGTATATCGTGTAATGACGGGAGATCATTTCAAATAAGAGTTTCTGTATGATATAATGCAATTCATAATCATTCTGACGGATCATGTATCCATTTCTCAACATATATATATATATATATATATATATATATATATACTAGCCGGGATTTCTGGAGAAAATAGATCTTCTAAATAGACAACGCATAGAAAAATATTCTTTATTTTTTCCTTCCGAACTCAACAAATAGAAAAAAAATTATTCATACAGAAACTTAAATCTCTGCTTCCAATCTGCACGGTTTAGTCACCGTCGTAGAATGATGGCCTCACTCAAGTTTTGATTCAAAAAAATGTTTAAAAAATAAGATGATGGCAAATAGTTGTAAAAAATATTAGAAATGGTTAAAGATACTTCATAAAATGGCAGATAATTACTTTTAATTCCATAAAAAATTAACTTCCTTCCACCACCTTCCTTCCCAACTCATTTTTTTGTCACCGAGGAGAGAGAAAAGGTAGAGGGAGAAACAAAAACTTACCCATGTTACTTTAACTGCTGCTTTGAGCTATTTCATTGCCACCGTGCGGGAATGGCAGATCAACGTGGCCTCCGCCTGATCTTGAAGAACCTTTATCTATTTCCTCTTTTCTAACGCAGACATTCAATACAGAGAGAGATTTTTACTTAAATATATTTTAGTATGATTCTTCTTCTCTCTTTCTCTCTGTCAAGATGTGACAATGTTTATGATTGGATCTTCAGAAATGACCATAGTGCATCTGCTTTTACCCGCTTTTGGTGTAATGGAGAGATGCGTCCGGAATCGCAAGAACCAGGCTTCTACAATTATCATTAAAGGTTTTTAGTCATGAATGAGTGTGTGTGTGTATGTAAATGTTCTCACACTATATAAATAAAATTTCTCATTCAATTGTAAAGGCAGGTAAAATAAGCTTTAGTTTTCTCTAGAGAAATAAGTTCATCGTAATCCAAAATTGATTTATTTTATCAGATGAAGCATTGTAGATCGTTACTAGTTACCTTTATCTCAATTTTTGTCACTTTTTATCGCAACTATACTCAGTCCAGTTTCCCTCCGAAAAAGGTGAAGCTCGAACTCAAGTCCTTCTAAGTCGGAGGGAGGTTATGTTCAATACCCCTAACTACTCTCACCTGTAACTAATTCTTGATTAAGATCCGCATTGTTTATTCATTTACTCATTGCCAATGGGAAACTGGCCTGAGTGTATTTGCGATAAAAAGTTACAAAAACGGTTCATTAAAATTCAAAAAGTTGTGCTCCTTTGCAATCCACGCGAGTTACAATTAGCAATGTGCAGATGTCTTCTGCCATACCAAGGCATGCAA
The DNA here is from genome assembly GCA_963457665.1 of Thysanoteuthis rhombus. Classification (NCBI taxonomy): domain Eukaryota; kingdom Metazoa; phylum Mollusca; class Cephalopoda; order Oegopsida; family Thysanoteuthidae; genus Thysanoteuthis; species Thysanoteuthis major. The sequence continues at coordinate 13,294,926 of OY735201.1, read as the reverse complement.
TCGACGTAGTAAAATAGAATTCCATTCATGTAACTAGCGTTGTAAAATAGAATCCCATTCATGTATTTTGGACGTAATGAAAATGTTGAATTTAAAGAATATGAAAATAGAAAAAGTATTAAAAACGAATACATTTTTTTCAATCCGTTTGTGCGATGAATATCTCTACTATCCACGTATACGAAATGCAATGTGCGCATTCATATATTTCATATATCCCGTCACTTTTGACGGCACAGATAAGCTAGTTAGTTCATAATACCTAGTTCAAACCCTCACTTGGTGACTCATTTTTGGTTGAACCAAATCGTCACGATATAATAGTGAACGCTGTGACTTGAGACCACGTGTTCATGTACCCCTGGGGCCAGCATTTGAGCATGTGTGTGTGTGTGTGTGTGTGTGTATTCAATGTTATTTGTGAAGAATATCTTCATATGTGCACATAATATATGAATGTTTTTGTAAAGCAAAACGCACGTTTTTCTTTTAAATTTTTTCCACTTGAATACATTAGTTGTGTGCAAAAGTTCCCACCGCCCTCTTTTTGAAAACTAAAGACTATGCACAGTTGAAAACTGGGAACCGGCGCGCACCTAATAAATATACACTCAGTACACATGTGTGTTCACAAGGTGTATATATTGCTAATTATATGCAATGCTGCACATATATAATGTACGTAAATGTATATCTACATTGAAAAAGAAAAAGGAAATGCACCTATACGAGCTTAATTTTCAACATGTATACAAATATACATAATTCTAAATAAAAACATAGATAGATATATGTATGCAGAGAGAGGTCTGGTTAGTCACCCAATAGAAACTGTCACGTAACTAACGTTTTTAATAGTATCCTGAGTTGGGAGTGATCAAATAAAACGTTGGAAGGAGGGGTGATCAATGAATAAGTTACTACTCTCGCTTTTCGTTTGGTAGTAATCACTAAAAAGTCTGAATTGAAAAAACAAACAAACAAAAAAATGAAGTAGGGACCAATTTAACATAAACGTTCATTGCAAACTGACCCCTTCAAAAAAAACTTTTGGGTGGGAATTTTCAAAAAACAAAAGAACTGTTTTTTTGTTGACATAATAAGAAATTTAGATTTAAATTTTCAGTCCTTTAGCTCCAATGGTGTGGCCTGCATGTGCAATGCATGTACACACTGCCAACCAGTCAGCCAGCAGGACCAACTTAAAAACTGAGATAAACTTAGGTTGACAGATTTGGTAGCTGTTTTGGTTGACGGTTTCTAATAGATTGATAGATAAATACATATATCTATTAACTTATTTATTTACTTAAGTGAGTCGTTCTCATAAAGCACTTTTCAAGCAGTTTTTAAATTCTCACAGTTGAAACAATATCGGGTTTCAAATGACGATAAAAATGTTACGGGTGAATTTGCAGATCTCCGCCCCCGCAGCACTTCGTTTTGTATTGAGCAAGAATTTTGCTGCCAGACCTTTCAGTTTCCACGCAGTTGACGGGGCTGGAAGAAATAGAGCGTAACCTGGCGACAAGAAAGAGAGATAGGTGAGAGAGGGAGGGAGGGAGAGAGAGATGGTTGAGAGAGAGGGAGACTTCCGTTTCCGGTCGGGAGATATTCAGCAAACGCTGACTGTTTGTATAAGAAACAGTCAATCAAAACTGTCTACAGAGTCAACATCAACATAGATTTCTTCAGTTTTCAAGTTGGTCTGGCTTGCTCGCTATGGAGCTAAATGGCTGGTAGGCTATGTATTTGTCACGCGTATGGAGCTAAAGAGTTGAAAATTTTAGCATCTAACTTTACAATGTAGATTTATGCTAAATTGGCCCCTTAGTTTGTGTCTAGGGATGTACATGCTTGTTCTTTTTGAGAATTCGGACTAGTGATCACTTTCCAACAAAAGGCAAGAGACATAACTTATTCATTGATCACCCCTTTTCTCACTTTAAAAAAAAAATTGATCACCATCAACGTAGCATGCTGCTGGAAGACGTTGGTCACGTAACCGTTTCTATTGAGCAACCAATCAGACCTGGTTTTGTCTTTTTCTCCTCATTAAACATTTTATCTTTACGTCTTCCCTTTCTTCCCCCCCAACCCTGGCCCCTTTTTTTCGGTCCTCCTTCACTTTTCAGTTCTTTCATTTTCCGGCTTTCGTTTTGTCTAGGATCGACTTACGTCCATATTTCCCCTGATATGTCATTTATTTAGGCTTCGAAGTCCCCATCTCTTCAAACGGAATGAATTTTTTTTTAAATTCTCCAGAAGTCCCGGATGTCAACTTACATCATTTTCTCCACAAAAAATTCAATATAACTCTCATGACGAGAGAGACAGAGATAAAGCAGACAGGAGATCGCCTGTACGGTGCTGTCAGCTTAGGAGTTAGCATATGGCTAGCATGTAGCGCCATATACTGCTTTTTCTTGTTCTCCTGTCACACGCATTATTTCTTATGGATTTTTAATACTGTGATATTTGGTTTATGTGCCCTAGATTTAAAGTATTTTTGCAATTTTCGACTATAATCTTGCCACTGTCGCAGTTTTGTTTACATGTGTTGACCACTATTACGATGACTAGGAATGTCCTCTTTTTTTAATGTTCTGATATGGCAACCTCATTTTCGTTATTTAACGTCCTTTATTTACCAAATGTGCTATTGTATAAGTAGATGTCAAGTTTATGTTAACCCTTTGATTCTATATTTTCAAAACTAAGAATGGTACTGAAGACTTTTTCGAATCTGAGATACTCACTCAACCTATGCGTCGCTACCCAATTTTGGGTTTGATTCACAACTTCGTCCTTTAGCACAAAGAGGGTTACCAATGCCTATCTACGGTGGAGTTGTATATTTCTATGCGTACACTGTTGAGTAAATATACTAGACTAGTTGCTTATTTACTGTTGGTACTGACACTCTTTTTCTTTTAGATGCAGTTGTCATCCGGAATAGATCGCTGGTAATGGTAAAGATAAGCGATTATACAAGTTCAAAAGATACATTACCATCAGGTACCAACGATAGGGATTGATAAGTTTAAATATACAGTAAAATTTGTAAAGGAAAGTTTTATTCTACCATATATACATTGATGAAATGGGTATCTTTATAGAGCCCAGTTTATTGATAATGTATTTGAGTGCTCATTAGTGAGAATAAAGATATGTTTTTTGATTATTACCGAAAATGAATGGGACGCAGTCCTGTGATTTGTCCAAATAGAAACAAAATTAGAAATTAGCAATAATTTGTTGATTTATTGAGTTAATGAGTAACTCTGGGATAAGTAACTCTTTGAGCATGTTATTAGATTTATGGTTTTAGCGTGTCTCATTACAGTTGAAATGACGTGAGTACTTTTGATGGTGCAACTGACTGCCGAGATTGCAAGTGCAGGATTTTTTAGCCCAATAGCTTTAGTTTTTGTTACCTGTTTGGTTTTCTGCTTTTATTTACTTTAAAATTTGATGAAATCTACGTTTTTCTTGCATTATAGTTCCTCAAGTTTTTATGACGAAATCTGGAAACGATTTTTATGGTTTTAACAGTATTTCAGATTATGCAGACTCTAAACGAACCTCCACATTATGTATCCAAAAATTTCTGTTAAATGTGTGTATATCTACTTCTTCACAATGTGAGTTTCGTCAAATTTATTTCCTCTCACTTTATGAAACGAGCAATCTTTCTCTGGGAAGGTGCAACAAACCGAAGATATTCTGCAAGACTCATTGTACCTCACTGTACTCACTGTAACTCCTGTCTTCCCTTATGTTTCATCACATGGCTTTTGATTCGATCCGACGAATCGAACACTTGTTACGTCATTCAATTCTTGATCATTTATATACTCTATCAGTCGAACAGAGGTGGCAGGAGACGATATCACAGTAACAGTGAGATTAATCTTCATTTAACAATCCAAAACATATCTAGTCAACACAGATCAATCCATTTTTTCAACGCTAATCCAGCAGCAAATTACGCTTAAAAAAACCCACCAGATTTCATGTTATGTAAAAACACATTTCAAGAAATACCCACTAAAATGGTTCAACGTCGTGTAAACTGAAAGGAATGTTAACCATTTATTAAGAATGCCATTTGAGGCTGAAATAGTAAAAACAATCTAGCAATTCATTCCATGTATTTATAAAACTAGATGTAGATTAGAGAAATACTTTGTTGTGAAAGTAGAGCTATGGATAAAGAGCAGCACAGATCGGGCTCTTCAGCCTTGCTTGGCAACCAGTCTAAGAGAAAACATTTAATCTAAACCGGAAAAGTTGTGAGTGGCGAGTAATGGATTCACGGTTGACGAGGCTCTGGCGAAGCTTCAACGGGACTAGCAAGCCGTAAGTGGATTGTCATGGATTGCTCAAGTAAAATAAAGGCGAATAAAACAAATAACAAACAAAATAACAGCGATCTCTGTCCGTACCTCCTCTCGATATTACGAGTATAAGTTGAAGACTAAACAATAAATGAATGATTAAAGACAAACGCTGTGGAGTGTACCTAAATTAGGTGAGGATTGTTCTTGTTCTTGTTACGAGGGAAAATAAAGTCAACTCCAAATTGGACTGGATTTTCAAACAATAAAGTCCAGAAATGCCACCTGTCAATTCAACAGTCAGTGTGTGTACGAACTGAGATCACTCTGATCACGAGTTCCAATAGTGACTTGAAAACTGAACCTGAGGTGATTGCTAGGCGGCTCTCTTACCAATTGAGTCAATCTGACAAGTCATATATATATACGTATGTAACTTTTGTGTCATCCATAGACAGCTGTTTTGTTGTATTACAACTGTTCAGTGTGGCTATAGACAATCCATTATCCCATCCAGTACCACGAGGCTGGATTGAAACCTTCGCTTCAGACCTGGAAGCCGGTATCCTACCACTGAGCCGGTCAGTAAGGCTGAATTTAAGCGATATTATTTAGCTTAAATTCTCCATCCACCAGATTGCTCTATTCCTATGGAAGAGCATTCCATAAGCTTACAATGAACGAGTTACCTCACTTAATGAGTGCTCAACCCTGAATAGAGCAATTTGATATATAATACAAAAGTTGCTGTAATCATTATCAACTGGAATCGAAGTAAAGAGTTCCTACAGCAGCCAGGCTCGTTTTATTTTATTTTTTTTTTTTTGTCTGTTTCCTGAAACGTTTGGAAATATTTTGCTTTTTTTCTCTATGAATTTTAGCCTAAAGCAAATATAAGTCTTGAAATACGTACAGTCAAAGTCGCTGTGCTTAAAACCGAAGAAGATCTTATTTCATGCACGTGCACAGGGGTGGGGGGCTTGGGGCACTTGAGCTCTATGTCAAAATTGCCCTTTTAGTCGAAATTCCAGAATGTATTTTAATAAAAGACACGTTATTAGCACTTGGCTTTAGCCTACTTGTTGGGTTCTGCTAGTAGAATATAATGTCAGTGCAATTTAAGCAGTAGTAGTAATAACAATAATAAAGTTTAGTTAATATATTTAGGTTGAGTTATATAGTTGTACTCTCTTCTATGTTATGATAATTTGTGGTAGTAGTAGTAGTAGTAGTTGTGTTAACGATTCATTAGTATATTTGGGTGCTGTTCAATAGTTATCTATTATATATTACTGTAATAAGTGATATTCATTCTAGTTAATTATACGTGCCTATCATATTAATATCTGATTTTTACATTTGTAAATATGGATAGATAAGTACTTGTTTGTTTTCACACATAAAAGTGTATAAGCAGGGTGTAGCAGAGGGAAACATTGTATACCCTCAGAAGTCCGCACCCCCAGGTTAGGAACAGCAGCACTGAATGATTGAGCGTCCTTTTTTCTCAAATGAGCCTCCGCCCCTCTGAGCCCATACCCTCCTGAGTCCCTGCCCCCCCCCCCGAAAGTCTGTGCTCGTCACCGTCTTACTTAGTTTGAAGTTTCTTTATTTTATGATAAAGGCTTCAATAATCTGAATCTTTTTTTTTTACAGTCAATGTTGCATAATACACGCATAATATCAAGGAGTTGGGGCATTAGCTATTAGTGATATCAGTACCCAGCAGTCTATATTCATAAATATGAGCGCCGATGGTACTTTGATTGTACCAATGGTAAGATAATCTACGAGAGAGCTTTACAAACCTTTTCCATTGACGACAAAATATTTTTTTGCAATACATAGCTCAAGTTTCGATAGCCAGGCCAAATATATAATGTCATCCCAGCAGTTCAGCTGACTCAGAATAAGTATGTTCTGAAAGATTGATAAAATTATACTTAATTCCATGACACTCCTAGACATTATTGACGACACTCCAAAGTGTCACGACACACAGGAAAGCTCTGATCTACGGGATAGGATACGTGTGTATGTATGTATGTACGTATGTATGTATGTATGTTGTTGTTGTTGTTGTTGTTGTTATTGTTGTTGTTGTTGTTGTTGTTGTTGTGTTCTTCTTCTTCTTCTTCTTCTTCTTCTTCTTCTTCTTCTTCTTCTTTTTCTTCTTCTTCTTCAGATGCCATGTCTCTAAAGGTCGTGGGTAATCATGGCTAAGCTTCATTTACTTGTCCCTCTCACAACACCCACTCTTCAATGCTCTCCGATATTTTTTTTCCTTTCATTCACCTGCTAAAAACATGTGTTCATACACACACAAAAATGCACACATGCGCATACGCGCACACATGCAGTACATGCAAATATATACAAACACATACATACGCATATACATAAATACATACACATAAATACATATGCATGCAGACGTATATATTCAGATTATAAGTGTTCTAGTTGAAAGCTAAGATTTTTCTCTACTAGTAACATTCAATCGAAACTGTTACCAAAGCTGTCATAACAGGTTTATTCAGTTTTTAAGTTGGTCTGGCTGGATGGTTGGCTAGTTATGTATGTATCACGCGCACAGGCCGTGTCAATGGAGTTAGAGGGCTGAACATTTAATTATTCACGCCTTATCAAGTTTAGAAAGTTCGTAGTGGTGGTTTCAATTTGATATGTAAGTTTATGCTAAATCGATCCCTCAGTTTGTGTCCGGTTACATTAAGTAATCACTGCCCAACAAAAGGCGAGAGAATTAACTCATTCATTGATCAACCTTTTTTTTTTTTACAATTATTTGATTGATCACCACCAACAGGGCACGTTGTCAAAACACATTGATTGCGCAACGGTTTTTATTGAGTGACTAATTAGAACTGTTTATTCATAGCGTTTGTTATTTTAGCCGAAATTTGCATTACAACATTAAAAGATTTATGCGAAAATACATTTTACAATATTTGATGTATGCAGCTGCAAACGTAGGTCCTTTATCTTTCTTTCTTTTTTCTTTCAAGTTTTGGCTCTGGACTCCTCGTTTTGAATTTCACGATGAAAAAAACATAAATAAATAAATCCAGGAGATTAAAATTATATATATCTCAAATGTGCACCTGCACACAGAGATTGTGCAAAAAAAAAAAAAAACTTTTCAACAGGAAATTAAACTACCAGTCTCCCCAAAGACCCAAAAGAACCAACCCTATACGCTTCTCCGGGTATCTAATCATATAATCAGTTTATATCCAATTTTTTTCTGTTTTTTGTTTGTTTGTTTGTTTGCAATCAAATGGTTTTGTTTCATTGGTTGATTTAGCTTCCTCTTATGACATAACAATAAAGATTACGTCATAAAAACTCATAAGACTTCATGTCAGGTCACACATTAAAACATCTTGAGTTGAGTTAAGAGTTAAAAAGGACTTAAAATTTGGATACTTGAAAATAAATTCCCTAATAAGATAGCTTCATGATTCCTAGTGCCAATCGATACATAAATAAACCCGTCATTTCAGGCGGGTACATTCCAGTAGTATATATAATGAACAAATAATTGCTTTCATACTTATTATAAACCACCTACGAAAACGCTCACTAAAACTATCAATATAGGTTTCTTCAGTTTTTAAGTGAGTGTAGCTGGCTGACAGGCTACGTATGTATCACGCGTATAGATGTCACCTATGGAGCTTGCAGATGAGTATTGTTATGTCTTGAGAAGAGGAGAAACGTTCTTGCAACCAAAAGACGTTGGCCACTTGGGGGTCTCTATTTAGTGACTAACCAGACCAGCACATATGTACCAGCAGGGATACCCGGTGTTGTCCAGGAAACATAACTTCAGCCATAACAACACAGGGAAACAAATGATATTTTATAGAGATTTCGTAGAATCAATTAAGGGGGCGGCTTGACCGACTTGAAAAATATTTTTACGACTTTTTCTCACAATATATCTTTTTCGTAAATAAATTCACCAATTGATGGATAGATACTGAAAATCTTTTATTGAAATACGATTATTAATTTATTTTTGGCAGATTTTGAAAATCTTAGTTTGGTTCGCCATTTACTGTTGACATATGCATCGTAAATGAACGTTTTGGGAGAAATCAGTGATAATAGAACATTCATTTTATCGCAGACTAAATTTAGTCAAAATTTGGTTCAAGTTACGGTACCGTTTTCCAAGAGAAAGTGTTTTAATTATATGTGCTATCAATTTATTAGAACTTCAAACCTATCGCCGGCTTTCTGTGTAGTGTTTCCAAAAATACCAACACCCTTTGTCTTTAATAGCAGCTCAGGTTATTACTTGAGAGTTAATTAAGAGCTTTCATATTATTTTATGTTATAATTAGGTTTAGAAAGAAAAAATGTTTCGACTATCAAGTTTCGACTCGTTTTTTTTTCAACCTATCCGATTTTCTCCGCACCGTATTGTTTGTTTGCTAATAGGAGTAGTAGAAGTAGTATCAGGTTTTCCAAATTTCTCAAATGAAGTATTTACATTATTTATTGTTCACTAGATTTTTTTTCTAAAATTTTTGGCCGTTCTTGCATTCTGCGACAGTTAGGGAAGCACCACTGACAAAAAAAATAAAAATAAAAAATGGATGCTCGATTGGCGTAAAATGGAATCGGGGACCCGAGTTCAAACAGCGATCAAAGCTCTTCACACTAATGCCCTAAGGCATGAATTTATCTATTCTCCCTCCAAAAATAGGTAAAATAGTAGGGCAGATTGGGTTATCAAGCCTTGGGAAAGCAACCAGTCTAGGAGAAGGACATTCTGATTCTGAACCGAAAAATTTTGTAGCCGAGCTGGTGCCAAACGTACAACTGGTTTTCTCTGGACAATACCAGACAAAAATTCTGACGACAAGGCAACTGGGCGTCCCAGTTTCTCCATGCTCTTCGACCGGGCTCTCTTGACGGCACACTCCCGTGCTGTTTCATTGTCTGCAGAGACAAAATGAAGGTCAAAATAATAAAAAAACTAAAAAAAAAAAACAATAAAATAACCTCTGACAAGATTTGAACCTACAGAATGTATCCTTTAGAGCACAATTGACATGGGCAAGCTTCTTTTTTTTAAATTTTTTTATCCCTTTTGCTCAACGAATATTCGGAGAATGTAAAACGGCGTTCTCCTGTGAGACTACTTGGTCAGCAATAAGATGTTCTGCGTGGTAGCTATCGCAAAAATGAGATGTGATGAGGCATCTGATGTCAACCCCGAAAGAGGACCTTGCAGGCCTTTAAAGAGTGGAAGACAAAAAGAGTATTTACAAAAGAACTAAGACACTGTAACCATAAAACACTTTTTTGTCAATATATATTTGTATAAATATATATATATATATATATATATATATATATATATATATATATATATATATATATATATATATATATAGTACAAATAGTACAGATCAGGTTTGCAATATAACATGAAAGTATAACATAATAAGATACAACATAATAAAAAGCTGTCTTATATGTGATGGATTTATTTTATAAAGTGCTCGATACATTCAACTTTAAACTCCAAGTTGGTTTGGAGTAGAATGTGCGTGTGTGCGTGCGCATGTGTAATACATTTTTCCGATGAAATACTGCCCTGCCCCGTCAAATTTGATCCACAAACCTCCATTTTGTTTCTCGCTTCAGTCGACCTCTAGGTCAACTGCCAGCCTATTAAGCCCTGTGAAGTTCTCTCTTATGATACTGGCCTTCCTCTGAGAGTCCCGCTGAAATTATCTTCAGATCTTGCAGTGAACGTTCATATTGCACATGTGAATAAATGTATCGTTTTACGCTTCGAATTAATTTCATTTTTATCGGGGAAAAAAAGCCAGCTTTTAATGGGTGCCTACAAAAGGTTCTTTTATGAGCAACTTTACTTCAATTCTTTTTTTTCTTTTTTTAGTGGAATGGAAAATGCCAACAGGCAAGCTGTTACTATTAAAACCAACAGGGAGTATAGAGAGCCTGAAATTTGATATAATTAGATTTATAAAGGCATTCCTCGATGCTGTTTTGTATAAATGACTAATTTCAAGGCAAGCTAATGAAAAGGTATTCAACTGGAGATTTTGACGAGAGATTCTAAACCTATATATACTAGCTGAAAAGCTGCCCTACGGCTAGTTTATGGAGTAGGCCTAAATAGGACCTTTGGTCCCAATGAAGGATCAGAAGATAAACAGAATCAGATTTTTAGTATCATATAGATTATTTAAAAAAAACGAAAAAAAAGTACGGATCATTATTATCGGTTGGAGAGCAAATGGTGATCCCATAGTTGCAAATCACCAAAACGTTTAGCATTCTTTAAAAGGTGCATTTTAGGGTTACCTTAATTAAAAACCTTTGGCCATCATGTACTGTTTCAGTTACTTAGAGGCCACATACAGATAAAATGGCAAATCACCTGGACTTTTTCTTTTGCTCCTTAATTCAATACCACTGGCTCCAATGCGCCGTTTCGCCTACTCATAGGTCATATGAACATAATTGTATGGAAAGATGGAAGGAAATCAGATCTTTATTGTTGAGGTTAGCGGGAATGCAAGTACTTTTTTTTTTCAAAAGCTATATTGCTAAATATATAAGTATAGGTTGATATTACACACACACACACACACACAAACACATAGTTAAACACACACTCACGCACACAAACATCAGATTCTCTGGAATAGATCTGCATGTCTGTGGTTTGTTTGTGTGTTTTAGTCCTCCTGGCCATACCGTTTTGTCTATGTACCTGAAAAATAGGCATCAGTACTTCACTAGAAACCTTCTGAGAATGCATTCTTTAAAAAAACTTTTGGTAAAAAAGATTTTTTACTTAATCATTGGGTTCTAATAATTTACCATTATAATTAGATATGATTTTCTAGTTCATCGACATCCTTATGAGACATGAAACGCTAAATAGATCGTTGTTGCAGTTGGATTTTTTGATTGTGACAGATATAAATAAACAAATACAGGTCTGGTTAGTCGCTCTGTAGAAACTTTCCCGTGACCATCGCGCTGGGGTGGTCAATCATGTATTGGAAAAGGGGATGATCAGTGAATAAGTTACTTCTCTTGGCTTATTTTTGCATCGCTGAAAAGTCAAAATTAAAAAAAAAAAAAAAATAAGCGTGAACGGTGCCGGACACGCATTGAGGGACCAATTTAGCAAAAATCTACATTATAAATTGACCTCCCCTGCTCCATGAAACTTATTTTGGGTGGGAGTTTTCAAAAAAAGAGAAACGTTATTCCTAGAGTAAATATTCATCCTTCTATGGCTCCATAGGCACGGCTTGTACATGTGACTCTTACAAACATGTCAACTAGAATCACATAAAAACTGAAGAAACCTATGTTGACGGTTTTTTCCAGTTTGGATTGGCAGCTTGCTAATAAAGGAAAAGATATGGAAAAAGATGGAACTTCAATTTGAGATCAACTTTAACATAATGTTCAAGTCTCACGCAGAATGTGTGTGACGCATGCATTTCGATATATTCTCACGCTCACACGTGCGAAAGAAAAATTCTCACGCATTTTATGGAGAAGCTAATTCCAGTCGCTGATATGCCCTGAAACGCAATTTCAACCAATCTTTGATCCATTATTTTCAAAGAAGGCTCGGGGGTGTCACATGATTCTTACTCATTCTTGACAGTGAAACTTGACAGATTTGCATAAATATGATCAACATATCTAATATCATCAAGGCACGTGCATTTTTAATTGTTTAAGGGATCGGCACTGTATATAGCGTAACCAGACACTTTCGCAACCCTAAGATCCTATATCAACAACGACACAGATACTGCACGATCGTCCTTGGTAGGCGTCTATGTGTTAAAGACATGCGCAATGGACAGATGTTTCGCACTGAAGGGGTTAAAATATCCTTTCCTTACTTACCGAATTGTTCTTTCATTTTTCTATCTCTCTGTCTTTTTTCTTTCTTTTTTTCTTTCTTTCTTTCTTACTTTGATTCTTTCTTTTTTTCCCCAGCTCACTTTTCCCTTTCTCTTTCCTTTTTTTTTTGGGGGGGGGGGAGGGGTTCTTTCTTCTTTCTTTGCCCTTCTCTCTCTTTTTACTTCACCCTCCTTTTTCTAAATCTTTTACTCTTCAATCTTTGGCCATTTAGTTTCTTTTTACTTTCCTTCCCTTAACCTTCCTTTCTTCCTTTCTTTCTTCCTTCCAGTTCACTCGTTTCTCTTTCTTTGCACCTTTTCCTTCATTTGCCCCCCCCCCCTCTTTCTTTCTCTCTCAACCTTCTGACCAGACAATGATTATTGCTGGGGGCGGAACGAGAGACAGAATAAAGTTCTGTAAATACGACGCGTATCGAAGGATTCCTCTTCCCAGGTGTATTGCTGCATGGCATTCGTATCTTGTTGACGGGCATTTTCAAGCAATTAGATCACTACGGGCGTTACAACGTGATTAATGGGGTCCAAGAAAGCCAACCGAGCTGTGTTAACCAGTTGTCTATTTCGTTATTTTGGAATTAGTTCCAGCTATTTTGGGGCTAAATTAATATTTTGTGATATACCATCCATCCACGTTATTACCTGAACCGCGTTATAACCTGAACCGCACTATAACGGATTGTGCAATACACGAGGGAGGCCTGCAGTCGATTTTTCTTAAAAATCCCCAAAAGGTCATTTATCTTCCAATAGGCCATTTAAACTGGCCAATTGCCCACTGTAGCGTTTAGTAGGAATATTTTTCCAAGCACCAGCGTATCGTAGCGAAGAATTCACGTTGAATCCCACTAAGTGCAGACAAGAACATCTTCTGTATATTCTGTTTAGGTTCTTGTAGATCTTCCTATGACTTTCTTGAGCAAGAAGAAGGAGACTTTCAAACATTGATTGTTTAACCCAGTGATCACCAACCTAGGCGATACCACCCACTAGTGGGTAATAAAAGCATTTAAGTGTGCAATACATTATTGGAATGCAAGGTTGGGTACTATGTCTGTCCTACTTCCGCCACACAGACGACACCGAAGTCAATACGATTTTCAAGTCACACGACTTATGACCGAGTGGCTTTTATTTTCATTATTGTCCTTCTATTTGATAAATAGATTGTGTATATGTTTTTGGGGGGGTGGGGGGTATTGCGTGTTTAACTGTCTAATGCTCAGTTACCTGGAAATTAAATCTACGCATTTTAGCCGAAGTTAGCCGCTTTTAGCTATTAAGCGGCCAACTGACTCTAAAGTACAACAAGGCGGTACGGACATTTTACGCTCACAAAAGTCGCAAATGTGGGCTTTAGTCATAAAGTATTACAGTTGACTGAATGTACGAGAAATGGAGAAAAACTGAGTAAATTTGATACACACAGACATATGTGTGTGTTTTCGCATGTGTCTCTGTGTGTGTCCGTGTGCTTCTACATGTGTACGTGTGTATGCATGTGTGCAATGTCTTGATCAAGAATAGAAGAAAGAAGGTAAAAAGAAAAGGAGAAAGGAATATTAAGAAAGAATGTAAAGAAGGAAAACGTGTGAGGGAAAGTATGAGGGCGAGAAAGCATGAAGAAAATAGAAATTACAGACAAAGAGAGGGGGAGAGAGTCTGTGTGCATGTGTGGGTGTGTGCATGGAAACATAAAAGAAAGAAGGAAAAAACTGTGTGAGAGAAAAGTAAAAATGAGAAAGATTCGTTATCACAGTCAATTTTATTGAACAACCATTGCGTCAAAGTTCAAAGTCATGTAAAAAAAGTCATCAAAGAGTTAATGTGGTCAGAATAAATTCTATGTATGACATCATTGGCGTTTTCCACCGGAAAATATCTGAAATAGAGTGAAAAAAACATCTAGATACATCTAGATTATCCAGAATCTAAATGTTCATAAATCATCATCATCATCATCATCATCATCATCAGTCTTTTAGCGTCCGTCGTTGGACATAGACCTTCCCCAGGATTTGCCACACTTCTCTATCATGGGCGTCACGGAGCCAGTACTTCCTGAACTTGTCTAGCTCGTCTCTCCATCTAACATTTTGTCGGCCTCGGTTGCGCATGTGGTCTCGGGGAATCCATGTTGTGAGTCGTGATGTCCATCGATTGTCTGCCATTCTTGCAACATGGCCAGCCCATTGCCATTTGAGATTTTTTATGGATTCTATGATGTCTCTTGTCTTTTCCCAGATGTACTGTGCTGTTTTGTGGTCTCTCCATGTGAGGCCCAGCATTATTCTTTCATGTGCACGTTGCATGGTTCTCAGCTTACGGGTCTGTCTCTTGGTTAAGTTCCATGTTTCAGCTCCATAAGTGACTATTGGGAGGATGCATTGGTTATACACCCTTCTCTTTAGGATTAATGGGATCTTATTATTTTTGAAGGTTGAGCTAGCTCTGCCAAAGGCTTGCCATCCTAGTGTGATTCTTCGCTTGATTTCTTCTTCTTTTGAGGGTCTCATGGAGATTCGTTGTCCTAGGTAGATGTAGTGGTCTACTTTCTCAAGTTCTGTGTCCTCGATTTCGATCTTAGTGTTTTTATCTCCAATGTGGTTGTTGCACATGATCTTCGTCTTGCTGAAGTTCATGTGTAGGCCGACTTTCTTGCTCTCTTCATTTAGTTCATCTATCATTAGTTGGAGGTCGTGTAGGTTTTCTGCGAAAAGGGCTATGTTGTCTGCGAATCTGAGGTTGCTCAGATACTCGCCAAACCCGTCAGAATAAAGCCTCTAAAAAAAAATTTAAAGAAAAAATTTTCAGAGAGGTCCAGTGGAGTACTTACTGATGCCTATTTTCAGGTCTGTAGACAAAACAGTATGGCCAGGAGCGCTGGAACTCACAAACGATCACATAAACTACAGACACATGTGCATATAACAAAGGATAGAACCCTTCGCCATCTTTGATGGCTATGGATGTTGAACGTGAGAAAACGAAGAAGAATGAAGAAAAGTAAACATGAAAGAAAAATGAAAACGAGAAAAGCATGAAGAAACTGGAATCGAGAGAAAGAGTGAGAACACGAAAGAAAGGAGAGGAAAACGTTATGGAGAGAGTGGGAATGTAAAAGAATGGACGAAATAAAGACGAGAGATAGAGGGGGTAGGGAGAGAGGAGGGTATAAAATCCTGAGATAGAAAAATACATAAATAAACGGATGGAAATATTTAATTTTGGCACTTATTCAATTATGGAGAGGTTTTGTCTCCTGGGGTCAATATGGCATGTAACATGAGTCCAATTAAAATTCAGTAATTATGTTTTATCTAGATGAAGTACACGTCTACGGCGGGTGAGACTGAGTTGCCCCCGTGTAGTGTGGCACATGAGGCATTAAAGGCACTCCGCCACGTCATCCAATCATCTGTTAAGCAGACGGTAGCCCCTCTCTACTGTCTATCACCAATTCATTTTGTACTGTCCTCTCATTGTTTGGACTATTGGAGTCCATTTGATGGGTTGATCTGCAGCTCTTGTTG
This sequence comes from Thysanoteuthis rhombus, assembly GCA_963457665.1. Taxonomy (NCBI): domain Eukaryota; kingdom Metazoa; phylum Mollusca; class Cephalopoda; order Oegopsida; family Thysanoteuthidae; genus Thysanoteuthis; species Thysanoteuthis major. Next base: position 13,279,095 of record OY735201.1, on the reverse strand, counting down.
CAGGGAGCCTCAAGACATGCCCCAACCAGCGCGAGGTAACGTCTGCAAATGGTCGTTGATACTGGAGGCTGTTGTGATCTTCCTTTGACCTCTTTATTTGACAAATAGTCCTTCCATTCCAAACATCCATAATGATTTTACGTAGGCATCAAATGTCAAGGGCTAAAATTTAACAACTTCTTCCTTAGCACATGGCCAACCCTTCCCACAAAATTCAATTGATTGAAAATTTCTGTGTGCTTTAATGGGAGTCTTAAGCATGTTTTTTTTTTCCTGAAAATTTCAACACTTATCTAATTTTTTGGCTGAGGGTTCCATATATGGACCGATTCGGTATGACGTCACGTGCGAATGTTTCCATTGCACTTGGTGAAGACAAGATTGTCACAACGCTGTAGTTATAGTTTTTTGGTAAATCTCTATCGGTATTTTGAGTTAAATTATTACTTACTAGCGTATATCCGTAAAAATGACGGAGCCATTTATGTATTGATCGGTAATTTATTTATTTAGGTAATTGTTAAGTTGAAGTATTCTAATTTCAAGTTTTTTTACGTCTCAACTTCTGAGAAGCGTAACAGTCCCAAAAAATTACCATCGAAAAACTTTTTTCGAAGTGGTTAACGAAAGAAGCTGAGACATCATCAACGAACCTTTTGAAAATATTTGACACCCAATTTTTACAACGCAACTGAAAAATGGGGGTCTCATCATTTTTCTTAGAAATTTGAAATGGAAACTTCTTTTTGAAAAAAGAATAATAATAATGTAAATATATTTTCCGTTAGGAGTCCACTTGCTCCGATTATGGTTCAGTCATGGCCTGTTAAACCTTAAGTTGACGTATTTCTGTACTTTATCTCCTTATCTAGAAATATATGGAGGAACAGCCTTTCCTTTCAACATCATATCATGGCTTGAGCAAACAACAACTACACAACGTTCAGGCATATCTCATCCAATCATATCAATTTATGAACAATTTCTCTTCGTATATAACCCTCTGGCATGGCGGTCGCAACAACTTTCAAAGGCCACCAGGGTTTGTTTTCACCCAATACCTGCTACAATGGGCCGACGCTAAGCCTTGCCAGATCGGTCCATTATGCTTAACTGTACATTCTCTGGATAGCTGCTATAACGTGGTTAAGAAGGAGAAAGTGTTCGTGAGTTTTCTGAGATAATCTGTTTTAGGAAAAAATGAGTTGTATGACAATGAGAGAGAGAAAAAAATGGTGGACGTCATTTTGCACGAAAGAGGGAATGTTTACTTGTATGAGAAAAGGTGAACATTTACATGAGAGAGAGAGAGAGAGAGAGAGAGAGAGAGGAGTGGGTATGTTTATACGTATAAGGCATCCATGTAGAATCGAAAGTACTCGACATAACCTGTCAAATTAGATCTCTACATTCTAAATTCTTAATCATCACATACATCGACACAAAAGCAGTTTTAAATCACGACTTACGGAAAATTCATCCCCAACAATTCATAGCCGTGGATTGCCGAATATTCATCCCCACCATAGTTCAACATCCTAGTTTAACAATATCAATGTCAGCCATAAATTAACCATTAAATTCGCTACTCTTGTTGCCATATAAATGCTAGTCAATTTCCACTGGAACTGTTTTGCTTGGAAGATTAATTTTCCGAAAAATATTTCTTAGTAGAAATTAAATAGCTGAGATTAAATTTCAAATGAGTTGTTAGTTTATTTATTTATTTGGATTTTTTTTTTGTAAGAGACAAAGAAAAAGAAGTTTCATTTTTTTTTTTAAAGAAATGTTTATTAACGATAAAACAACTAGAAGCAAAGGATGACGCGATCAAAGGAGAGAAATAAATAAATAGATCGGACATCCATAGTTATCCGATTTACGTCCGATCATCCAATTTCTCTGTATTCGTCTCCAGTCTTTCATGATCATCCGTATCCAAAACGAATTCAGATTGATGTTTCCGAAACCGAAATCCCCAAAACTTAGAAAAATTATAGGTTCATTAATTATATCTAAATATTAATTTTCGTTTTATCGAGAACATTTTAGTGGAGAGTTCGATACATTTGAATCACAATATAAAAACTACGATCTCATTGCAAGAACACGTTAGAGTCAACATAACCAGAAGTTTCTTGAAAAGTAACTTCATTGCTCAAGTTGGGAAAAATAATTGTTACTTTTTAGTTTCATTTTAGTTTTTCAATTTCTATAACATTTCTATTTGCTTTTGAACAATCAGGCGTCCTGTGTAAAGTTTGGACGGAATTATTGCCAGATCATATAGCCATGAGTTGAAGATAATTCTAGGTAAGAGGCTTCTTATCAAGAAACATCTTTCTATCAACTTTCGAGTAAATCTGGCTCAAAGCAGCCGAGAAAATCGATTTTAAATCATCATTAATGCCAAATCACATGACTGTTACTGGAAGATTTTCTATAAAGAGCATCTTATCAAGGGACACCTTTCATTCTAGTTTCAAGTGAATCTAACTCTAAACAGCTGAGAAACAATATGGGGAGTGACAGACCAACAGACAGTGCCTCCAATAGAGAGACAAAGACTCCTCTAAAAAATGATTCTGTGAACGAAAGTTGACGCAAATAAAAGAAAGCTAATACGAATCTTGAAAAGGTGAGTGCGTCAGAAATATTTCTCAGAGAACAAAGTCAAATTGAATTCGTCTAAAAATAAAGTGTTATAAAAGAAATATCACAGACCAATTCCGTGGTTCAAAGAATCTATAAAATGATTTGAGGAAAACTCTTTGGGATCTATTTTCAGTCGAATATTGGTTTGTGGCGAATCTTTGTACAGGAAAGACAAAAATGGAAAATGATTTAAAAGTTATTATCAAAGTCGGGAAAAGTTCAGCATTTTTATATATATCTTTAAAATAATTGCCATGTGTGTGTGTACGTGTACCGAACTAACTCGACGACTGGTCATCGTGCGAAGTTAATATTCGCCAGATAAGTTAGTCCGTGCACTGGACATTGTAGTGTCAAGTTTGAAGTCGTTTTTCTTTACCCTCAGTCCTTCTTTTTACTCATCTGTATTCCGTGATAGAGACCTGCACGGGTTAATGGCACCAACAATCTTGGTAACCTGCACAGTAATTTTATTTATTAATGTTGTAGGTCCCATACTCGGCAATTAATTTTCCCAATGCTTTGGGGCCCGCCTATACCTGTTTTGGGACCAGATCCTAACTGTGCAGTGGATTCTGGATTATAGGACCTCATCGAGACCAACAATTTTGGACTCAATAACCTGCTGGTTGGAATGATCGATCAATTTTACTCATTCACACATAACACCGAGGGTTTTCTTAATTCAAGGGTATCAACTTGCATAAAATCACAACAACTTTATACTTATTCTTTCTTCTGAAAATATTTGAAAGATATTTTTTGAAGGTCGTCATCGGAGATTTTTTTTTTAAATGGTTTCATTGAGATAAAGTGAATCGTCGAACAGAAAAAAGTTATCTCTCCGTATTTGTCCCCAGTTTTTTCTTACCCATTCGTATTCTGTAATAGACAACCTGCACGGGACCAACAATTTTGCTCCAAATGACTGATCAACTTAATTCTTACTAATTCAAGGCGAACAACTTGCATAAAACTGTTTTTAGTTTGAGAACTATGTATTTTTGTAATTCTATCAGATTTTACATTCAAAAATGTTAATTCGATTGCACTACTGCTTGGTCCAAATGATCGGTGCATTGATCATAATAAACGAAGCGGAACAGCGATGATTACATACATTTGAATCGGTTCTTACAAGATTGGTTCTATCGTGCGAGTGATCTTAATAACCGTTGGTCCTATTAAGCGGAATCCACTATATTTGAGTAAGATATGCCCGACCAGCGATATCTTTGTTGATAATCGACCAAGAATTTCTTTCAAAAAGATGTCTACGAAAATAAGAAAGAAAATGAAATTATTTAATTTGATACTCACTGAATTGATGGAGTCGTAAAACAATCCTTATTGTTACTAATTATCATCTTTGTTCTCATACTCATTGTTGCTTTGGTGATAATCTTACCATTTAACGAGCTTATATGAATTTTTTTGTCTATTTGTTCGTCTATATTTCTCTTTGTTTGTTTGCACTCAAAGTTTGATTATAACATAACAATAGGAATTACCTCGTAGAAACTCTTGAAACTTCATGTCTGATCATCACACATCAAAAAAGCTTGAGATAAGTTGAGACAAGAAAGAAAATTAAAAATTTGTATACTTGAATTATCAAAAACAAATTTCCAAATAAAAATATCTTTAGGCCCCTTAGTGGTGATCCATACATAAATAACCCCGTCATTTTGGATGGGTATATTATAGTTATTATAATAATAGTATTTATATTGAAATTTAGGTCAGTATCGCCGCACAATGAGCTGAGTAAGTTCTATTTTTACTATACACCAGTGAAACATATGCTAATTAGCTTTGTTTAGGTCAGATTGACTTTGGTAATATTTTGATAATGTCTTTTCAAGTGTAGGCTCAAGAATATTAACAAAACAAACCGGGTCTAACATAACCAATGCATTAATTCATGTAATGGAATTATTAGATATTGAATTACAGTATTTTCATTGGCGGTCATGATCACGTGGTGTTGGACGAGAGAAATACTTTATTTTTTTACGTTCATTTTCTAAGTTATTTCTTATTTTTTCGCACTTGGAATAAAATGATTAAATCCCCCCAGTGAAGGTTTTCGACGGAAACTAAGTAACACTTGTCGAAGACATCTTCCAGTGACTTCCCCACCAGCGCCTCTAAGAAGGTATTTCCAACTACATGAGTTGTACCAGATACATATTTATATAAACGTGAGAACTAATTCTGTTTTTTTGTTTTTTCATTAGTAATCCCCATCTAATATGAATAAAAAACACGGAAAATGTATGAAATACTGAGTGCCAGAATTAAAACAAATATGGCTGCCGATCGGAGATGAAGGAGAGGTTCAAGGGTGTTAATAGGACTGCATGTTCTTATTGAGTCTTGATAACTTAATTAGTAAAGTAGGCTGGTCTTAACGGTGTCAACTTTCAAGTACGAGGGTTCGAATCCCACTTGAGACACGTTCTTTTTAATAATACTGAGAGCGTTTTTCTCGTCTTTTTCTTGATTCTGGTTATACTCATCAATGATGGTTATAAAGGTTAAATTCTCTATCGTATTGCATATATATATATATATATATATATATATATATATATATATATATATATATATATATATATATATATATATATAAACAAAACGCAATAGATAACTGATGAATATTCAAATGCATGCAACATTCGGAAGTTATTCGTGGCTCTGTTTTTACTTATCAATTACTTAGATTTGCTACGTATGTGTTTGAATTAACCAAGTTATACACACCACCATATTCAAACATGACCCAGTAATAAACCTGTATTTAGATGCAAAGGGCTTTGGAAAAAGCATGAATCTACCTCTCCCTATGCCCTTTCCAATAACAGATATTATGAAAAATGTCCCGTCACTGGCGTACCATAATGGTTGACATAGAATGAGATAGCACTTGAGTGGAACCCATGCAAGAACCCTACCTGCACAGTAAGTGGCAGCTGAAAGCTGTTAATGCCATCGTCAACTCTGATAGACCCGAATCATATTGCTCACACATACGCGTTCACACAAACACATATACAAATGTACATATATGTGTGTGTGCCTACGCGCATATGCATGTATAAGCACATATAAATGCATTGATGTATACATGTATAAACATAGTGCCATGTCATCTCTCTCCCTCTCTCTCTCTCTCTCTCTATTTATCTCTGTTCCTCTCTGTTTCTGCCTCAATGTCTCTCTTTCGCTATATATATATATATATATATGTATATATATATATATATATATATCCAATCATACCTCCACAGATTTCTTCACAAACACTATACAGTCTGGACTCGCCATTATGACCTCCTGAGAATCCTCTTTCTTGATTCCCATTTTTGCTTTCAAAGCAAAACATCTGATGTAAAATTTGTTTTCTACAGAAACCTTTTAACCATTGAAAGGTACACACATGCTACTGAAGATGAGAACCCTACCCGAAACATGGGTAGCATACTAATTGATTCAATTATGAATTGATTAGTTAATAAATAACGTCCCCATGTACTTTTATCCGTCTAATTCCTTATTGTTCACTATATATATATATATATATATATATATATATATATATATATATATATATATATATGTATATATATATATATATATATATATATATATATATATATATATATATATTAAGAAATGGACATATTTGGTCCTACAGAATGAATTATTAATTGCATTATATAATACAGCAACTTATCAGAAATGATTTCCCATCGTTACACGTTTAATGTATTACTTTCCCTGGACAACGTAAATAGAATAAACAATTTTAAAAAATGAGGTTGCTGCAGGAATTGAACCTATCACCAATTGGGTAACTGCTTCAAAGTAGCGATGCACGGTGATGCCAAGGCTCGAATAACTGTTTCCTCTCAAATTTATCATTTCGTTTATTCTCCGGTCCATATTCCCGCAACAGACCCATTTTCTTCAATTGTTTATTCTATCTACGTTGTCTAAGCCAAGAGATCATTTCAAATAAGAGTTTCAATATAATATAATACAAATTACAATCATTCTGTGGGATCATTTCTTGAAGCATATGTAAGTGAACAAATAAATTCACGACAAAACAGTAGAGTGTTTCAGTGAAAAAATTAATTATCCATCATGAATGTGTGTTTGCGTGTATGCACACAAACATCGCCATAATTCAATACATATTATTACTAAATGCTGAGAAAAATAAAATGATCAGCAAACGCAGATTAATTCTGATGTCAAAGGTCTAAAACACCTGTTTTTAGCGAGTCGAACGGAAGTTGAACATGCCAAAGTGTCATGTCAGTTTGACGGACCCATTAAATGCTTGACCAACGCGTTAATAGAAGACAGATGGAACCAAACGTGCTTCATCCGCTTCCGTTACGCATTTTAATTCTTGGTCGCTTCTTTCTTTTCCCCACTTCCAAATGAAATGGTTCAGCGTGGATCCTGCTCTGTTGACCTCTTTGACTGGGTTATCAAACAAGTGATATACAGCAAAGTCTGTGGGAGCTGTTTTCATTCAAACATGACACCCCATCAAAACGTGAATGACAAGACATGATGGGGGACAAACTTAATGAAAGAGAACTCGGTGGGATTTAATCTCATTTCTGTTTCCGGTTCCGGGAACATCCGTCAATCCAGTTGCTGCCGTGTTCAATTTTCTCATTTCTCTAGTCCATCCCTCATTTCAGTCTGTTTGTCTGTCTGTTGCTAACTTCTCAGTTTATTAAATGAAACATGAGTTATAGTGTTTCAGATGCTTTTTGGACACAGATTTTAACAAAAATTGATGTCAAATAGCTTCGTTTGGTTTAAAGTTCTGAGATGATTGTGACGATAGGCGTCCGATGGACAAGATACATTAAGGGAAATACAACTTCAGCATCGAATAAATAACAAAAATCAATTAGGAAAAATGAAAAGAAAACAAATAACGATTTTATTAATAATAGTGAATTCTAAATAAGCTGAACATCCGTAAAAATATCTAAGTTCCTAGTGATATCTAATTTCTAAAAACAATGTTCCCATGATTCATTGTCTTTTTTGTGTATGTGACTAACCATTTATGTTTGACGTGTGATTGTTGCAATAAAGTATTTCAAATTCATGATTGACTATTCATATTTTTCCGTTGTACGTTCGAAGATTCTATTGCCGTTAGTTAATCATTAATAGTAATTATTCTGTTAGTTGGAGTTTTCTCCCTCGATTTGTTTTGAAAGAGTTACTTCCTTTGAAAAAGTTATCTCCCAAAAACGCTGATCTTCACAATTACCATTTCTGAAACGATGGGAAGAGCTAGGTACAACTTTTATTTGAATTTGATAAACGCTTATATAGAAATACAGTTATTTCTCTAGCCTGGCTGAGTCTGGCACAAGGCAACCAGCGTGGGTTACTCAGTGAGGATCGAACTCACTACAGTAGTAATGGGCTGTGTGACTACTTTGCTAAACATTGCTCCATGGCGAGGCGCCCAACCAAGCAAGGTTGCCAGGTAGGAATCTAGATAATTCACGAAAAAAGCCAGAAAAGAGTACGGTTTTACATGATATATGTATACATTGTAAATTGATCGCCCACTTTAGAGGTATTAAGCTAGATTCAGCTTGAAAAAGGCTAAGTTGGTACCACCAAAGAGATAGGCGGTAAGTGATGGAACCATGGTTGCCAACGTAGCTATTCTGGTGCTACCTTAGCTTTTTTTGTGTGCATTTAGCTCCAATAAGTTGGCCTCTAGCTCTTCGCATAGAATTTAGCTCGCTCTCAATTTATCGAACCTTTTCTAGCATATTTTCTTATTTATGTGACTGGGCATTTTTCAGCAGCGTTTGATAAGTAGATTTAAGAAAACTGCTATTAATGACATCAACTTTTTGTCAACAGGATCAAAAATGTTCAAATTTTTTTTTTAAATCATCCAAGTGAAAAAAGACAAAAAAGCCAGAAGTTCAGATCTGAAATTATTAACCCAAATTATATGAAAGAACGCAAATTCGTAAAATTCGGCTTAGTAAAGTCAAAACTGACAACAAAAAAAACAAGTGTGAGAAATCCAGATTACATCGAGCTAGCAAATTTTTAGTAAGTATTGGATCGCCAGCCCAGCTTACTAACTACTGCTCCATAACGAGGCGACATATATGGCTTAGATTAAAAAACGATTCCGGTCAATTCAGCAGATAACTTCAATCTATTTTTTCAAGCGTCACGAAGACTAAACTATCCCCACCCAAAGGAAAAGAGACAAGAAATGGAGGAACAAAATTGTATATGGCTTCTTTTTGTCAGTTTCCTTGGAAAAATAGACCAGAAGAACGCTCAACCATTGAAACAACAAGGTATCTTGACAGCTGCCTTGATGAAGTAGTCAGTGACCCGGTCATATAAAGATTTAGTTATTTTAACGGCTCTTCTTCTCAATCCACACCCGACTGTTCTTCGCTAAATTTTCAACACATTGCCAGTGGGCGTTTTGTTAGAAGACATTCAACATCTCATAACTGGACATCATCTCTTTGATTTATTTTTATTAGATGAAGCATAATCAACTATTCAACTTTAGATCAGAATTTCTCACATGAACGTTTGTTTTTTAACATTCTTGGCAAAAGACGATGCCATCAGCAATCTTGGGCAACTTGTATATTCGACGTCAAATCTGATGTCTTTATTTCATCATCCATCATCATCCTCATCCTCCTCCTCCTCCTCCTCCTCCTCCTCCTCCTCATCATCATCATCATCATCATCATCATCAGTCTTTTAACGTCAGTCGTTGATCATAGACCTTCCCACAATTCTCTATCGTGGGCGTCGTGGAACCAGTATTTCCTGAATTTGTCCAGTTCATCTCTTCATCCTGTGTTCTATCGGCCTCGGTTTCTTATGTGATCTCTGGAGGTTCATGTTGTGAGTCGTGATCGGTTGTCTTTCATTCTTGCAACATGGCCTGCCCATTGCCATTTGAGTTTTTTAATAGTTTCTATGATGTCACAGACATTTGTCCAGTCTTAATTTCGGAAGTTGATTTCGTGACAAGCTGTGAAAAATTTGAGTGAACTGGTATCGCTTCGTTCTACTCCTTTATGTCTTTATGTCGTCTGATAAAGGAACTGCTGAGTTGTTAGTTATATTTCTGAACGCTTACATATACGGAGTGTACTCCTCGTTGTATTTTTCAACGGATAATAATTAGTGGTGTAGTGTTTGGGTAGTTGCCCCTGGAACACATCAAACCCACCCAAAGCAAGTGATGTGGCTGGACCTTTTGAAACCGACGACCCTGCAGGAACGCCCGGTCGAGAATAAGAAGATCCCATTATTCCTAAAATGAATAAATAAAAAGAAGGATGTATTACCAATGCATCCTCCCAATAGTCACTTATGGAGCCTAACGAAGAGACAGATCTACAAATTGAGAACCATGCAACGTGCACATGAAAGAATTATGCTGGGCCTCACATAGAGAGACCACAAGACAGCACAGTACATCTGGGAAAAGACATGAGCCAGGGACATCACAGAATCCATTAAAAATCTCAAACAGCAGTGGGCTGGCCACGTTGCAAGAATGGCAGACAACCGATGGACATCGCGACTCACGACATGGATCCCCCGAGATCACATGCGCAACCGATGCCGGCAGAATATTAAATGGATAGACGAGCAAGACAAATTCAGAGAGTACTGACTCTGTGACACCCATGATAGAGAGGTGTGGCGAATCCTAGGGAAGGTCTATGTCCAACAACGGACGTTGAAAGACTGATGATGATGATGATGATGATGAAGAAGTCAGATATTTCCCTTAATGTATCTTGAAAAGATTGCCTCCCTTGATGCTATGGTAAGTTATCCCCCCAAGACGCCTATTGTCACAATTATCTCAGAACTATAAACCAAACGAAGCTATTTGACATCAATTTTTGTTCAAATCTGTGTCCCAAAAGCATCTGAAATATTATAACTCATGTTTCATTTAATAAACTGAGAAGTTACCAACAGACAGACAGACAGACTGAAATGAGGGATGGACTGGAGAAATAAGGAAATTGAACACAGCAGCAACTGGATTGACGGATGTTCCTGGAACTGTCCTATGTTTAATAACGCAATCCTATATTTCAATGCGCTGTCCTATATTAACTCGTAAATGCCCTACATTCCAATAATTTGTCCTCAAATTAAAAAAAAAACAGACGCTTATCTTTCTAATTGCGTTTTACTGAATTGGAGTCCAATTGCGTTGTTCACTGATCAGAATTGTTTGCGAATTGCTTTCTGAATAAAAACAGCCGCACTACAGCATATCAAAATACTACTAATGTTTTAGTATTACAGGATGCTCAATCAACAAAGATTTTTGTTTTAAAATGGCAATTTTCCAGATGTGTTCATAATCCTAATTATTCAAACTGGTTCTTGAATTCCTTCTAAAGAAGGACGTTCTATTTTCGATCTTACCGCTATGTGCTTGCCGTATTTTTCAAATTTCGTTCGGTTAATAGACAGACAGTTTGTCATGATCTACGTCTTCACCGCTTTTATCGAACTTTCTACGTTAGATCAGTAGTCACTTTGAATGTCCCAAGTTTGTTAAAACCGAAATTCGTTATATCGAGGTTCGCTGTTGACGTGCAACAGAACGGGGGCGTACCTAAGCGTGAAGAGGCAAAATCATTTTTCTTATAAAATATATGGTATACATATGTTCGGGCTTTTTTTATTATTTTAACGGGAAGTAAGTGTTCAGTTTAGCATTTGAGTTACAATCTAGATGGAACCCTCTCTAAAATTCTTCAATTTTTGTCGTGACTCCAAAGAAGTACCTAAAGGAATATATTTGAATTTTGTGAGGATTGATCAAAATTTACGCCCAAAGACCTGCGTACACACAGACACACACATGCATACACACAGAAATTTATCAAACACTATAAGGACGAACGAGAACAACAATGAGTAAAACGGAAATTAAAGGTACAGTTTAAGATTACACTTACATTGTAAATAGAACCCCTTTTAAAACCCCTCGAATTTTTTTTTCATGTTGAATCCTCAAAAGTACTTGGGAGACATATTGAAAAACGTACCCTGTCTCAATTTAGTGAGGATCTGTCAAAATATACGCTCTGGGGACCTGCACACGCGCGTGCGCGTGCGCACACACACACACACACACACACATAGAGGAATTCGCCACTAATTTTAAGGACGAACGATAAGGAAAATGAGAGAAACGAAAAGGGATCCAAAGTTCTGTTATCACGCGCTTCGTGCTTGATAAATCCAGTGGAAAGGAATCCTGGGGTAGATGCCCCTAACCTAACGTTTAGATCTTCTTCTAAGTTCATTTTCCCTCCTTGCCTTGTCATTCTGAAGAATGATGCAATCTCTGTTGACCAAATCAGAGCGTGTTTTTTGCGCAAATCATCATTCTTGGCGCAAAGCAGACAATAAAAAAAAACCGCTATGTTTGTCTTGCCTCACTCAAAGATCAAACGTAATAATTGTCATGAATTTTCTGAGTAGTAATTTCAATTGCTTTTTATCACATATACTGAGATATGTTGCTTGCGACCGGTAGCTAACACCGCAGACTGGAAACAAATAAACAAGCCTCCGGGGAGACTATAACCCAAAAAGGGTATTTACGATCCCTACAGTTTGCTGAAAGACGTTGAATGACAGTCTGAGAGGTTGCAATAAAAAGCAACTGAAACTAAAATCAAAGAAATACTCATAAAAATGAGATGATAATGACTGAAAACGCTTCGTCTGATGATAAATTCAAGATAATATTGCGACACTTATTGCTTAATAAGACCTTACTCAAGGGAACTTATGTTCATGAAGATTTTTCCTACAGAATTCCAGATTTTCTCAACAAGGAATCAAAGAATTAGTTTCACGTTGAACCTTTGTTTTTGCTGATAAGGATGATCATGTTCTTGACGAATAATTTAATCACTGCTACCCACAAAAGTCTGGTTCAATCAATGTTACTTAGCTTAGGTTATTAATGTGTTCTAATACACACACATACACACACATACACACACATGCTCTTACGACTCTGGAATGGAGCACTCTAGTGAATGGGGAATTGTGTGTAAGTAAATATTCTGCTTAATTCGGTCCTACTGACCATCCTGTTCTGCGTAGGGCAGGCGTAGAATGTCAACCTCTGGGTCTGAAGCGAAAGTTCCGATTCTAACTAGTGGTTATGGAAGGGATATTAGATAGTCTATAGCTACAGTAAAGAGTTGTAATCCAACGAAACAGCAGTGGAAGACACAATTATTCAATTATATATATGTATGGAATTGCTCATGCACGTCCCTCAATGAATAGGGAATTTTTTTTTACAATAAAAGCCAAATTGGTCCATTGGTTTGCGTCTTGCAACATTCACGCTTCTTTTTTGGAAATTCGGGGCTTTTTAGTGATCACGGCCCAACAAAATGCAAGAAAAGTAAGTCATTTCATTGATCACTCCTTTTCCCATTTCTTTTTATCTTATCACCATCATTGTTCACCTTACGAGGTAAAAAGTATCGTATATGGGCAATGCTGAATAAAGACAAGGGCTTCAGGGGCTGCAGCTTCTCGGGCCTCAAGAGATTGAATGATAAGTTATTTATGAATGCCAAATCAAAGTATAAACGCTCTAAATTATCTGAAAATAATCTGAATTATTCGAAAATCGGTTCAATTGATATATTAGATATGTGTGTGTGTCTGTGTTTTTAGTAATAAACATACTATGGCGAAGAGAGACACCGAGCTCTATCCATATCACCTTGTGATGTCGAAGAACTACAGAACAGACTTGCTCTCATTCCAATTGAAAACGATGCTCTCAAGAATTTACTATCAACTGTTGTTTTGGGAAGATTTGTTTCCAAGAAATTACGCAAAACAAATGTTTGAATTTTAACTGTATTTTTGCGAAAATGAATTGGAATTTTCTTTAATTGTTATTTTCTTTTGGAAAATATCACTAGGGGTTTCACAGTATCTCTAGTCCAAGGACCTAAGAAATCCTAATCTGGAACTGTGTATGGGTGGCGGTGATTCATAGTTTCACTTGGAATACTGCTTTTTTTTGGGGGGGGGGGTCGTGTTTATTCTGTTTTTTTTAATTTCCTTCAAGAAAATTGCGACAGAATATTCTGAACAACCATATAGATTTTGGAAATATTGGTATTTACTTAGCTTGGCTTGATTTGGCAAAAGACTGCTCGTGTGGGGCTCTCGGAAAAAAAGATCGAATTCTTCGGGAAAAAAAAGGAAATTTTTTCACGAGATACAAATCAAATTGTGATAAATGTTAATTTTCAACGTGAGAAATGTTTGCCTTTTCTTTCTATTTCAATTTTCTTGCCTTCCGTAGAAAAAAGGGCTGAGATTATTTTGACGGATGCCTCCCATGATCCGGGCTTCATTCCATTTCCCCGTGACCCTGCGATAGATTTAGGGTTAGTGATGGATGAAAGATGAAGATTTATCTACCAGGCAGGTTTAATTACTCCAACATCTGCTGACTGATTAAAGAATGTCATCAGTCTGGTGTTTAATTGCCGATGACAAAATAATGGACGGCTGAAGGCAGTGAAAAAGGTATTTGATGAACCTATTTTCGGCTTGCGTCTCCAGAAGATAGAGGTTTGCCGCCTTTGGGGGTGTTGGGAAATGGCTTTGCATAAATAATTGTCAAAATATGGGTTGGGCTTCATGTGTAGCTGTGGTCATGTATGTATGCGTGTGCGTTTGTATGCATCTACATTGTGTGTGTGTGTGTTTGTTTGAGGGAGATAAGTATGCGTGTGCAAGTTCCTGTGTGTTTGTATCCATGTGTCTGTGCCAATGGTGGCCCATGTTCTTCGTATTTGTTGAGCTTTCCATGGAATACAAATGGTGGTGGTGAATAGGATTTGTAAGACTGAGTTGCGCCAATCTTCCAAATGATTAGGGATTGCCTGTCTGCCTAAAATCAGTATTCAAAATCCTGTTTCCTTTTATCCGGACTTGCACATTGACCTCCGACACTGTTAGGAATGTTGGTAGGTATTCTGGCGATTAATTAATCGCTAATTGATTGCAGTACGATACCTGATGGAGATGGTGAATTGGATTGAGAAGATTGTGTTGCGCAAATCTTCCAAATGATTAAGGCCTGCGTGTTTGATTCCTCAAAATTCAGCATTTGAAATCCTGGCTTTTACTTCGGTTCGAGCACCGACTCACAAGTGCCAGAGAAGAAAGCGAAGTCTATTCCAACGATGGTTCTTCCAGAATGCTCTCTCTCTCTCTCTCTCTCTCTCTCTATCTATCTATCTATCTATCTATCTATCTATCTATCTATCTTTTCCCTTATTTCTCTCTCTCTCCTTCTCTTTCACTCTCTCTCTCTTCTCCCTCTCACTTTCTCTCTCTATCCTTATTCTAGTTGACGTTGTGTAATCAGTAGAGAAGAGCCGAAACTTTTTTTCGTATTTACTAAGTTTATCATAGTCTGGCACAAGGTCAGAGGATCAACTCGTAAGGATCGAACTCAATATATGTACGAGACGATCTTACTAACCATCTAGGACCAGAAACAGACGTTTAGTCTTCAATGAAAATTTGAACTTGCATCCCCTATCCTCGGACTTCAAATATCGGATTATGAAGCAAGAATGGGGGAGGGGTGTTCTAATCAGTGATGTAAATGGTTTTGGGGAACTAGGTATACAGTGAGGCTGTATCTATGTTCGGGGATCACAGAGATTAGCAAAGTGAACACGTGCGGGTGGGGTTCTGTAAACCTCACCTGAATAATTTGATAAAGGATAGCTAATAATAAATCTCCATTAGTAGACGCTGAACATGCAAAAACCTGAAAATTGAGGAGTAAATATACGCCAAACCGCTGATTTCAGACGCTGATTCTGGAACACCTTCTTTCTGAATGTCATAATCATCATCATTATCAGTCCGTTAGTATCCGTCGTTGGACGCAGACATTCCCCAAGATTCGCCAGACCTCTCTATCATGGGCATCACGGAGCCAGTACTTTCTAAATTTATCCTGCTCGTCACGCCGTCTCACTTCCTCTCGGCCATAGCCTCGCACCTGATCTCTGGGTATCCACGTTATGAGTCGTGATGTCCAGCAGCTGTCTGCCATTCTTGCAACATGTCCAGCCCATCGCCATTTCAGTTTTCTAACAGTTTCTATGATGTTCCGGACCCCTGTCTTTTCTCCAATAAACTGTGCTGTCCTGTGATCTCTCCATGTGAGTTTGAGCATGATTCTCTCCTGTGCACGTTGCATGGTTCTCAGTTTGAGGGTCAATCTCTTGGTTAGGTTCTGTGTTTCAGCTTTTAGGATTCGTGGGATTTTCTTGTTCTTAAAAGTCGAGCTTGCTCTACCGAAAGCTTGCCAACCTAGTGTGATTCTTTGCTTGATTTCTTCTTCTTCGATGACTTCATGGAGTTTCGCTGTCCTGGGTAGATGTAAGACAGCGAGTCCCCATGAAATTGTCAAAACTTAAAAATAGATTTTTAAAAAATGCATTGTATAAAGCAGCTAACGTTGTGTGATCAATATAGATGTTTTTTAGGTTAAATCCTTTTTTGGGTTCATTTTCATAGGTTCATATATAATAAAATCTCACCTGATACTGCTTTGACTAAGTGACCCGAAAAGTCACCCAACATCGAACCCAATATAACCTTTGTCTCGTGCCAGTGAAACAAATAATCTTCTATGTACGTCTGCCACGTCATCATAAAATATTCTTCAATACAACAAGTTTTCTTTCCTATGGGGAAAATGTTTAATTTTTACGGGTCTGGATAAGAGCTATACTCACTCACATATGTGTGCGTGCAGGGGTAATGAGATACGCTACGCCAAAGAAATCCTCTGCGCACGCACACACACGCACGCACGCGTACACACATACACACGCACACACATACACGAGGGGTCAGGTAGAGATGGTAATAGGCCTGGGCCAGATGGGAAATAAAGGCCCCCATTTCAAACCGCTCGTTTTGTTATCTGTGCTAAATACATCTGATTTATGCATGGGTATATCGAATGTATGCCTTTGAAGCCCCCCCCCCATCCATTCAAAGCCTAGGCCCGGATCAAATTGCCCCTCTGGTGCCCCCCCCCTGTCAGACCCGCACACACGCATGCACGCTCTTACTCCTGCGTCCCAATAAAGATGTGCTTTTCGTGCCTGTTTTTGAGTTAGCCCACGTGTGTACGTGCTAGCACGTACGTGTGCATTTACTCGGGTGTGTTATTATCATCCCTACACGCACGCTTGAAAAGCTTTAATGACGATTCTCTGCTTTGGATGGGGTAGATATGTCGAAAATAAAAGTGTGTTTGTGTGTGTGTGTGTGTGGAAGAGTCAACTCAAAGGTAGGCGTAAACCCTTGTAGATTGATAAATACGATGAATTCCACTGTGGCTGAGGCAGCAGCGGAGCCCCAAAGGTCACCCTCCGAGCGTCAAATAGTCTTAAATAAACAAAGGAAATCCAAATGAACGCTCCGTTTTTCCCTAACCCCACCAGGATTTCAGTCAAGCTGCCCTCTCAGTTCGTCACAGAGCCATCAGGACAGGATATTTTTTGCCTTTTTAACCATATCTTTAAGATAATCATTTGGACCCGGAAATACGCCCCCTTAAACACCCCTCAGTTCATCTTTCCTCTCAACTCCTCCTCTTTCTCATTCACACAAACCTCTTTGTCTTTTTCTGTCTCTATTCTATCTACCCCAGTCAGTTCATATCTACAGGGGCGGTTCCAGAAGTTTCAGTTGGGGGAGAGGCGAGCAATTTTTTTCTCTGTTGACTCCATCTGTCCAATTACACAGGAATCTTCTGATAATTTTTGTTTTTAGGGTTAATTTATGGTTACGTGGGATGATTTAGTTTTTTATTTTTTTGTTTCTTATAAATAAAATATCTTTATCTAGATCAGAACTTTCCCGACATTTTACTGTGTCGCCAATAATCTTGAGCTGTGTCGTGAAGTCAAGTATAATTTTGTATATTTTCAACGAGATATTTTCCAAGAGTCAGTTGAAATGCTGGGATGACGTTACATATTTAATTACGCTAACAAAACGCGAGTATTTTCTCACAAAATATATATTATCAAAAAGTATGTCGCCAAAGCAAATAGTTTGTAACACTCAGCTAGATATTGATAACCAACAGACATTTCAATTCCTTCTATCTCAGTAATCACATATAAGCCCCCCCCCCCCACTGCATTTAATTTTTCTGTCCGTTTTGGTATTTCGTTTTTTGTACCGACATCCTTCATATCTCTCTTTCTCTATCTTTCTTGTAAGCTTTAATATCTCCCTCCTTCGAGATGAATCGGATTTATACTCGAATATTTTTTTAAATTTCGACTAAAGCTATTTTATTGTCTGGATATTCTTTATTGATATTCACTAATGTTACCATTGTATAGTACGAAATCACATGTATGGAACACCCAGTGAGAATCTAACTTACTATAGTAGTAATGGTCTACTAGACGAGATTTTTTAGCCATTTCTCCTTAATTATAATCAAGATTATCTATAATATTATTTTGCATTTGCTCTAACCCCGATAATAATGATCTGATTTCCATCTCTTTCTGCATAATACTAAAAGTCTGATTCCCCGACCAAATATGTCATGCGTAGTCAATGGACCTAGGAGAGGGTCTTAAAGTAAAATGTATACGATACCACAAGGCCAAATTGTAATCGTCATTCTTCTTATCAAAATCACCGTTAATTGTACCAAATTCGTTTGGACGGGTCAATAGAACCGAAGTGACATCAAGTCTCCGAGGAAATTCAATCATTTTTTTAAAATACGTCACTATCTTCAGTCATGAGGTCCGATGAAATTTTGCTGACTTCGTGATCAAAGGGGTTTGGTAGCCTCTCATTGGATGACCATGTGTTGGTGGTCATCATCGTATGAGACATTGATGGGTTTACGTAACGATTTTATAAAAATTGGACAAACCGGACATTTGCTTCCGATGGATGGAGAATCGTTCTAGTTGGGGTATGCGGTAAAAAACGGCCCACGATCCACCGAATTCATTGAATATTTGAGGTTGTATACAAAAATTCCTGGTTTTCCGTTTCTGTCAATGGTAAGCGAAATTTGGACCTCAATCAAACTACATTTTATGCTCCAAATAAAAAAATAATTCGTAATCCCCATTGATTATTTTAATACATGTAAACCTATAACAAAGAAAACCTTGAAGAACAAGCTGTTCCCATAGCCTTGTTCGATCATCGTTGTCAAACTCCAAGAGTTGACTTTATCATCGTGAATTCGTCAGACATAGAAATTTAAGATTTCTGAATTTAAGACATAATAAATAAGAGAGAGAGAGACGGGGGAAAAAGAAAGGGTGATTCCATGATGTTTGCGAGTTCTCGGTATTTTTTCTTCATAAACATTGAATTTCTGTTAAGAAAAAAATTGTCAAACTCCTACTGTTGAGTTTTGACTTTACTTTCCTTTGTTGCAACAATGAAAATGACATCACCAAAATCAGTGACGTCATGACGACTCGAACAGAGTTACGTAGGCAAAAAAAAAAAATAATAATGATGAATTCACTCTTCAACTCAAGTCGACTTATATTAATACAGGAATGACTAGCAAAGGAATTGAAATGGGATACGATGTTTTGGAATGATATTGTATGGAGGAATGAATTCTGTTTTGGCTATCTTATAGATTTTTATGAAACCAGGGAGCTTGACCCCAACACAGCCAAACATTTTTTATTCGCTTGGTCCCACAAGACATAAACCATTCTTGAACCGGTCCAACACCCCAGAAGTTTTCTGACACGTGATATACACAATACAGTAAGATACAGCAAGTTTCACAGACATGGTCGAGTAATATTTTCAAAAAATCGAAGGGTCTGTAAGTAAAACTACGATTAAGCAATCTTTAGCAAAGACTTGAAATAAATAATTCAATTTAAAAATGTTTTTCCATATTTTTTTAAAGACTTTTTCCTCGTTTTTTTTTTTTTGTTGTTTGTTTTTTTCTAACAAGGAGTTTGTTAAGGATACCAGTCTGAATTATTCATGTAATACGAACAAAATCTCATCCCAGATAAGCTTCATATAGAGTTTTAACGCCATTGATTCCTTGAAGTGACAATCTCCGGAAGTTTGACAGTAAAATCAGCATTTGAAGAAGGTTTGTCAATGTATGCATTAGCATATTCTTCACTGTCAACCATTATAGCATATCTTGGGATAGAGCACAAAACCGAAGTAAACTCACAAACAATATATATATATATATATATATATATGTATATATATATATATATATATATATATATATATATATATATATATATATATATATGAATATATATACATATATATATATATATATATATATATATATATATGAATATATATATATATATATATATATATATATATATATATATATATATATATATATATATATATATATTATTGTGTCATTCAAAAACAGCTGTTAGATTGTATTACAAATCTTCACTGAGGCTATAAACTCGATATCCCTTCCAGTACCGCTAGTTAGGGTCGAAACCTTCGCTCCGGACCGAGAGGCAGGTACTGTACCCTGCTCCACGCAATTCGAATAATTCATGCAAATGAAAGAAATCTCATCGCAGCAGGACCGAATTGAGTGACCTATCAATTTACACATAATTCCCCTGCTACCAGAGTGCTCTCTCTCCCCCCTCTCCCTCTCTCTCTCTCTCTCTCTCTCTCTCTCTCTCTATATATATATATATATATATATATATATATATATATATATATTGTTAATGTATTAAGAAATGGTCATATTTGGTTCGATAGAATGAATTATAGATTGCGTTATATTACATTGCAACTTATTTGAAATGTAATGACGAGAAATCATCTCAAATAAGTTCATATATTTAATACAACACAATTCATAATTCCTTGTTATTAGGAAAAAGATATATAATCCGATTGTCTAGATGCGTTATATTACTTTGAAACACTATTTGAAATGATCTCCTGTTTCTGATGAACAATTAGAGGATACACACACACACACATATATATATATATATATATATATATATATATATATATATATATATATATATATATATATATATATATATATATATATATATATATATACTGCCTTTCGTAAAATTACTTATAAGATCACTGTTCCGTTTACTGAAACTCCTATTACTACACTTTCCTTCAATTATGGTCTTTCCATTTATTTCATATATATATATATATATATATATATATATATATATATATATATATATATATATATATATATATATATAAACACGTGCATACAAACGCGTGTAGACACAAATCATAACGAATGAAAACAAACAAAAACTAATGAAAGTCGTTGATGTATTTTTCGAAGATTTATGAATAAGGGCGCATGCGCATGTATGAGTTTCCGGTTGGCCACACGACTTCGCTACATCTGGCGTTTTCTGCACTCATTACTCTCTCGCTAGTATAATTCTTATTTATTTATTTTTATTTTCCGGTTGTTCGGTCATTCAAAAATAATAACTCCCTTTATTTTCTCTCTTTCATTTTTTTTTCTTCTGTCTATCTATCTATCAATCCAGCTATTTATTTCTCTATCTCTCTCTTTATCTCTCTCTCTGTAAAAACCTTCTTCTTTACCAACTTATTCCTTTGCTTTCCCATCATCTCCTTCATGTATAATATCAAATTTCACCTTTCTTTAATATCTCGCCGTCTGTTTTAGGTACTTAATATTCTACACGTTATCATCGTCTGGTTTTATTTTTCTTGCTGATTATTTATTTATCTACGAAGTCATAAGTTGGTCGGCCGGGCAGGAACATGAACTCGTTTCGACAAAAGAGTCCAGTGTTATAGATCCGGGCCAAACGCCATAAGGTCTGCTTTTTTCGCAAGAAAGGTGAAAGGAGACAAGAGTCGCCTCTCACAATTCATCCCGTTGGAAATGTATCAATTTAGCATCTGTTTCAGGCAGAGCTTAGTTCGTATCTTACCGTCTAGAGCACTTAATAGAACCCTTAAGATTCCTTGATTTTCTTTGATTTCGCTTCAGAGGATACGTATCAGTTTCATGTATTTATCTATAACTTCCAGCGATATTGAAAATGATGAAAGTTTAACTGAAAAAGATTTGATGTTGATAGTTACAGTTTTATTCCGACTTATAAGTACTTATACTTGAAAACCTTTTTATTGATAACGTTTAGGGCTTTTATTTCAAATCTATGCATCTTCATTCAGAACATCAATGCTTTTTATGGTGCAGAGTTGGCCTAACTGTGAACAGCCTAGGAAATGGAATCAGCGAATCGAGCCTAATTTCGGTAGATAGCTTGTGACCACTCTACATTGATGCCCTTGGGAAAGACATGATTTAACTTCCAGGTCATTAGCAATGGGTAATCACAGGACAGATGGTTACCTCTCTTTCCTGTAAAGCAATCCATCTGAGAGACGGATGCTCTGAAAAAAAATTAAATTCGTATTAATTAATCATTAATTTAAGGAAAAAAAAAACTACTGTTGGCGGTCACCTTGGTCGTCTCGCCACACGGAGTTACTAAGACGGGACGCCAACTGGTGTGAGCAAGCGGATCTCCACTAAGAAGAATAATTTACGACCGCTTTTCTTTCCAAGTTAGCATCGTAGACTTAAAATGAAAAAAAAGGATACTCTGATGAGACCTGAACTCGCATACCAAAGATTGGGAGTTTGTTTGCCAAGGAGACCAAATCAACCGGATGTGCAGAGTCGAATCTGTTGTCATCTAGCTACACACAACTCATTCGATTATCCACGCCATATATATTTTTTCCAATCCATCCCGCAGAGTTGAGAAAATAAAAATAGTCAGATCAGAAACGAAGCCCCCGAAGGGCAAATGAACTCATGTATGACATTTGAATGTATCGGGAAATTCATGAAACAGACCTATCATAAATTGGACATTGTATTTTATTTATTTTCATATATATATATATATATATATATATATATGTGTGTGTGTATTTAAGAAATGAACATTTTGGTCCGACAGAATGGATTATAAATTGCGTTATAATATATAGAAACTTATCTGAAATGATTTCCCGTCGTTATACGGTTAATATATCATTAAATTTAGACAACGTAAATAGAATAATCGATTAAAGAAAATGAGACTGTTGTAGGAATCGAACCTGCCATTGTTATGCTGCCGCTTCAAAGAGGCGCTGCACTTACCATAGTGCTAAACAGCCCGTTGATAGTTTGGGTAGAGAGCTATTTTGGGGCATTTTTGCATCATCAGCGGGCTGTTTAGCTCAACGGTAAGTGCAGCCCTATTTTGAATTGGCGACATATCATTACAGGTTCGATTTCAGCAGATAGCCCCATTTTCTTTAATTGTCTATTCTATTTACTTTGTCTAAATTGAATAATATATTAACCAAGTAACGACGGGAAATTTGTAAATAGTATAACGCAATTCATATATAATAGATAAACTAAACTTTTCAGCAAGGGTTTTGAGGTATAATCGTATTTAATAAGGCTTATCAAAAACTATTATACCCCAAAACCATTACTAAAAAAGTTTGGCTTTCTTTTTTTACAATTTTCTTAGATTTATCCAACCCTCTCTGTGGAATTTACCAACCAATTTTCATACGCACACATATATGTATATATGAGAAAAGTGGATGTAGATCCGACAAGATGATGTGAAGAAAGTTGTTAATTTGGAAAAAGAAAAAGACTTAAGGCTGATAATTACATGTCAATTTCTTTATTCGCCAGAAGTTCTAATTTCGGACGGAACCTTTGCGATAACAGGCAATAAATAAATGCCGGATTTACGTCTACCTTCCTTCCTTTTTACATTCCATGGTTCAACCCCAATGAGGAATTTGTCCAATGCACCAACTAATAACGCGACATGGAGTATATGGCAAGGCGTATTTTTGGGGTGTAGCTACAAGGAATTTAGTGGGGTCCGTAACATGGCTCGTAAATGTTGTTGTTCATCATCATCATCATCATCATCACCACCACCACCACCACCACCATCATCATCATCATCATCAGTTTTTTAACGTCCGTCGTTGGACATAGACCTTCCCCAGGATTCGCCACAATTCTCTATCATGGGCATCGCAGAGCCAGTATTTTCTAAATTTTTCTAGCTCGTCTCTCCATCTAGTATTCTGCCGTTCTCGGTTGCGCATGTGATCTCGGGGGGATCCATGTCGTTTGTCCACCATTCTTGCAACATGGCCAGCCCACTGTCATTTGAGCTTTTCTTAATGGATTCTATGACGTCCCTGACTGTTGTGTTTTCCCAGATGTACCGTGTTGTCTTGTGGTCTCTTCATGTGAGGCCCAGCATAATTATTTCATGTGCACGTTGCATGGTTCTCAATTTGCGGATCTGTCTCTTTGTTAAGTTCCATTTTTCAGCTCCATAAGTGACTATTGGGAGGATGCATCGGTTGGACGCCCTTCTTTTTAGGATTCATGGGATCTTCTTGTTTTTTATGGTTGAGCTTGCTCTGCCAAAGGCTTGCCATCCTAGTGTGATTATTCGCTTGATTTCCTCTTCTTTTGAGGGTGTGTGGCGAGCTCAGTGGGTCAATATAGTACCTGGAAGTCCGCCAGGTACAGAAAATGCCCCGTGATAAGCAGGGGTTGGACAAGAACAGTGGAGTCGAGATGGGCGAGAAAAAAAACCAAATTGTTGTCATTGTTTACCAAGTACAGAAGTTTCATTTTCTCCCACAGCCACAATAATTAAATTTGTTATAATATATGTAATCGTTAAAGTAGGAATGATTTAATATACGGAGTGAGTGAGAGATAAATCTCGATGGGAAATTTCGTATTTCTCTTGTAAATATCAATTCTAATAGGGACCTCTTCTTGTGGAGGTGGTTGAAGGAGGATACACTAAACCGTAAACTCTGGATCAATTGGGGGTGCGCGTTCGACTTGTTACAGCCAACATACCACCGGACTTCCTGCAACGGTCTACCAATCCCATACCGGAACTGGTTGAAAACCCTGGTGCCTGCGTTGAATTGTAGCTCAGTAGGCAAATTCAATCATCGTATTATCCAAAGTAAAGCTGGTTTTACGACAATCGAACAATAAATAATAAAAGTTATGAATTTCCAATAGAGTGTCTCTGACCCAACCTGTTGTTTAATAAATCGTATCCATGGATTACATAAACAGCCAATAAATGAATCAATAATTGAAGGCCTTAAGAGGAGTCAGTCGCTCTATGTTACTTTGTGTGTACCTTCAAACTACTGGATTTGCTCATTTTCAGCCTCTGTTGACGAGCCGATCGTATTTGTTTATCATAACTCACTAAACTGAGAAAGTTATTCAGAGAATCTAACAAGGTTCGAATACATTCAGTAATTTCGAGATATTTATCATTCTTGAGACAATTCATCACATTCTTTTGGTCATTTTTTTTTTATTCATTACCACAACATTTTGGTCAATCCATTCTATGGGATTATTCGGTGAACAAGAAACGACACTTCGTCAACATCTAAAATAAGTCAATCGTGCTTGAACCCATCCCACACGAGTTCGTTGCTTAAAAAGTCAAAAAAATTCAAACCTAATGTATACTATTTTGACAAGCATCGCTTGCAAACTATCTGTACTCGGGCTGGCAAAAGACATTGTACAGAGGATAGTAGTAAGGATCGAACTCACTACACTAACGAATTGTCGGTGAGGCTTGCCATCACGCTACGACAAGCACTCGATACCTGTATCTACCGGAAAATAAAATTAATTTTGTTCTCTAAGTATCTACCAACGTCTGAGATTGTTAAGTCTGACTCACCTCGATTTATAGGAGTACTTCTCAACCTGAAGTAAATTTACCCCGGGGGTAAGTTTTTTGGTTGAAAGGGGTACATTTTGACACGGACAAATAAGTAACTACACATTCTAATAACTACAATTCTATTTCTATTTTCTAATAATTCGAATAATTAAATCGAAACTAGGCTTTAGTTTAAAGATTCACCGAGCGCTAACGTATGTTTTAAAATCAGTTAATTCTCATGTTTGATCAATATTTTTTTTCTTATTCTCCTTATATTTTTTTTGCTTATGCTTTTTTAAGCTTAATTTTTTGCCATGGATTAGTGCATGCCACAAATGTTTTGAAGAGACTCATCATCATCAGTCTTTTAACGTCCGTCGTTGGACATAGACCTTCCCCAGGATTCGCCACATTTCTCTATCATGGACGTTGCAGAGCCAGTACTTTCTGAATCTATCTAGTTCATCTCTCCATCTTGTGTTCTGTCGGCCTCAGTTTCTTATGTAATCACTGGGGATCCATGTTGTGAGGCGTGATGTCCATCGGTTGTCTTTCATTCTTGCAACATGGCCTGCCTATTGCCATTTGAGTTTTTAAACATTTTCCATGATGTCACGAACACCCGTTTTCTTCCTTATATACTGTACTGTCTTGCGGTCTCTCTATGTAAGGTTGAGCATCATTCTCTCATGTGCCCGTTGCATACTTCTCAGCTTGCAGGTTTGTCTCTTGGTTGTCCGTAAAAACGCACAAAACTTGTAGTAAGTTATTTTTCACTTTTGACTGTTTAAAATCTGCTCATAGATTTTTTGATTTATTGTTTGTTTAATTCGGTTAACTCTAAAGCGATTCGAAGAAATGTTGTAAATCTGGACAAGTGATCGAGCTACAATTTTACATTTCATGCATTCATATGCTCACATATTGTATTTTTAAACGTCTACTGACCGAATTTTCCATGAGAAAGTCGACAATTAATACACTGGGGAAAGTGGCGTTTCCGGTGTGGTGGGTGAGCAATTAGTGATGATATAGGTCGATAAGAAGCAACGCTTGGAAGGTAGCTGTTTGATACGATAATCTCTGAAGTTTGATAAAAAATATGTGTCACTTTTTTTCTAAATATTCATGTTAGGTTTAATAAATGAAGAACAAACTTACAATCTAAATTCGTTCAATCTTCGGGACAATCTAACGGCGGCTTAACTCCTTCTTGAGATCAGCTTTGATTTGCTTTGAAACTCCTGTTGATGGAATGATTAATGGCATGTCTTTTAATTAATCTGTCAACCATATAGCTTGTTTTACGGGGCTTTTTTTGGTTTCATCATACCATGTCAGAACTCTCGAAATTAAACTCTCGGACTATCAACTATCTCAAAACTGTAGAGGGAGACATGCCATCCGTCATTATCTTGACAATTTGTTGTCGGAGGGTTTCAACCACTTTGACGAGTTCTGGAATGCATGGCAAATGATTCAAAACTGAAAACATGGCTAATTATCACTTTGTGGGGTTAATATTACCATAAGACTGTGAAAAATTTATGGAACGCAATAAAAAAAAAAACAACTTCTGAATAGACGATTTTCTTGAATATCTTTTTTTCCAAAACCACTTCCGATAAAGATTACACAAAGAGCTTACGACTTCAATCAATTTCGAAATTCTGTGACAATTCCTATTTACAAAAACTCCATTTAAAGAAATCGTTTTCTTGTTTTGACCGGTTCTATAACAATCGTTCGATTTATTCGTCGAGAAAATCTTTTTCTCTTTTCATACGTCATTTAAATGTTAGCGTGATGCATACATAGCCAGACAGACAGACTAGCTTAAAAACTGAGAGAAACTTATTCTGGTTTTGATTGATAGTTTTTGAATAGAGAATTTCGCGAACATCGGTAAAAATGATCCATAAAACTTGCTTGTTAACCGCCGTTTCACAGCGATTTTACTTATATCCTCCTTCAGGCAGGCACAAGGCATTGTAGAGAGGATAGTGGCGAGGTTCGAACTCACAACACTAGCAAATCATGTAAACCCAATGTGTCTGCATTGGTTCAAAGTAAGAACAAATGTAATAATGGTCGTGTGTATGGAAGATTGAAAATTTGAAAGGTGGTCTTAGGAATATTGCATTAGAGATCTCTCTTCCTTTCTTGCTCTTTCTCGAAAACATTTTATTTTCTTTAAATAATTGATAAGACATCCATAAATCTGATACAAGGTGACTTTCCACAAATTTCTGATAAGGATGAACATATGTACAAATGACAGAGGTGAAAAAAATAGCATTTCGTCGACGGTAGCAAAGGAAAGATACCACACGGACCAGAGACGAAAGGAAACTTGGAATCGACAAAGAATTCTTTGATGTCAATAAGGGCAAAGAACTTCTAAAGAGGGCAACGAAATCTTTACCAAATGCTTTTGTCGATCAGCGAAAGAAATGTAACCCAAAAGAGAGCGGCGGTGATGTAAGTCCTTGATGAAGGTGATAGGGAAACAACAGCTGAGATACGTGTCAATCAAGAGCTCGTGTACGATTTCACTCATCAAATATACATCACACACACGCACGTGCACGCACACACATGCTGGAATCCATACCACACTCATACGTTTACGAAGTAATTATCGATGGACCATACAAATACACATGGCAGTAGGTATTTATGCTGGTGTATACACACACACACACACACACACAATACACAACCACACTACATACACATACACACACACACACACACATATATATATATATATATATATATATATATATATATATATATATATATATATGAGTGTGTGTGTATGACGAATAAAGATTGAAAAAATTTCAATTCGTTTTTTAACCACAGTACCGACAATATCGAGCATTTTTTGAATATATCTTGTATATACTTAATACATACACACACACACACAGCCACACTACACAACTGCACCCTCATATATATATATATATATATATATATATATATATATATATATATATATATAATGAGTAAAGATGATATTGAGTACTTTTTGAATAAATCTTGAATCTACTACTATATGTACACACGCTTGTCGTATATTTATTATTTTTATTTCAAGGCAACATTTCTTTTATTCAAGCATGTCATCAAAAGCAACGAACTAACTTTGGCTACTCAACTTTTTTGTCAGTCTTTCTTGCTTGCGAGTAAACAGTTTAATAATAAGATCGAAATTATGTAAAACGTATCGAAATTTCGAAGTTCTATACATTTTTCAAAGATCTTGTCCTAAAAGGTGTGTGTGTGTATGTTTATCAACTAAAGGAAAGTTGTCAAAAAAGTTTTTAATAAGACATGTTTGAACGAACAGTTGCCTACTGGCATAACAGCTATCAGCTGGAAAAAAAGTGAATCAGCGAACAGAGTTCAAGTTTTCCGTTCTCACTTTGAACCAGGGTTTCTCAACATGGTATGCTATCGTGCACCAGGCGATGAGCAAGTGTGCAGAAAATCGTGGGCGTTTTAAAATTTTTGTGGATGGCATAGGATTTTGAGTATTAAAACAATCAATAACAAATAAATGAGTCGACAGCAAAATTTGCCTATTGTTAACTTACCAAGCAGCACTAGGATATCGCATAGTATATAAATCCCATGAGTCTGCACTAGCTGTGTCACATCAGACATGAGGGTCACATGGATGATATTCAAAAACGGCTCGCGTGTGTCAAACATTTAATGTTATTACTTGACATCATTTCCATTAAAGAAACAGCTGTTCATTTTTATCGTTTTTTTAAAACACTTTTTGTAATCCAACTAAATATTTACAATACTGGTGGTTGGTGGAAAAATATCGATGTGACAATGAATGGTGCCACCAAAAAAGGTTGAGAACCCCTGCTTTACACAAACGTATTTGAGAAAGGCGTACATGCCCTTCTCCCTTTGCTCTGAACAATCGATAGATTTTTTGACAAAAGTCTTGCTACGATAATTATCATGTAAGCGAACACTTGGACAAACCATTCTCCCATAACTACCTTAACTGCCAATCCATTCAAAACAAAACGCTTCGACTTTCAGCCATGAAAGGACCCAGCCATACCATTTTATATACTACGCCATGATGTGTAATACGTCATGGGATGTTTATAGTATTATCCGTAATATTTTCAAGGGAGATAACTATGAAATGTTAATAGTGGAGTAAACTTCTTAATCTTTTTGTAAATGCATACAAATATTGATTCATTCTGTATTAACATAAACAAGAAAATGCAGAGAGAGCAATAATTTGCTTGATATCTTATCAGTGAAAATGCAATTGCAAAATTATTTAAACTATGGCATGCCCGTTCAAAAGGTGTATCCGGTTTCGTGAGAATCTTCAGGAGGTTTAAACTTGAAATCGCGAAATAGCAACAATCAGAACAGAAATATCATCGTCAATCGTAATAACAATCAAAACAGAATTTTTTTTAAATGTCGTCACGTCATCCAACTATAGTTTAATTCAATCTCGTTCCATATAATGGTTCGGCAGAAAGAACCCCCACCCCTCTCTTCCTCTCTTGTCGTCATAAAATCGAGCGCACACCCCAATCTCGAGAACTGCTGACCCAAATACACAGAAATTTCTCAAATTAGAGTAAGGTTACTGTCGTCATTTTCTAGCAGCGTGGATATACTAGTATATATGATCCATTCAATTCCAGCACTAAAAAGGTTAAATTTGAATTCAGGGAATATTAGACATATAATCGCTCTATTCTGGCAGTGAAGTTTAGCTCAATTCCTGGCGACTAACAATCCCGTTTCTTTTTCATTTCCTTACAGATTGAATGCCAAAAATTTGCTCAAACAAATCTGGGATCAAAAAACAGTGAAATTTGAGGTTTCATGATTAAATTTTGCCTCTGGCCAGAACTATTGAGTTTCTCAGTACAGAACATGATCAAAACTATGTAGAGTAGCGATGGAGTCAATGGGCATCAATAAAAAAAACAGAATCTCACCTATGTATGTTGGGTTCAAATGCAAGTCGGTGTTAAAATACAGCTGTGAATATTTCTTCACAGACTCACCACAACTGCCAGTATTTACTGTATCATTAAATATAGGCATATTAATAAATCCGTCGAATAACAATGAATAATACATTAATTTTACAAAACTATTTTTTCAACATAATCTTCTTTCTTGTTAAT
Source organism: Thysanoteuthis rhombus (assembly GCA_963457665.1). NCBI lineage: Eukaryota > Metazoa > Mollusca > Cephalopoda > Oegopsida > Thysanoteuthidae > Thysanoteuthis > Thysanoteuthis major. Next base: position 13,248,263 of record OY735201.1, on the reverse strand, counting down.
GCGCTCAGTTCAGTGATGAATGCTAATCATAAATTTCAGTAAATAACTACGTGTCTGGAAAACGACTCATTCATCAACCCTCGAATTATGGTTGAAAAAATAAACATTCTAATACATATGCCGACGTTATAATTTACTGATCCGAACAAAACTATTCATGAAGTCTTTTTTTTCTTTCTTCACTGTCTTCTTTGATGGACATTTTTTTTTTCGACGTCATAAAAAGTGCATAACATTCAATTATAGTCGTGACGTTTTCTTGAACTCATCTGTTGCTAAGTCGACCTTTTATATATATATATATATATATATATATATATATATATATATATATATATATATATATATATATATATATGTATATATATATATATATATATATATATATATATATGTATAACGTCATAAAGAAAAGCGTATAGTTTTCAATCGCAGTCGAGACGACTTCTCGAGCTAATATGTCGACAAGTCGAGCGTAAACCCGAGTTATTGCACGGAATGAAGTCCTAGATTGCGTTGATGGTTTCAATTTGAATATACAACCAGCGCCGTGCACTTAAAATTAGAGAGAAATATGTTAACGACTGTGAAACAACGATATAGTTTTCACGATCCTATACACACACACACTCACACACACATACTTTCCTCTCCCTCCCCCTCTCCCCCTCTCTCCCCCTCTCTCTCCCCCCTCTCTCTCTCTCTTTCTCTCTCCCTCTCTCCCTCTCTCCCTCTCTATTCATCTATCTGTCTGTCTCAGTCTGTTCTTATCTATCTATCCATCGGTCTTAGTCCACTCATCTCTCTCTCTCTCTCTCTCTTATACATAGGCACCTCTCTCTCTCTCTCTCTCTTATACATAGGCACATCTCTCTCTCCCCCCCCCTCTCTCTCTCTCTCTCTCTCTCTCTCTCTCTCTCTCTCTCTCTCTCTCTCTCTCTCTCTCTCTCTCTCTCTCTCTCTCTCTCTTATACATAGGCACTAGAAAGCATTTGTAATCGTATGTCAGGATGCAAAATGAGCCGCCAAGGCATATAATTAAGAATGAAAGGACGCATATTAACACTGAAAAATATTTAAAGGAGCACTACAATCAACAGAAGAATCTCTGAAGGACAAACTTTGACATTCGGCTCGGTTGAAGAGAGAGTATTTTTAGAGACCGTCAACCAATACTGTCAACATAGGCAACATAGGTTTCTTAGGTTTTTAAATAATTCTGACTGGTTTTCTTCTGAATAACCGTAGTCATCAAAGTTGACAAAAGGTTCTATCTTTTTTGGGGGGGGGGGGGGCGTTTGTTTTTTTTTTACGTTTGTGTGTTTCATTATGTGTTTGTACGTTCCGGCGCTTCTGGCCATACCGTTTTGTTCTCAGGCTTGAAAATTGGACTCATTATTCTACTAGACCCCTTCTGAAAAAAAATTTTTTTTTTTTGAGAAAATGCTTTTTTGACCTTTTGAGAGACTTATTTTGATCGGTTTATTAATAACAGATTCTCCATAATTTAGATGTTTCTAAACGTTTTTAACCTCACTTTCGATGTTTTCCAGTGTAGAACGCTGTTAAAGTCATGAATAAAATTTACTCTGATCATATTTATTCTTCGATTGTTTTTTTTACATGATTTCTGATTTACAGTTATTCAATTATTAACTGAGATGGTCTATGTATGTATGTATGTATGTATGTATCTATATATATATACATATATATATATATATATATATATATATATATATATATATATATATATATATATATATATATATATATATATATATATATATGTCTCACGTGTACATGCTGCATTTATGGAGCCAAAAGGATGAATATGTACATCTGCTCCTTACTACATCTATAAAAACGTCTTTTTGAATTGACAATATGATTTATGCTAAATTGGTCCCTTAGTTTGTGCCCAGCAGCGTTCACACTTGTTTCTTTTTTGGAAATTCGGACATTTTAGTGATCAAACTGAAGTATAGAGAAGTAACTTATCAATTGATCATTCCTGTTCCTAATCATTTTTTAATTGATCACCCCGATACTACCAAAAGACGTTGGTCACGTGATAGTTTCTTTTTGGTGACTAACTGGTACCGTTTTTCTTTTTTTTTTTCCCCCACCTTTTAAATATTTTTATTTTAAATTAGCGTGTTAATTTTTGGTTTTGATTTGTCATTTTTTTGTTAGCAAACTTTCTATAATTCCTTTCAAAACTACTTTGAATAAACAATTGGTATGGCAAAGATAGAATGAGAGAAACCATAAATATTTTTGCACGCTTTCAGAGAATTATATAATAGATAAAAATTATACATTCAATTTCCCTATTCTCTCAGTGATGCTTCTATTAAATCCGGATCTCTGATAATCCCTTTCCAACCGAATTTCAATGCATTTATATAATGAAACATTGGCAACGCACTTGCATGAACTCATAATCTTTGGAATATATACAGTACATAAGTTACAGTAACCATCTTCAGAGGTAAAAAAAAGAAGAAGTGGAATTTAACCCTGCAGCGACCAGTCTTCAATGTGATACAAACATGAAGTGGCAAAGGTTGATATTCTTTTTAATGTTAGGGGAGGGGGGGTTATCAACCCAATTCTTCTGCACTTTATCATCAATTTCACTGGCAAAGGATAATGAAAAGGCGACAGGTGAATTTCAAGGACTGAATCCCAGATGTTACGGTTTTAAATCTGAGGGTCATGCAGTACCTTTTTACTCTATTTTCATAAAATTTCTTTTACTTGCTCTTTTTTTTTACAACTGATTATTTTACAGTATATATATATATATATATATATATATATATATATATATATATATATATATATATATATATATGTACACGTAGTTTAATATATATATATATATATATATATATATATATATATATATATATATATATATATATATATATATATATATATATATATATATATATATATATATATATATATTAATTATTGTGTTATCCAGAGACAGCTGTTTCGATGTCATGCTTAAATTAAAGAAATGTTGCCTTGAAATAAATATACGAAAAGCGTGTGTATATGTAGTAGTAAATTCAAGATTTATTCAAAAAGTACTCAATATCATCTTTACTCATTATATGTACACACATATATATATATATATATTAATTATTGTGTCATCCACAGACAGCTGATTCGATGTATTACATCTCTTCAGTGTGGCTATAGATTTTTCATTATCCCATCTAGTGCTGCGAGGCAGAATTGAAACCTTCACTTCAGAGTCCGATGTCCTACCTCTGGACTACGGAGCTGGACAGTCAGTAAGGCTGAATTTAAGCGATATATCGATTTACACAGAAATTTCTCATCCACCAAAGTGCTTTATTCCTATGGAAGAGCATTGCATAAGCTTACAATGGATGAGTTACCTCACCTAAAGAGTGTTCAACCCTGAATGGAGGAGCATTAATTATTGTATATATATATATATATATATATATATATATATATATATATATATATATATATATATATATATATATATATAGTTCATGGTGTATTTTTCAATTTGTAAGGATACAAAAAGAAAGAAATACATTTTATCCGTTGTTGATGATATTTAATCATAGTGCTCAATATTCAACACAGTAAATAGAGCTATTAATATATAAAAATTAGAATGACAAGGACAAACACCGGTAAAGTTCTGAACGCACTCGTCAGCAACCAGCAATATGTTTTATTTCTGCAACTATTTATTAATTCTCTCTCTCTCTCTCTCGCTCTCTCTCTCCCTCTCTCTCTCTCTCCATATATATATGTTTCTGTGCTTGTATGTGTGCGTGTATTTATGTGTGTGTGTGTGTGTCTTAACTCTCCATAAAGCACTCCCCATGTGCACACATGAGAATGAAAAATGCATACGTACGTATTTTAACGTACCTCATAGATCCAATGCTACGTGGCTAGACTTTTAAACAATGGGTGTAATTATACTTTTGAAAACTACTGTTTGGGCTATTAGGTAGTTATGGGAGAGGGCTTAGACCAAAATAAGAATGACAAGGATATACATCCGGTAAATGTCTTGATGCATTCATCAGCAACAGGCAACATGTTTTGTTTTTGTAAATATCTATTTATATATATATATATATATATATATATATATATATATATATATATATACGTGCGTGCGTGTGTGTATTTGTGTGTGTGTTTTAACATTTTATAAAGCACTTCTCACATGCACACATGAGAATTGAAAATGCATACGTTCGTATGAACGGAAGTGCCAAAAAATTAAGGTCATCCGTTTAGTAGATGGTCTCGCCTACTCCAACTTGTTGAAATGAACGATAAAGAGGTAGTGTAGCAGTGGCAGTGAAGGTCCGACAGGAACTCTGACAGGATACAATACCAGTTTTTATCGCAGAATGGGAAAAGAAAACAGGCCTGCCAGCGACTGATAAAATTGTTAACAACTCAACGAAGGGGAACATTGCATCAAATCACATTCCAATGCAACACAAGTGCCGCTCCATCCATCAGTTAACGCATTGCACAGCGTACACAGTATTCCATGAGATTTCGTACTCGTCCACCAACAAAGGTACCATTATTGACACCATAGAATCGGTTACTGCGCCTCACATTTGTCCAGTGAAAACAGCCATTGGACCGTGGAAGACAGGCATCAGGCTGCTTGGTCAGACGAGTCATGGCAATTTGTATTGAGGAGACAGCATGAGGTTACTGATCCAGCCTGTCAACAGGATGTGTGCGAGCTGGTGGTGGCCTTGTAATGGTGTAGGGTGTGTTATGCAGAAGTATGCTGGGACATTAGTGAAACTGGAGTCTGTATTGACAGGTAAGAACGTACACAAATCTTGTTGCAGACCATTCGCTTCCTGTTATGCTCCTCATGCAAGATAATGCAACTGCCATCGTGCGTGGGTGATGCAAAACTGCTCCAAGATATACTCGGTTGACTTGTAGATATTCCACTGGCCCCCATGCTCGCCAGATTTAAACGCCATGGCAGCCACGCCCAAAAAACACAATTAGTTATGGACAGTTATAAACATGTCAGGGTTGATATACCTATGCAACGATTCCAGCACCTCGTAGACTCAATGCCACATCTCGTAGCAATCGTTATTCAGGCGACGGGAGGAGCTAGGTGACAAGGCCTTTAGACAAGGGGTACATTAAGACTTGGAAAAAAAAACCCCAAAAAACAAGTGCTTGAACTATAAGGTAGTTATGGGAGAGGGTTTTCACCAAGTGCTAATCTACCCACTGTCTTCTCATCAACCAACGGCGAGACATTTCAGTAAGATACCTGGCGATGGGACTGACGGGTTTGTGGAGTTATATATTTCCCAGGGGTAACAATGTGATGTTAACATAAAGAACTTCAGTTGGAACTCGAGCGTGTTTTGCCGATTTTGTTTTCCGTCCTGATAAGTTTAATAAATATATCCAGAGAAGTGAGTTCGAATCTCATAAGACCTCTCGTTCTTGCGGCTTTAAGTTTAATAGATACGTCTCTATTTTGTAAACCTTTTTTTTTTTTTCGGTTCCAAACTACTTGGAGAAATTAATTGACCATTAAGCCATTGCACTTGCCATCGCAAAATTCGTTCCCAATGTACTTAAGAATTCGCTTTGACCTCAAATGAAACTCTTCAGTCGGCTCCACTCCTGACGCTACTCCACACCCGAGTGCCTTAGTCACATTATCGAGCAACCTACATCAGCCACAAAGGAGAGCAGCCGCAAGACACTTCTACACAGGTGTTGTATGCGTCTTGTATGCGGTGGTCTACATGATGAAGATGGAAAAGAGGAGGCTTGAACTACTGTTGGTAAGGTGCGCAAGTCTAAGTGTACGCACTTGACTGTAACACATTGTCAAGAACATGGGAACTCAAAGACAATTTACTCTAATTCTATATACAAGTTACCTTCGCATTTGAAAGTAGGGCGTTCTTGTGAAAAAAAACAAACATTTTCGTAAGCCGAAATGGCTTAAGACGAAGGAGCAGTTACCATTGATTTATAAAACAATATTTTTGAGTGCCCCCCACCAAATGGTGATGATGGTATATTAGGCTTAATCGACGGAGGTTGAGATGGTAGGGGATATAAAAGACCGGGTGTAGGGGAAATAAAAGTAGAGTGTGCGTTGCCATCACAATGGTTCGCTGCAAAAGAAATGCTGAATACTATTTCTGCTTTTCGCTTTTTTTCGAAAATTTGTGTAAAGCGAACACTCGAAAAGCGGGTATTGTGGTTCTTGGTCAGACTAAGCTAGACTAGGTTAATTATCTACGGAGGCACCTGTCGTGGAGCGATGGTTAACAAGCTAGTATCGTTAATGAAGTGAATTCGGTCTCCATTAGATGCCCACTATACTGGTTCTGTGCCAGACTGAACTAAACTTGGGAAGTATGTAATGAGCCTCCGTTGAAGAGTGATGGTTAACGAGTGATGGTTAATGACGGCCATCGCTACCGTTCAATCCTCATTGTGTTCTCCACTGTCGTTGCTCAGTGCCTGACTAATCTAGGCTTAGTAAGCACCAATACAAAGAACAAAGTAGATTCAAAACCAAACCCACGAATGGCCTTGTCAATGTGAGCAACGTCAGAGGAATCTGAGGCCTGGTATTCGTATCCAAACCGAACACTGTTTATCGATTTGTTGATGGGTCAAATATTTGTAGGTCCTACAGAGTCATTGGTTGGAGAAACAGCAGAGCACGTCTTCTTCCTGCAGGGGCATAGCAAGACGGGAGGTGAGAGAGAACAGTTGTTATACAAATGTAAAGAGACGGAAAATTTCCTATGGTTTATAATGCCTGTTGATTAATAATTCTGCGCTCCTCTTTAGAATATAGCACAACCGACCCCTGTCTTTGCCCCCGGGTTCTGTCTTTGCCCCCAGGCGTTGAGAGCCCTTGCTATTAAACTTTCAGAGTGTAGTCTGTATATACTGCCGAGGAATGGACTATGGACGGAAAACGTTCGAACTCCAGCTTAGTAAAGGTATAAACTTGCAACTCCCAACAGTCTACTTCATCGTCAGATATCTTGATAAAATATCTCGTCACTTGTAAGCTACATTTTTTGACGGAGAAGAGTCATTCATAAGCATTTGGGCAAACTGCTATCTCATACCTAACAAATCGTCTCGGCAGTAACAGCCGAAAGCTATTGCACCCCTTGACAACCTTGATAGGGACCAATCAGCCTATGCACTCATATATGTATGTGAGTGTGTGTGTGAGAGAGGGGGGAGAGAGAGAGAGAGAGAGAGAGAGATTTATACAAAGGGATGTAAAACAGACTAATAGGCCCTTACTTCAAATTGAGAAGGAACTCTCCCTAACAGCCAGTCGTACACGATACTTGTAAAATCTGTTTTACATTTGCCACACCGGTGTATAGCAGAAGCATTTTACCCTCTTCCTGTTGAACAGGTTCACGTATAACTTTTCCACCAAGTCACAGCGTGAATGGCCCTGGATTCATTTATATCTACCAACTTAACCCAAAAGGTCCCTGCTGAGATTTCCCGCCTTCCTCTTCCATCTATTTGATTTGTCCAGCAACCCCCCTTCTCATCAGTGCCCATCAATGTTCAGACAGCCATCTGGCTTCTTTCAGGGACATGGCGGAAACGGGATATTAAAGGCAACGATCACAACAATAATGCCAAAATGGGGTTCAATTATATTCTGGGGGTTAAATAAAATAAGCAACGACACGAGCTGGGCTCGTGCATATATACCGCCTGTAGCGTGTACAAAGTTCCCTTCTTAGCTGTGCGCAGGTCTGCAACCAGCGCACCAAGAAAACTTATGTGTGTTTAAAAAGAATTCAAATTCTGTTGAGAGCGTACTGAGTTTTTATCGAAAAAATACTGTTTCCCGATGTCGAATTCAAAAGTGTCCAAGTACATTTTTCCAGGGAAAGATGTGGCACACAAGCAGAGTTTTGCGTCCACTGAATAACACAGTTATTAAGAACATAGTACGCATATTTTGAAATTAAGTAAAGGAGTGGTGGAGTAGTGGTAAAGTCAGCGGGTCGCCATAAGAATAGTCAACATCTTGCTTATTCATACAGGGTTCACATGCAGTCGGTGCTAGAATACAACAGCGATTATTATTTCACCCCTACCCCTCCACTAAATTTTGCTATGTCATTAGAAAGACTGATTTGTCTTGCATTTATTCAATAAACCCTACCCATGATATCACAGTTTACATATACAAGGAGTTTAATAACATATACTAAATACCAGCAGCACATTTGACTCCACTGAATAATTCTTGGGTATTCATCTGATAATAGTTCCGTTGAACCCCAAGGTCCCACGAGAGGTTATTACTTATTCGCCTACTTTAAGCCTTTTTGCTTAATGAGGAGCGTAGGCCATCGACGACACTCCGTCAGTGCATCCAACTCTAGGTAATCTCCTCCAGGTCCCTTCAGGGATGTTTGTGGGCCTTTCCCTCGTCATCTTTCCCTGAATACAATATATGTTATGATACAATATGATATCTTATCTTTGATGGGTTTATTTCATAAAGTACTCGATACATTCAACATTAAACATCAAGTTGAGTTAAAGTAAAGAAGAGCTTAAATATGAGAGAGAAAAGGATTTGTTACACCAACACATTTATCCGTGTTCGTTGTACAATGAATCGATAAACGTGTTTGTGTGGCGGATCCTCTACTTCATCATTATATATATATATATCTCGGAGTTGGGGGTCCCAAGTTGACCTGTGCCTCAGGTCTCTTTTAAGCTTAATCCAGCCCTGCTGACTAAACCAACCTGACCTCCCGTGGAATCACCTGTCCGCTAACTGGGCGTTCTGTATCTATCTGAACCGGATTCCATTCAACCCGTCTGGTACCCCCAAGTGATTCTACCCACAGATGGCGACACGGAAGTTGTGTTGGCGGACAGCAAATAGGCGTAGATCTGTCGGCAAGGTCAGTGCGGTCGAGAAGAGACGTCGAGTACCCATGGCGAACGCACTTTTGTCTTGGAGAGACACCCTTCTTTCAAAATCTTCATTCGAAACCGTAAACCAAAACTGTCAAAACAGGTTTCTTCAGTTTTCGTGTCGGTCCGGCTAGCTGACAACTATATATGTATTATCGTACAAAGATGAAAATGACAATTGGAAGGTGAAGAGGAAAGCTCAAGAGATAAGTGTTACATCTCAATTTTTATTTCATTTTCATTATTCCTCGGGCGTAGTTCGATGCATTTTGAGGGAGGTCAACCATCCTTTTTAAGAGAAAAAATATTTTCGGCAGTTCACAGAGAAAAATTATGAGATGTAACACCTACCTCTTGAGTTTTTCTCTTCACCTTCCAAATGTCTTCATCAACATTCTGTCAGATCACTTCACATCCACAAAACAAACATATATATATATATATATATATATATATATATATATATATATATATATATATACCGCATCAGTGAAGCTAGAAGGCTGAACATTTTTTAAAATACTCTATATTTTATCTACAAAAAAGGTTCTTTTTGGTTTTTTTCTCCTCAAATCCACTGCAGTAGGTTTATAGCGGGGTTGGGGTTCAATTTGCAATGTACTTTTTTGCTAAATTGGTCCCTAGATTTTACCCGCTTGCCTTTTGAGAATCTAGACTTTTTTTCAGTAATTCCTGCCCAACGGAAGGTGAAATAAGTAACTTATTCATTGATCCTTTTTTTTCTCCAAAGTTTTGATTTTAATCACCCCCAACATGGTATGCTGCAAAAAGGCATTGGTCACTCTCTACCTTTCTTTCTTTTTTTCTTTATTTAATTATCGTGGCAAATTCTGGCTAATTGGCCTTGCGTCAGGTGTTACTCGTGGAGTGCAACCATTAGAAAAGCCTGAAACACATTTAGGGTTTGTTTTAATTGGTACAGAATCATCAAAAGTGGTTTGCTTGAATCTTTTTTTGTGGTCCCCTTCCCGTCTCCCTCCCTTTTCTCTTCCTTCTCACACCCTCTCTCTCTCTCTCACTATCATTCTTTCTTTGTCTTCCTCTTTCAGTCTCTACTCAACCCTCTCTCTCCACATTCTTTCTTTCTACATGTCTTTCTTTCAGTCTCCTCGCCCTTCCAGTCACCACTCACCTCTTTCTCTTTCTCTCCACCCTGTTTTTCTGCGTGTTCCTCTTTCTGTCTCCACGCCTCTTCATTCTCTGCTTCTTTCTCCCTCTTTGCCCTTTCTATCTCTCTCCACCTCCTTTTCTGTCTCCTTACCAGTTCTCTCTCCGTACTCCTCTTACTATCTCTTTACCCTTTCTTTCTCAGCATCCCTCTTTTATCTCATCGTCCTTTCTTTCTCCACTCTCTTCCTCCTCATTCTTTCTTTCTCTGTTCTTCTCTCTATATTTCCTCACACCTTCTTTTTCACTATCTTCTGTCTCTCCTCATTAGTTCTGCCTCTCTTCACCTCGCCTTATCTCTCCATATCGTTTCTTTCTCTCTACCCAACTATCTATATATCTATCCTTTCTTTCTTCGCATTCTTCTTTCCATTTTCTCACCTTCCCTCTCTCTACTCCTTTTCCTCTCTTTTTCGCGTGTTTCATATTTCTTTCTATGTTTCTCCTTTTGTTCTGTTTCAATCTCTCTATATTTTTCGGCCTCTCTTCTTCACCTATAAGATTGCATAATTCTATTCGGTTTTTCTACACTCTAGTCAGCCACTGTTACTCTAACTTCTTTCATTTTCTAGATTGCCCCTATTCACTGACACAGCGAAATGTGAGTTTCGTCCCCTGCTCAGTGTTTCCGATTCAGACGTTGCCGAGTTACGTCCCTTGCTCAGGGGTGCCAGTTTATATGTTTTTCATTTAAATCTAGATATTTTTTATTCGTGTCTATATGTCAGAAATTGCTATTTAGACAATTTTTAGTAATTTGAATAATATTTTCAGTAAATTTGCCACAAGATTTTAAATGGTCAACGGAAACTCGAATTGTTTACAAACCCAGCAAAAGTGTTTAAACTGGTTTGTTGTGGGTTGTGGTTATTGATAACAACAAAAACAATATCAATTACATGTACAACCGATGAGATATTTGTGAAAAGTTATTTTTCACAACCTCCTAGTGACTAACGTGTTTTGACAGCATGTTATTTCATTTAAAATATTCCTTATTTTTATTTAGAAAGGAACGGGGGTGAACAGAAAATATAAGTAGTTAACTTAAGGGGCAGGGAGAGAAAAGGAAAGAAAGGGAATTTTGTTAGTTTGATAAGAGAGTAGGAAGAGAGGAGAAGAGGAGAAAGTTAGGTAGCTTATTGAGCAGGTAGGGAAATCTTGGCATATGAGTCTTATCCGTGTCTGTATTATTATTAGATAAAATTAAAGATTGGAAGGGATAAGGGAGACATAGAGAAGATACAGGCATAGGCTGAGAGAAATACAAAGGCATGAAATAATATTTGGGCTTAGTTTTAGTGTAGGTGTCAACAACTGAGGAATTTTTCCACGGGTACAGCTAATGTATTAATGTTAGAATCCATGAATAACCTTAACCTAGCAAAAGTGTTCAAACCGGTCTGATGTAGGTAGTAATGACTGATTACAGCAACAGCAGTAACAGTCATGTGCCCAAAAGATGTAAAAAGGTGTTTTTTCTCAAATGATTAATTAAGAAATTAGGAAAAGGGGTGATCAATGAATGAATTACTTCTCTTGCCTCTGGTTGACACTAAAATCTCCAGTTTTTCATGAAGCAAAGTAAGGGTCCAATTTAGCCTAAATTTACATTGGAAATTGACTTCCCCTCTCTAAAACCTCGTTTTGAAGGGAAATTTTTAAAAATTCTTAATTCATTGAAAGGATTGTAAAAGAATGGAAAAAAGGGTGATCAATGAATAAATTATCTCTCTCGCCTTTAGTTGGACAGTAATCTCTAAAAAGCCTGAATTTCAATTATACTGCTATGAATGGTTAGGGCTTGGCGAAGCCATAGGTACATAGATGCACATGATTGTGAGGACACACAAATAACGTAAACCCAAATAGATACATGTAAACGTCAGAACACATGAATAACTCAAACCCAACAACTATGTCTAAACCAGTATTGTAGGTAGCAGTGATTAATAATAAATCTAATTACTTCCCCTTCGTTTTCCCCAGAGTCGCGTGATCGGACAGTTGACACGTGCAGCTTAGTAAATGATTATTTGGCGAATGTTTCACATTTCAAGTCACAATACTTACATCATTTCTCAGTGTAAGTACGGCATTGTTCATTGGTAATGGCCTCACTTCTTTTTTGTCCTGAATCAGATCAGGCTGATTGCATAATAGATCCAAACAAAATTTATTCGTACATTTATAAATATGATTTTCCGTATCCTGCGAAAAAGAGCCATTTTTTTAAATAAAAGGTAATTAAAATAGGTGAATTTTTCTTAAATGAAGCAAATAAAATGGGTTTTTTTCTCAAGAAAGTCAAATAAAATGGGTTATTTTTTTTCTCAAGTGAAGCAATTAAAAAGGGTTCGTTTTTTCTTAAGCAGAGCAAATAAAACGTGTCAATTTTTTCTCAAGTAAAGCTAAGAAATGGGTCGTTTTTTTTCTCAAGTAAGACTAATAAAAACGGTTAATTTTTTCTTAATTTTCTTAATTTCGTAATTTTATGTTTATGAAAAACATGCATTCAATGAAAAGAGATAAGAGAATCCGTGAAAGAAATACAAAAGTAAATACTTGGATTATATACGTATAATCGTCCACGGAACGTCCATGGCCGAGGCGTCTGGGCCGAAACATCCGCGGCGAAACGCCCTACAACCGCTCTAAAAAGTTTAGAGACTGCTGATCTCATCAAGCAACCTGTGATATTTCCAAAACCTTTGCCTAGTTCTCCAGTTGCTCCCTAGAGGCAGTCATGGCGCTCTAACGTGTAAGATTTTCAGCCAGTCCGGGGGTGCCGTTCCACTTTCTGTTAACCAATCGGAGATTTGTCTCTACTATCTGTCGCCGAATAATCTTGGGTTGTCCTCTGTTTCTTTGGCCCCTCAGGGTGTATTTGGTGGCTTGATTTACAGGCATTGTTGCGGGAAGCCTAAAGACATGTCTCAACCAAAAATGTCGGTTGATACAGGCAACTAACATGATCTTTACCACACAGTCCTTCCATTTGTTGCACCTTAATACGACACACGAGTAAATCAGGAAATGTAGCCAGTGACAGGAAGATTGTGTTGCTCTGATCTTCCAAGTGGGGTCGTCATGCTTGCCTTTGCATGCGCTCAAACACTGACCCCGATGGGGGATACACAACTATCTGCTGACCCATGATTCTGGCATCCGCTTTCCCTCGGTCTTTTTTCCTGTCATTTTTGTTCTTTTCTTCTGTCTTGGCCACAACCAAGGGAAAAGAACTATTTCCGGATGACCAACCATAAGATCTTGAGTCGTATGCCTTACTGCGTTCTCACAAAGTCAATATCTTAAAAATGACTGTGACAAAATCTGCCATTTTGAAGTGGGGAATAAATACTTATCGTAGACTACTTTTTGGGTGGTCACTTGTAAGATATCAAGTTTCTTGACACATCCTTTACAAGAAGAAAGAGTAACTATCTTTACTATTTAAAAGCTATCATTCTCTCTTCTCCCCCTCTGTCTGTCTCTCTGTCTCTCTCTCTCTCTCTCTCTCTCTTAGTCTCTCTCTGTAAGTGTGAGTCATCAAGGATGTTGAACGAAATAATTGGAAAGAGAAGCACCGAAGGTTTTATTCAGATTTTTCTTTTCTTTAAGGAGATCCCGTGGTTCAACTGTTTTTAGGGCACTCGGTCAGTTACGAAAAAATCGGTAAATATCAATATCAAATTTGTGTAAAAACATTGGCCTGGTTAGAATCTGTCACGTGGCTAACGTCTTTTGGCAGCATGTCGTGTTGGGTGATGATTAATCAAAACACTGGAAGAAAAGGTGATCAATAAATTAGTTACTTCTCTCGCCTTTTTTTTTTTTGACTGTAATCACTAAAAAGTCTGAATCTTAAAAAATAAGCAGACATTAACTAGGGACTAATTTAGCATATACTTACATTGCAAATTGAACACACCCACTAAAAACCTAAAGGCATGATACGTACATAGCCAGCCAGCCAGCCAGCCAGCAAACTAGTCTAACCAACTTAGAAACTGAGAGAAATCTATGTTGATAGTTTCTAACCAAGTGTGCAAAGAACCCAAGATGTCAACATCCTACCAACAGTGCTACCACCTCAAAAAATCGCCATCGAAAAAGCGTCAAAAATCGCCAAAACGCGTTAACCCCACTCGTAACCATCTTAAGCCATTTCTCGTAACTATAAATGGCTAAATTTAAATTGAGTGACTTGGAAAGAGCAAAATAATGGCTAAAAACGCTGGGGAAATTGTACTAGCTATAGCACTAAATGTTGAATTTCGCGTTGTCCAAATAAATAAAAAGACGCGCTAAATCTATCACGAAAAGCTAAAATTGGCAATTCTGGCCATCAGCTATTCTAACTATAGGCATATTCATTTGACCATATAGCCTTGTTTTTTTGTTTTTTTTTTTTAGTTCTGAAAGCTGAATAGTTTTCTCCTGAAATAGTATGAACAAGTACACAAATAGTTATGTTGACACCCGCGAAATAAATGATTCAGAAAACTTTATATCTGGTAAGTATTTTGTTTGAAATGCCCGAGTGCCATCACAACGTGATAATTGGGGACGCAAAACTATGAGATCGTCGTTACCGTCATTATTTTTATCAATCTCATGTATTTGCCGATTAAAATTCCAACGATCGAATTGGAAAGGGAATAAATGTCGTCTGTTTAATTTAATCGCAAGTGGAGTGAAACACGGACATCACGTGTCAGCACGCATGCGCAATTACTGGTTTCCAATAATTAACTATAAAGTCAATGAAAATGACAGAATATCATAGTATGTTGTTTTGAATAATAAAAAATACTTATAGACTACTTTTGAGATGACGACTTACATGATGTTTCTTGATAAATTTCTGCCAACAATGAAGGGTCACTATTCAAAAACTCTCTTCTCTCTCTCTCTCTCTCTCTCTCTCTCTCTCTCTCTCTCTCTCTCTCTCTCTCTCTCTCTCTCTCTCTAGGTGTAATGATGGCAAGACCTTTCGGGTTCATACTTTCTCCAAAGATTTTTATGTAAAATAACAGGAAACAGAAGCAGCAGCAATCATTGCGAAAGATTTATTTAGTAAAGGCTCATTTCCAATTGTTATTTTCCTTATTTTCTCAACAAACCCAGATATTTGCTTATAAACAATCTATCGATTCGATTGAAGTGGAAATGATATCGTTTATGTAATTTGATTCCACCTGGAGCTTCAGGTACACGTGCAGCCTGACATGACGGTCCAGCATCACGTTTTTGTGCACTTGCGCCATCATCGGTCCCAGAATAATCAACCCGGATGTGGCCTATGGCGACGAAGCAATTATCTGGCGAAAAGATGTCACTGGCGATATCGAGTGTTTGTCTTGGATTGTTGAGTGTCAATATAAATTGACTGAATATAGCCGACAGCTAAAACGAGCTGAGAAATGCGTCAGCATGTGTGTGTGTGTGTGTGTGTGTGTAAACCACAGCCTCATGGACTTTGGCGTACTCCCGGAGAAGGTAAAAAATTAATGAAAAGAGAGTGAAATGGAGGAAGATAGCGAAAAGCAATAAAGAAAGAAAAAGAGAACAAAAACTTTCGTGAAATAGAAAATGATACTCGTAAATAACTGTGCAAGAAATAAAGAGAAAGGGGAAGTTTTTAAACCACGGAAAGGAAAGAGTATCAGGAGAGAGAGAGAGAGAGAAAGAGAGAAGGAAAAGAAGAAATATGAAAAAATGAATATAATTATTAAACGTATGAAAGTAACGGAAAAGATAGGATGAAGAAGAAAAGTTGATCCAAGAATTAATGAGAAACGGTGAAATATTACTTCAAATAATTAGTGTGATTAGCCCTTAGTAATATACAGAATGCCCCCAAAATGTACGTAGACTAGTTAACCCGTTCAACATCAACGGAAACAAATTAAACGTTTTCACTACTTCCTCTACTAAGGCGCCAAACGAGTCCCCTCTTTAAAATCAGCGCGTTGTCATCATTTTGTCCTCCGTACACAGCTATGACTAATACCCGCTACCCAGCGATCTTATTTTTAGCTTCTGGGAAATCCCTATTCTTCCATTCTTGCCCTGATATCTACATGTTGGCACTGAATATGGTTATAAGGTGAAAACCTTTCATAACAAAGAATTCAACAATAAGAATACTCCATGGGAATTAATCAATTTATTTGCTGTCTGTCAAGCTAAAAGACACAATTCTTCGATATTATCATTGGGTAGTTTTCTTCTCTGTGTTATCAAATAATGACGTATAAAGATAAAATTCTCCGTTTATGTGATGTACTTGAAATAATTGTATGTTATGTTAAACCTGATCTCGCCTCAGACACACCCGCGAAGGTACTGGATTACAGGAAAAGGGACCAAGACCAAAAACAATACTTCATCTCATAACTTCAGACGAAAATGGTTAACGCTATGTGGAAAAATGCTGTTCACATTTATAGTAAGCAGCAGCTGTGTTTAATTTGTCGTCGTTTCAGACGCCGGAAATTGACAAACCGAATCACAATGATACTACGCGTTTTATCAAAGAAAAATGGTGCTACGTTCGTCCTGTGAAAATAAAGCAGACAGCCACCTGTTAATATTATTTCCTGTTGACAAATTTTGGTCGCATGATAGCATCTACGGAAGTGGATGATATCTCGTATTTCGTTCATACGAGGTCGGGAAAGTGTGTTCCTTGGAAATAATATGTGTCTATCAAGTAGATAAATTATATATATATATATATATATATATATATATATATATATATATATATATATATATATATATATATATATATATGTGCGTGTGTGTGTGTGTGTATCTATGTATATATATTATGAACCGTGTCAGTCACAACTATTGAGTCAATAACTGACACGTTATCCATTCCATAACAAGTGCTCCCAATCAAGGGTGTAGTCTGCTTATTGAGTTAAGGGGAGCAGACACACAGGGTAAAGGCGCCAGTATACGTAGTAAATAATTTTCAATTCATTTCTACATTTTCTTTATATTTGACATCAAAATACAATTTAAAAAAAGGGGTTTTATGTTAAGCACATCAACCTAAAATCAAATCCTAATGACAACACGTGTTATTTATTTTTCTTATATTTTAAACATAAAAGGACTAGATATCGAAGCAATATAAAAAGATGTATGGAACACTCAGTTCGGAACTTTGTGAGGTTGGTCAAATAAAGTGAAGCCTAGAAAGTTCTTCCACGGCCATGCAATAGAGATGAAAAAATACCAATAAAAAAATAACGAGATTTGACTTTTCGTACGAGAGGACTGAAGAGTTTTAAAAAATTTTTTTTTTTAAGGGAGAGGGACCTCCTGACCCCCTGCACCCAACCATTGACTTGTGTTGTTTTTTTTTTACTTATTTATTCATTCAATTATTTATCTTCATAGCCTGATATTTTCTGAACTTTCTGAACCATAGTCACTGGTTCTGCAGCAGTTCTACCGAGAAAAAAACAAACAAATTTTCACGTATTTTGCTTCCATTTGAATCTCAAACTGACAACCATGCAACATGCACATGAAAGAATCATGCTATACCTCACATGGAGAGATCACAAGACAGCACAATGTATTACGGAAAAAACAGGAGTCTGAGACATCATGGAATACATTAGGAAACTCAACAGACAACCGATGAACATTGCCTCTCACAACATAGACCCCCAGAGATCACATGTGAAACCGAGGCCGACAGAAAACAAGATGGAAAGGGACGAACTAGACAAATTCAGAATGTATTAGCTCTGCGACACCAATCATGGAGAGATGTGGCGAATCCTGGGGAAGGTCTATGTCCAACGACTGACTGATGATGAGTAAATACAAATAAATGCTTCCCCTCAACTGATCAATACAGGAGTGTTCAAGTAGGCCACCCACTTGAACATATTCTGGTCTTGTCATATTCACACGACACGACATTACAGCTGAACAAAATGATTTACAAAGAATAGAAACAATATTATTTTTTTCTAAATTCTTTAAGATTCAACAGTGTTTATTTACACTGTTCATATTTTGAAATCTTTTTATTGTACTCGAATTAAAAAAATATGTTGGTCAATCACAGATAAGCCTAAAAAGTATTTCGGTGGAATTTTCAGGTGCGCAGTTTGATTGCTTCTATTCAAATTTGTTGTCGTGAAAAAGTTTACAATACAAATAAATAATATGAAATATATTGATAATCTAAAATTCATTCTTTGTTCTGGTTGCTGACTTTTTCAGCCAAAGATTTAACATGATCCTGTGCCTTATAAGCCAGTTATGCTTGAGTAATTTCATGCTCCTGACACTATTATCAAAACGTACATACAAGTTAATTTTCGTATGATACATATTCACGAATTTTTCTACGAATTTCTGTTCCCCTTCAGCAGCTTCTTCAGTGAGAATCAAGAGAATGATGCGTTTTTCCTTGTCCGTTAAAATGACGTTCGATAAATAAAGATCTTTTTCTGTACTTTTTAGTTATGATCAATCAGAAAATAACACTTATTACCCAGGAACAAAGAAGGTTTTTAAGAAAAAATAGCACTGTGTAATCAAAGAACAGAGACTTTTTTTTCTCGGGTTCATTTGAATTCATGAAGCAAACGCATTTAAAGAATCTGTCCTCTGAGGGGAAAAATAGTTTCAAGTTACAGAACGCAACGCAATAAACCTTCTCATTGTAACTAACGCGTACGAGGGTAATGTCGCCCACACGAATGCAGAAGCACGTTTTATGGCAACCAGCCGCCATTTTGTGACGGAGACGACACTGTAAGAAAAAGTAAATCGCGTCAAGGACATTATTTAATCCGTTTGCAGCCAAGTATAACCTTACTAACGGGAGAACCATGCAATGTCGAATATAATGCGACTCCCACACTTCTACGAGTTAAAAATCAGTAATATGTGTATATATGCTACCTCGAATCGGCTAAATTATCTTTTTGTAAAAAAAAAAAAAGTTCGATTACATAAACTTTTGATCGTAAGAAAATTGCTGTTTTTATCCCTGTCTTCACTTAATAAATTTTCAATCAAATTAAAAGTAAGTATTAAATAAATTCTTGAAAATGTTAGAAGTACTTACTTTTTGAGGAAAGTTTGATTTCATTTTGAATATATAAATTCTTGATTTAAAAAGAAATAGTTGTTTCATATCCTTGTTTTGATTAAATATTCTATTGAGCAAACTAAAACTAAGTATTTACTTATTTATTATGAAAATCTCTTCTGAATATCGCATATTATGCAATTTTATCGATTCGGAAATAAGAAAGATTCGTTCCATGTTTAAAACCTCTTCATTTTGATACCCATCAACTAATATATACAGCATAATATCTGACAAATGAAATACTTACAGAAATGTGTTGAAATAGGATATCTTGATACCTTAAATGTTTATAAAATATCTTAAAACATGGACAAAATTAGAACATTAGGCCATTTTAAATTCAGTACATTCTTATCTACTCTATTAACGTTCCGCATTTTGTAAACATACTGTTTTTTCTAGCATTAGTTGGAGCAAGAAGAAGAAAGTTGGCCCCCACAAAACAAAGGTCATGTACAACAGACTTGTCGAAAATAAACGCACAATGATCAAAATCGAAAACGCAAAGCTGGGGAAAGCAGACCATTACATTTGCCTAGTACAACGAATCTCCACGAAACCCTCAAAAGAAGAAATCAGACGAAAAATCACTCTAGGATTACAAGCCTTCGGTAGAGCAAGCTCAGGACCATGAATATCCTTTTAGTTCTAAAAAGACAGTACAGTATATTAAAAAAAAAAAAAACAGGAATCCGAGACAGCATGGAAACCATTAGGAGACTCAAATAACAATAGGCTGGCCATGTAACAAGAATGGCAAACAACCGATGGACATCACGACTCACAACATCGATCCTTATAGAACAAATGCAGACCCGAGACCGGCAGAATATGAGATGGCGAGACAAACTCTGCAGATTCAGAAAATATATAATAAGGAGATGTGGTGAATCATGATTATGATGATGATGATGATGATGATGATGATGATGATGATTGTTTCTAGGCTGTTGGAGGAATGGCCGGGGAGAAAGAATAGTAAAGAATCATAAGATGAGTTATCTCGAGAATCCATCCAGACTGATAGAGATAGGAAGTTGTGAAGTAGCAGAAATGTGATTGCCCTTATAACGATTTCTGATACGCTTTTATCCCTGACATCCTCTGCCACTCTCTGCCACTATCTGCCACTATTTGCCTCACGTTAATGAAATATATTGAGGCAAAAAAACTATCCTCGACGCACATAGTTGAATTATTTCGATACAAAAATACCACTGCCACATCTTAATACTACTCGTTCTCAAACGTCAATGAAACGTGTGGCAGGAAATGGCAGGGAGTGGCATTGATAAAAAAAAAAAGAAAGTACCACCAATTTCTGGATATTGTTTGAAAATGTTCGATCAGAACTAAAAATATTCTGAATACATGTTTCAAGGTGACATCAGGAAAATAACAGAACACAGTGACCAAGTGGTAGAGTGCTCACCTCCGGTTCGATTGGTCGTGGGTTCGATCCATGGCCGAGTCGTACTAAAGACTTTAAAAACAGTACTCAATATCACCCTGCTAAGCGCACAGCATGAAGATACAAAAAGCTTGGAGATTGGTGGGCTATCTCGCCCAAGACACAGCCTCGTTAGCTTGGGTGTCCCTACGACAGGGTCCAGGGAACTGAAAACTTTTTGCTGGGTTGCGTGACTATGGATCTGGAAAATAATCAGGAAATAGAAAGTTTGGATTTCAAGGAAATTTTTTCTTTCAACATTAGGCAAAAATTTGATGAAATGAATATCTTTGCGACCCAAAAGTTTTTCTGACGACCCAAGTATGAGAAACGCAGGTGTAAAGTTTTGTCGTTTAGACTATTTCACTTATCTATGATATTTACTAAACACAGGTGTACCTTGATTGGAGCAGTTCATTTGTTCCCAAATTTCCAGTAGAGTTCAAAACTGAATTGTTCGAGGACTTATTATTATATAATGCCTTTTTTCAGCTAAAACTTAGTTACATTCATTGACCGTACTGCATCAAAAACCACAGAAATAAAAACTACATCATTCAAGGTATTCCTGTACAACATCATCATCATCATTATCATCAGTCTTTTAACGTCCGTCGTTGGACATAGACCTTCCCCAGGATTCGCTACACTTCTCTATCATGAGCGTCGCGGAGCCAGTACTTTCTGAACTTGTCTAGCTCGTCTCTCCATCTAATATTCTGTCAGCCTCGGTTGCGCATGCAATCTCGGGTGATCCATGTCGTGAGTCGTGATGTCCATCAGTTGTCTGTCATTCTTGCAACATGGCCAGCCCACCGCCATTTGAGCTTTTTAATGGATTCTATGATGTTCCTGACTTTTGTCTTTTCTCGGATGTGCTGTGCTGTCTTGTGGTCTCTTCAAGCGAGGCCCAGCATCATTCTTTCATGAGCACGTTGCATGGTTCTCAATTTGTGGATCTGTAACATAGTAAAGCACAAAGACAAATAGATAGAAATGAGGATTTGAAAGATCATTTTGCGCTAATCTTCCAAGTGGGTTGGTCCAGACTACTTGCTAGCGTCGTAAGTTCGATGGCCACCGGGTTCCCCACCAGTGGCGCCAGACAAAGCTAATCCAAGTAAACAACCGCAATTTTGAAGGCAAGAGCGTCTGTTGCCTAGGGATTGTTAAAGTCTCGCAGATTTATTATTGAATGTAGTGATTTCAATCTTAAGCGCCCCACGCCTATGTCAAACTGTTATAGTCGAGTTAACAAAGTAATCTCGTAGATTCGTAAGTACAGTGAGCTCGACCTCCATTGAGATCCCGAGACACGTGACCAGACTAAGCTAAATTTTGATTTGCAAGCTAGTTTCGAAGACTGATTAATTAGTGTAGTGAGTTCGATTCCCATCAGGTGTCCCTCTTTTGTGGCTAAGCTGAGCTTACTAAATGAACTATCATTGAACGAAAATATAGTTATCCTTCGCTATTTGCTGGATTTCCATTCGTGGTTTCAATTGTACCAGTCATAGATAAGTTAATGAGAATATTTTCTTGGCGTTTTGCACTTCAAAAATACGATGTATAGAATAAAAGTTTTTAAAAAATACAACGGTAAGAGCAGCGCTACGTTGAAGCGGCTACCCTATCGGTTGCAGATTCGATTCCTGCAGCAGCCCCTTTTTCTTTAATTGTTTATTCTATTTACGCCATTTACGTCTATTTACGTCTAGGCCAAATTGTACATTCACAATGTAATAAGGCGAAATCATTTCAAATAAGAGTTTTAGTATAATATAATGCAATTTATAATAATTCTGTCGGATCAAATCCATTTCTTAATAACACAATTATCGCGTTGAAAGAAACAAACAGAGCAGGTGTAGATCGTGAATGAACAAAATGGGAATTCGGAATTGAAACACACACACACACACACACACACACACACATATATATAAATATATATATATATATATATATATATGTGTGTGTGTGTGTGTGCGTGTGTGTGTGTGTGTGTGCGTGTGTGTATATATATATATATATATATATATATATATAAGAAACACATAAAAAACAAAAATATCAATTTCAAAACTAAGCAGACGACACTGGAAACTCGACAGGCGACACTTGAGAAGTTGTCATAGAATGCCCCAGACGGAGCCATAAAAACGGGAAAAGGGCTAACAAATTCTGCAAAAAGGAAATAGACTGCTATTGTTTATAAGTGGTGGCAGTGTTCATTGTAGTATACAGGCCTCCCTCGTTATAACGCGTTTCGTAACAACGTGGTTCGATAATGAAAACGCTATTATTAAACTAGCTCCAAAATAGCTATATTTAGCCTGCCCTAACCCCCACCTATATTTTTGCCTCAAAGTTGCAAAATTGGTCATGGATCGGTTATAACGCGGTGTTACATTTCTTGGACCCCAACATCCGCGTTATAATGGAAAAGGCCTCTAGTGATAATTGCTGTTTATTGGTGTTCTAGTTACAGCGCCATTAAAGATGATCAGATGATATATGTTGAGAAATGAAGGCGGATTATTTGGTGGGAATGGAAAGCAATAAACATCCCAGGATCTGGATGATGACAATGGGAAATGTCAGCGAATTCCTCGGATTGTCATCTGCACCGGTGGATCGGCGAAAAAAACAAATTTAAGTTCATTCAAAATGGCTGCCAGTGATTTGAGCCAGCGATGAGTGTAGGGCTGAGGGGATGAGTGTAGCGATCAAAGGAGAAGGAAAAGGGGGAGAGTGACAAAGTGGAAGGGAGAAATAGAGCAAAACTGAGGGAGAGGATGAGAATAGAATTAAAGTGAGAGAGAGAGAGGGTGAAGAAAGAGACAGCGAGGAATGAGAGCAATATCACATACACGAACACATACATACACACACACACCATCATCATCATCAGCTGGACAAAGTTTTTTTCCAGCTCATTCTACGACAACCGTGATTGCACAAACCTCTTTCACGTTTTACAGACGTACCTTTCCAGCATCCCTTCATCTTCTATTAGATATTTTCCCAAATCGTTCGCTGCCTTATTGGCACAAATCAGCTAACTTTTCGCTCCGCCTTCTTGCTATGTGTCCTACCCATATACATGTTTGATATTTATTTTGGCCCGCTCTCGAACTTATGTTGATCTTTCTCCATCTCTTATAGTTCTTCTTATCATTGCTCTTTCCATAGTTCTCTGTGTGGTTCGGGGTCTATTTTACAAGAGGTTTTTTCTAGTTTCCTCATTTCGTATGCGTTCGTCATGGTATTGTGCATTCATTGTAAACTTCACGTCTTGGCGAGGTCATTTTCAGTGTGTCACTTTTTCCACTTTCCAACCAATCGTTATACGTCTTTTGATCTCGCTTACATAATCTTTTTCTTGGTTCATTACCTGGCCTACGTAAATGAATTTCTTGACCTCTATTCTTACGGTCTTTTTCGGGACTTTGTTGTTGGAAATAGCTTTTATCTTTGTTCTCTTTAACCCAATTTCATTTAATCAGAGTCTGCGAAAAGTACCAACAGTAGTGGAACATAACCCAAAGGTCGTATTAAAAGCTAGAAAAAGACCGACAATATTATGCAACGAACGCATGAGAAATTAGTACCATTGTGCTGTTAACAAGGTTCTCCTTTAAGGAGAGCTTTGGTAACAACACAATGCTGTTAATGTGAGACCCCCAAACTAAGTGAATATTAACAAATGTGTCTTAAAATCTGAGAAAAGAGTAGGACAGCACTTGGTTGATTACGCAGCAGGACCCTCATTGCGTATCTGGACAAAAGCAATTATATTTTTCAAGTAAACATTTAAAGTATAAGCAGCGCTTTATTAAGTGGATAACAAGTGCAAAACAAAGAGGCTATAAATATTTGGAGATGTTATCTGAAAAAAGAAAAGCAGGGACGTGAGCGGAGATATTTTTCAGGACAGAAGTATATGCAAGCGTTAGGCACGAAATGCTGACATTCACCGGGTATATATCCATGTATAACTTCTTTCTGTCTGTCTGTCTGTCTATCTATCTATCTATATATATATATATATATATATATATATATATATATATATATATATATATATATATATATATATAGTTCATAATGTATTTTTCAATTTGCAAGAATACAATTAGAACCAAAAAGAGAAAAAACAGATTTTATCCGCTGTTGATGGTATTTGATTACAGTACTCAATATTAGGGCTATCAAAATATGAATTACAATAATATACCTAGTGAATGTCAACATTTCGTGCCTAATGCACCCATGAGTAACCGGCAATATGTTTTGTTGCCAGTTGCTGATGAGTGCGTTTAGCACGAAATGGTAAGGGCCCAACGCACCACAAATTGCGAAAATGCTTTTGTGTTGGATAACACTATTTCAATCCCTGCAGTCCCAGTTATCACACATCAGGATTATAATGAAGGATGTTCAAGCTTCAAAACAAACACTGAGCTGCATAGCTTTGAAAATAAATGGTTCTTCGGGCACTTATCATGCGCTGCAATTCATATACATGGGAGGTGGGGGTTAAAATGATGAATCAATAAGCCCCTAAACAGACTCGTAGTTTTTAGATAATTTTTGCATTTTTAACGATTTAATGCATGATATCTATGATAAATATTTACTACTGAATTAATTGCATTAACAAAGGAAAAGATCATGTAGGAAATTAAATATTCGTTTTATAAAAATTAAACTATTTCCTGGAGGGGTATAAAATCATTTGTAAAAGCTGACTTCTGCGATTTTTTACCTAAAATTTGTTCTAGAAAGTGTTTGTACTCAGTCTGTGTGTTTTGCATTCTAAATCGAGAGAAAAGACGTTGTTTGTGATCAGGAACTGATGCAAGCGTTACTGATGGAATAACTTTATCATATCTACAAGCTTAGATGCACTAGATTCAAACTCCCTTGCTTCATTATGATCTAAAAAGTGAACAAAACTGAATTCATTTCTCCATACAATATTATTCCCAAACTCTGTGTCCCATTTCAACTTCTTTAGTAGAAGTTTCTGTAATAAAACAATACGACCTGGATTGAAAGAGTGAATTTGTCATCAGTTTTTATGTAAGTGACTCTTATTCGAGCCATCATGGCGTCACTGCTTTTTGGTGATGGTCGTTGTTGTGACAAACGGAAATGAAGTCAAATCTAATCGATAGTAGGATCTTGATAATAACATTTTCAATAACAGAAATTCAATGTTTACAAATAGAAATACCGAGAACGGGAATTGATACAAGACGCCATGGCACTACTCTTTCTTTTAACCCTCTCTCTCTCTCTCTCTCTCTCTCTCTCTCTCTCTCTCTCTCTCTTTTATCCATGTCTTAAATTCAAAAGTCTTAAATTCTAATGTCTGACGAATTCACGATGATAAAGTCAACTCTAGGAGTTTGATAATAACTAATCGATCCCCGTGGAAAAAAAATCATGGACATAAAGGTTCTTATAAAAGCATTTGTAAGCCGAAATGATGTAAGGCGAAGAAGCAATTGCCATTTATCTATACGAGACATTTTTTAGCGATCCCAGACCTAAAAATGATGTGGATGTTATGTCAGGCTGAGGCATCGGTGGTTGTGATCGTCTGTGTGTTTGAGAGAGGGTACAGGAGACTGGAATGTAGAAGAGAGAGGAAGAGGATAAGCGCTTCCGTTGCAACCAGTGACTCTTGAGTCATATCCCTTTGTCAATTTAATTCGAGACGTGAACATAAGCTGAGCGATATACTCTCCAATCCATCAAAACTTTTGACAACAAAGCGACTTTCTTATTGATGGCTGCAATCAGGAACAAAACACTGAACCATAGCTGCTCGTGTTTGAAGGGAAAAATATGATAGAAAAATCGATAGTATGACTAAAACTCCCCTATGTAAAAACACTACTGCAATATATTTGCTTAGAACCAGGTTAAAGCTGACGTCATAACTCTGCCAATTTATTTTTTCTAATATCATATTATTTACTGCTGCAAGTATAAAACTGTATCCATTAAAGTTGCAGATAGCCATACTGTCCTGATTCTCTTCCAAAGTGACGGTAGAACCTTATAGCCAGCTCAGGCAGCTACCAACCGCGGGTTGTTTTCGTTCTTTGGTTCGAACACAGGTCAGCCGTATAGTCTGAACATTCCCCCAAAGGGGTGGCAGACCTCCACAGCTAGCTCGCATCTATCAGGATAGGGCCACTCCTGTCGAACCTACGAGCCGGGGCCCTGCTCGTATCAGTGCTACCTCGGTGGACCATAGGATGAAAACCCTTGGTTTGAAGGGTTGAGATGGCCCTTGGCAAGTCGACTTCACCTTAAAACTCCATTGCTCAAGCTGGATAGTTATTCTGCACTCAGGCCTACTGTCTATGGTCCTACTGCTGTAGGAACTCCTTCCAAAAATGGTATTTGTTCTCATAGCCAACTCATTCATTCATTCATTCAATCATTCAATACGATCAAAATTGCACCGGTTGTAGTTTATAAATAGTAACATGTTCTCTGAATGTATTGGAATCGTCGACTCGGTCATCATCATCTGATTGGTTGGAATTCACCTCTTCATTATCGATTGATTCAAATATCGATTTGGCCGGTCGAAATGGTTGAAACTTGATTCGCTAAAGATAGTTTCATTAGCTGCGCAATTAGCCTGAAAAATGATTCTTCAATACCTCTCGATTAGGCGGAAATTAAAATTAGAGTATCCATGTGCAGATCTGCAACACATACGCACACAGGCATATGTCGCTTCCAATCTATCTATCTATCTATCTATCTATCTATCTATCTGTCTACCCCAGTATACATATCTATCTATCCAAGTATTCATATCTATCTATCGATCTCTCTCTCTCTCTATCTATCTATCTATCTATCTATCTATCTATCAATCGATCTATCTATCCCAATCTTTCTATCTCTCCATCAATCTATCTATATATCTATCCATCCCAGTATTCGTATCTATCTATCAATCTATTCCAGTATTCATATCTATCTATCTATCAATGTATGTATGTATGCATGCATCTATCTATCTATCTATCTATCTATCCCAGTATTCATTTCTCTCTCCCTCTCTCTCTCTCTCTCTCTCTCTCTCTCTCTCTCTCTCTATCTATCTATCTATCTATCTATCTATAAAAGTCAGTCAGTTCATATCTATTTATCTATCTATCTATCTATCCTAGTATTCATCTCTCTCTCTCTCTCTCTCTCTCTCTCTCTCTCTCTCTCTCTCTATATATATATATATATATATTATATATATATATATATATATATATATATCAAAAGCCTGCTTTTGATGCCAGTAGTTTTCGTCCAGGAGTATTACAAATGTTGATTTTTAAGGCGTCCTGACTTCAAAGACATACATAACATTATCTTCCTGTGTGGCTCTTTGCAAAGCTGAATGGATATGTAAACACATCTCTCTCTCTCTCTCTCTCTCTCTCTCTCTCTCTCCCTATATATAAGGAGAGAGAGAGAGTGAGGGAGAGGGTGGTGGTCTGCCTCATGTTTGAAATAAATATTTCCTATTGGTGCTCGTGGATACATGCACACATATGCACCTAGATTCCTGAGTAGTCTCGTTGATATTTCAATGTTTCGATGCTCTGAATATGATGTGAATAAACATCGAAATATTGATAAACCTACTCATGACTCCTGTTTATTACTCGTACACTTACTTTCCTTTTCTCTCTTTTTCTCTTTCTCTCACTTATTCACACACACACACACACACACACACACACACATACGAGACTTCTTTCTAACAATACATATTTTCTTGGAAGACTTACGAAGGTTTTCTACGTCACAGCAGCTATACGGGAAGTAAGTGTACAATTTAGTGTGATATTCAAGTTGCTAATCATCACCCTCTAAAACTCGGAAAGTGATCGAATTTTCAAAAAATGATTTGCTCAAAATATGCTCCGGGGTATCATTATTACACACAGAAATGTTTCATGCGGACATGTTGTGTGATTCCCGAGATTAATCAGAAAAGTACCCATCACAAATATATCAAGGGAGGAAAATTGCCCATCAAAACATATTTGTCCATCATTCTCTTATTTCTTTTCTTTTTTTAATAAATAATTTTTTGAGGGAAGGGTGTCACTCACAGGCCATCTCGAATTTTATTGAGGGGAAAAACTACCATTCTAATCTAAAGATGACATTCTGCAGTTTTTCTTTCATACTTCCATATAGACGGACATAGAGTTGAATTGTAATAAGACTAGAAGTATCCCTCTACGCCAGGTTATCATCATCACTCTTTCAACGTCCGACGTTGGACATAGACCTTCCCCAGATTCGCCACACTTCTCTACCATGGGTGTCGCGGAGCCAGAACTTCCTGTATTTGTCTAGCTCATCTCTCCATCTAATATTCTGCCAGTCTCGGTTGTGCATGTGATCTCGGGGATCCATGTCGTGAGTTGCGATGTCCATCAGTTGTCAGCAATTCTTGCAACATGGCCAGCCACTGCGATTTGAGATTTTCAATGGATTCTATGATGTCCCTGACTCTTGTCTTTTCCCGGATGTACTGTGCTGTTTTGTGGTCTCTCCATGTGAGGCCCAGCATAATTCTTTCATGTGCACGTTGCATAGTTCTCAATTTGCGGATC
This sequence comes from Thysanoteuthis rhombus, assembly GCA_963457665.1. Taxonomy (NCBI): domain Eukaryota; kingdom Metazoa; phylum Mollusca; class Cephalopoda; order Oegopsida; family Thysanoteuthidae; genus Thysanoteuthis; species Thysanoteuthis major. Next base: position 13,218,802 of record OY735201.1, on the reverse strand, counting down.
TGTCTCTTGGTTAGGTTCCATGTTTCAACTCTATAAGTGATTATTAGGAGGATGCATTGGTTATACACCCTTCTCTTTAGGACTAATGGGATCTTATTTTTGAAGGTTGGGCACGCTCTGCCAAAGGCTTGCCATTCTAGTGTGATTCTTCGCTTGATTTCTTCTTCTTTTGGGGGTCTCATGGAAGTTCGTTGTCTTAGGTAGATGCAGTGATCTACTTTCTCCAGTTCTGTGTCCTCGATTTTGATCTTAGTGTTTGTTTTTTTTAATCTCCGGTGTGATTGTTGCCCATGATCTTCGTCTTGCTGAAGTTCATGTGTAGGCCGACTTTCTTGCTCTCTTCATTTGGTTCACCTGTCATTAGTTGGAGGTCGTGTAGGTTCTCTGCGAAAAGGGCAATGTCATCTGCAAATCTGAGGTTGCTCAGATATTCGCCGTTTATGCTAATTCCTTTACCCTCCCAGTCTAGTCTTCCGAAGATCAACTTGAGGCAGGCTGTGAAGAGTCAGGAGAGCTGGTATCACCTTGTCTTACTCTTATCTGGAGCTGAAAGGGGTCCGAGTCTTTATGTAGCCTGAAGAAGGAGCTGCTGTGATTGTATATATGTTTCAGCTCTTCGACTTATACTTGATCTACACCTTGTCAAGTGATGGCCTCCATGAACTTAGGGATTTCTACTGAGTCGAACGCCTTTTTGAAGTCAATAAACGCTACTGTGAGTGGTAGTTTATATCTGCTGCTTTTTCTTCCAACTGATTTATCGAATGCAGGTGGTCCATGTCGAGTAGCTTCCTCTAAAGCCAGCTTGCTCTCGTGGTTGGTTTTCATCAAGTGTTTTTGTGATTCGGTTGGTGATGATTTTTGTGGAAAGTTTGTATACGCAGTTGAGTAGGCTTATAGGCCTGGTAGTTATTGAGGTCTTTCGGGTCCTTTTTTTATATAAAAGCATTATGATAGCTGTGTTCCAATCATCTGGGACTTTACTGTATTTAGACACAAGTTGAAAAGGACGGCTAGTTTCCTCTCATGGTTGGTTTTCATCAGTGTTTTTGTGATTCGGTTGGTGATGATTTTTGCATTATGATAGCAGTGTTCCAATCATCTGGGAATTTTCTGTGTTTTAGACACAAGTTGAAAAAGGACGGCTAGTTTCCTAGCGATGATTTACCCGCTTTTCGGAGAATGTCGATGGTGATTTTTGTCTGGTCCAGGGATCGTTCCTTTCTTCGTCTGTTTAATGGCGTGTTTCACCTTCCTCTGGGTTACTTCTGAGAAGTCCTCGAGTTGATTGATCACGTCTTGCGTATCCTACGCCAGGTGACAGGTTAAAATTCAATCCCTTTTTTAAAATTCTAATGAGATCAGCTTATATCAGACGCACTTATAAAATCTCTCTCTCTTTTTCCTCTCTCTATCTCTCTCTGTCTGTCTGTCTCTCTCTCTCTCTCCGTCTCTCTCTCTCTCTCTTTCTCTCTCTCTCTCTCTCTCTATATATATATATATATATAATTTTAGGGGTTGATTTATCTATGGTGATAATGCTCAATATTTTAAAATAGAGCCTTTTTGTTGTCACTGATCAGTTTCATGCACCTATTGTGATCAACGGACAACTGTTGTTTCTGTTTTCACTCTGCCATCATATAAAACTAAAAAGGTGTTTTATTGGTGAATGGTTTCTTTGATTTTTGAACGGTTATTCTTTATTATTCTCCGTTCTTGTGAATAGGTTTTTGTGGTCAGGGGATTGTGATTGGTACAGTCGGTGCTAAATGGGTTCCAGGTGGGGTGGATGATGAAAGATGATTATTGTTGGGTGTGATATCGGCGCTGGTTTGGGGCGTGGTAGCCGATAATGAAGTTGAGTCAACTTAAGGAACCAAGTGGCAAGAATGGTTTCTAAAATGGTATCCTTGTATAAGTGTATAATTGTGTTGCTTTGCTTAATCTTATGGGTATTTGCTTATATATATATATATATATATATATATATATATATATATATATATATTATTGAATGGATATGTTATATCCGACATTACGGTGAATTTTTTTCTATAGACAATGAGGAAAACACAGATTGGGGGAATAGGTATTTATTCACGGACGTTTCGTGGGGGAACCACATGATTAGCAAGGTGGGGAATGAAAGAGAAAACGGTGAGTTTTGTACTTTTGCGTGGATGGGGCGGAAGTGTATTTAGGGTTGTCTGTGGGTGGATAGCTGGTGAAGGCTCATATATCTGTCATTATGTCAACATAGTTGGGTGGAGGATAGGGTGTGGTTATGATTGGTTCTTTTCGTTTTCCTGTGGTGAGTGCAATGTACGTACGTCTTTGTTCAAAGATTTACCAAGCTAAGCATAATCCGTTGCATGATTTAAGGGGGTACAGTCAAGGAAGACTATGTTGCGCCGACCCACCAAGTTAGAAAGACCAGTCTCCATTAAATCCCAGACTTTGAAATGAGTAGGTTCTAACAGGGCTTGAACATCGATCGCTGGTGCTGATGGCAGGTTTTTAACAGGGGTCGGCAAACTACGACCCACTGGCTCAATCCATCCTGCAGTCTTAATTCGTACGACCCGCCGATTCCATTAGATGTATGAATTTACATACAAGACTTCTTTGTTTTTCTTATCTATATTCGGTTAGTAAACGATAAAAATTTGTTATACTCAGTAAAAACATATTCATATATTTTACTTTTATTTAAGTGATTCTTTCTTTTTTTATTTGATGCTGCCTCACATAAGGCTGTTATTCATTTTATTGTTAATTTTCATAGCCTTTCATGATTTCTGTTTGATTTATTATCTGCCTTGACCCACCAGACATAAAAAAAAAAATTTCTTATCCAGCCCGCCTCCCCAAAAGCTTCTGGTATCCAACTACTTCAACCCGAACCCAGGCCCTGTATTTTCGTTGTATACGCTTTTGTCTTGTGTGTGTGTGTGTGTGTGTGTGAATTCGTGACCTCTCTCTTAGAATCAGTAGACAATAACTGCA